>ML210168.1:595-251760 GCA_004369085.1 Coprinopsis marcescibilis | reverse complement strand
TGTATCTCAATATGTGATGCTATATGTACCTCCGTACTGCTGCCTTTGAGAGTGTTGGGATTGGTATTTATTCAACGCTTGAAAACCACAAAGTGTTGTGGATGCTCAGGTTCTCCCTTCTTGCGTCGTTTGTATGCCTCCAGAGTCCACGATTCCGCTTCTCGAAAGGTGTGAGCCCTCAAGTTCAAAAAGATTATTCATGATGAGCGCCACGAATTGATTCTGTTCAGAAAGCAATATTGCAGCTAACGGCAGCTACATCGACTCGGAGCATATTGCAACAAAGTGGACAAAGTGCTCAATTTCGTAGCCTAAACTGAGCAGGCCTGCCTAAGTGCGCTTCCTGAAGGCTACCGCAAATTTGTATTAGTAACCAGGTCGGATTCACTCAAGTCTCAGCAGCCGGTGAGTTGTGACCAACATGTCGATGTCACGGCGGCCGGCGTGTGATGGTGCTGTGACTATTGATGAAACAACATGAGCTTCCACGAACTTGTCCTGGTGTGCTCTACAGCGTGTTTTGCTATCGAGTCACTAGTCACTAGTCACTTCTGTTCTACCTTTCTTTGTAAGTCATTTTGGGCGCTCCCCTGTACTATAAATACTCACATTTCCTGAACTTCCTCGGGTAGGTAATTTGTTGGTCTTGGCACTTGAGCGCTTGTGGACCTCAGGCCTCAAGGATAAGAACGTGTAATAGAGCCCAGGACCAACATGACTGTCGGGACACTTTTGACTTCTCCGATTGACACTATACTTGAGGTCGTAACTGTAAAGCAGGCCACACTTACAGTTGTCGCAGCATGGACCGCATGGCGCCTTATCAGAAAGTGGACAACAAGCGACCCTCTCAGCATTTTCCCGGGGCCCAAGTCGGACTCCTTCCTGTTCGGTACGTCGGACGGTCTACCTTTTGACTACAGGATAATAACTCAGTCTGGCTGCCTGAATATACAGGAAACGTCCAGAAGTACTTTCATGCGGAAGCCTGGGACTACCATGACTATATGATCAAAACGTGTAAGGGATTATTGGATCGACATTGCATTAAACCTCTCCCACTCATATTATGACAGTCCCCGGAGTGGCTAGACTCCCTTCAATCATGGGCGTGGGTGGTGGAAATCAAGAACACGTTCACCGTTCGCCTACTCAACTCAAACTTAACAGAGCTCTATGCTAATCGTCCAAGACCCAAAAGCACTATACCATATTATTGTGAAGGTATGAGGATCTGTATTATAATTCACCGTGGCAATGATTCACTCAACCTTGCCTTCTTATGTCATACTCTGGATTGGTAGGACCAGCAAATATTTGAAGAACCAGACGATCTTATTACAAGCAATGCCCTATTGTTTGGGAAAGGACTGATATCTATCGTTGGTGCGACCCTCCTTTGATAGTACTATTTGTAATTTGCTGCTAATCAAAGTTATCAAACGGATGTACAGGCGAGCAGCATCGTAAACAGAGAAAGCTCCTCAACCCAGTCTTCTCCATTGCACATATGAAGCAAATGGGTGAGTTTTGGATTGAAATCCCAAATGTTCGGTATTTGACTTTGAGCACAGTCCCAATATTCTACGACGTCACCTACAAGGTACTAGATCACTTTCGGCACACACTCAAGTTATCACTCTGACATGCTGGTCCCCGTTGCCGTTAGCTTCGCAACTCTCTCCGTCTTCAAGTCTCACGCGGAGAAACTGAGGTAGAGAATTGCTATATCTCGTGAAATCGTTCAATTGAGCAAGTCTGATATCATATTCCTTTCAGATTGACATGCTCTCCTGGATGAGCAGGACAGCACTTGAGCTCATCGGTCAAAGCGGACTTGGCACGTCGTTCGACAGTCTTGAGCCGGATGCTGCTCCAGACGCATACCACTATGCTGTGAAGAATCTGATGTTCGTATATCACTTACACATTGCAGTGTATCACAGTCAGTTATCTAACGGGTTTGCATAGGCAAACACATATAAGCCTCTCACTTCCTCGCTCAATCTTCCTTCCATATGTGAAGAACATTGGTACCCCAGGGTTCCGCCGCTTCGTCGTCGATCTCCTGCCTTGGAAGAAGCTACATGCTCTTCGAGACATGGTAGACGTCATTCATAATACATCAGTTGAAATTTACGAGCGTAAGAGAAACGCGCTGGAAGCGGGGGATGAGGCACTCCGAGAGCAAATTCTACAAGGGAAAGACATCATCAGCATCCTTTGTGAGACCTTTCTGCTACCAAATGCTGCCATATATATGCTCATAACCTCACAGTCAAGGCGAACATGGCTGCATCTGTAGAAGACAGGCTAACAGAGGAGGAGTTGCTAGGTCAAATGTCGTAGGTGTCTTTTGGTCTCCGGAAAGTAAACCCATAATTGATATAGACGCACTTCAGCACCTTCACGTTCGCAGCGATGGACACTACCTCCAACGCTTTGTCCCGTATCTTGCTTCTTCTTAGCGAAAACCCGGACGTTCAAGAGCGAGTACGACAAGAGGTCTTAAATGCGAAGCAAGAGCATGGAGAACTACTGTACGACCAGCTCAGTTACCTCCCCTACTTGGACGCGGTGTGCCGAGAGACTCTCCGATTGTAAGCCGATATCTGTTCCCATTCAATCTGTCTCATACTAAGGACTTGTCGTTATCCTCTAGGCATACTCCTGTCACTGTCACCATGCGCATGTAAGCATTCCGAAGGATCAACCGTTAGGGTTCGCTCAAAATTCAACGCACAGACCGAGCCAAGACATCGTTTTGCCGTTTTCTCGGCCTTTCACTACGACAGAAGGGAAAGAAATAACCGAAGCAGTAATCCCTGCTGGAACAAAAGTTCTTGTCGGACTCTCTGCATGCAACAAGGACCCGTTGATTTGGGGGCCTGACTCTCTGGAATGGAAACCCGAAAGATGGTTGTCGCCTCTTCCAGACTCAGTCGTAAACGCCCGTATCCCTGGTGTTTATTCCAATCTGTGAGTTGAAAATCATATTCTCTCGTACATTATTAACACTCATCCGCCTAATATGTGCACAGGATGACCTTTGGTGGTGGCAGCAGAGCTTGCATCGGTTTTAAGTTTTCCCAACTGGAAATGAGTGCGTCTTCGTCGCCTCATCATGCTTTGTTTGTTTCACTGTTATTGACGACCTGCACTCCCTTTTGTAGAGGTCGTCCTTGCCGTTCTGCTGGAATCGTTCAAGTTTACTCCCACCGACAAGAAGATTAAATGGCAGTGGAACGGGATAGCTCAGCCTGCGGTCGATAAGCCTGGAACTGGGCTCCCAACACTGGAATTACCTTTGAACGTTTCATTGATCGCCTAACGTTCGCACTTAAGTATTTACACTCGTAAAGTGCGAGACTTATCTATCACCTTCAATACCAATTCTGGCTCCTTCAGAAGAAGTAGGCCCCTGTAGGGCCTCGGGACTCTCGGGCGCGTTGTGCCGCACCTATGTCAGCACTGAACATAGATTGATGGGACTCCGGCTTTTGCCGCATAGCGGACTTGACTGAATCGGCAAACCAATCTCGTTTCCTGCTACCAAGAACCACTGAACTCATAATATGCTATAATACTACGATGGTCGAATGCCTTTACATCGTAGCCTCTACCAGATAAGTTTTTAAAGAGAATTGAGGACGACAACAATTGGGAAGAATCGCATCTACAACGATTTCCGCAATACCCCGCAATATGCGTAAGAAGTCCTGCATTGCAATGTGACTATTCTCGCTGATTTCAATAGGTATTAGTCACTAGAGCCGGGTCATCGAGACGTCATGACCTCCGGTTTCGTGATAATATACAGGTTAGTCGGATTTCAGCAAGGGACACTGGTTAATGCCCTCCCCCCACCGAAATCATTGAAGCCATGTGAGCGGTGTGTATCGACACGGACGAGAACGATTTCAATTTGTTCACTGGCAATGGCCCGACCTACGCGCATTACAGGTCTTGCAGACCGCTGCGCACTGGTCCTGGGCGCTTTTTCATAACTTTCCATAGGAGTGCAAAGATATGGTCGCCGATGTCAAATGGGAGTGTTCCGAATGCTACCGATACGACGCTCCTGTGAAGGGTATAAAACACATTTGCAGCCTGTAGGATGCCCCCTTATCCCTAGCCCAGTGATACTGCCGATATGGCTTCCACTAATTACTTACAGCAGCTCTTGAAACAAGGAGACGTCTCGTCCCTGAGGCAGGCAGCAATCATTGTGGCCGCGACCTGCGTGTTATGGAAAATTATTCGAAATTGGACAAGCAAACGTCCTTTGGATAAAATCCCTGGTCCTAAGTCGAGTTCCTATGTAACTGGTGAGTCTGACACTGAATGGTGTCACAGCATGGGTTGATGTATATCCTTCAAACCAGGAAATCTAATGGATCTTTTTCAACCCGACGGCTTGGACTGCCACGATGAACTGGCCAAGAACTGTGAGCTCAGACATAGATAAAGAAAAGAAAGAAAGGAGAGACTCAATCTCTGGCTTAGATCCCGGAGTTGCGAAAGTTCCAAGCATGATGGGGTAATGTCAATCGACCTGCCACGGAATATCGAATACTAACGTTGTTTTACACAGAATATCATGTCGAATGTCTTCGATCCTAAGGCGCTTTACCATATCATGGTCAAGGTGTGTATGATACGTACTTTTATACGGTTCACACCGTAAATTGCTTTAAATGCAGGACCAGCATATCTTTGAAGAATCCGACGATTTCCTCCGGTTCGGAGTCCACGCCACCATCTTACCCCTTCTGGCTAGCTAATCCAGTCCTGCACGACTTAGGTTCAACAAGATCATATTTGGAGACAGCTTGCTAGCCACACTGGGTGAAACTTGACGAAGTTCTCTTCTGTGCTTCTCGTTAACAAGTGCCACAGGTGATCACCATCGCAAGCAACGCAAACTTCTGAACCCGGTTTTTTCTATTGCAATGCGAGAAATGAGTAAGAAACTGTCACCAGTCATAAACACAAGTTGCTTGACCAGGACCCTTTAGTCCTAATATTCTACAATGTCGCATACAAGGTCAGTGGTTTCGCAAGATAATGTTGCTCATCTTCTCACTCGGATATGATAGCTTCGTGACTCAATTCACGGTGAAGTGTCGAACGGAAAGAACGAGGTTAATGGGGCGCTTAGCTTGGAGAAAGACATGTGCTGATCGTTGATATGCATGTGTAGGTTGATGTGCATTCCTGGGCTTCACGAACAGCCCTTGAGATCATCGGCCAAAGTGGTTTAGGAACCTCGTTTGATCGCCTTGAACCTGATTCACCGTCTCACCCTTCATTGACTCCATCAAGAACCTCACGTTCGTAAACCTATGTCATATCTTAGCATGGCACCCTTAATAACTACATGCAGGTCGGCCAGTGCAAAGCTCGCTTTTCCCGGTTTGTCATACTTCCACATGTCGCTCATATTGGCTCGTCGATACTCTGCCGTGGAAAAACCTGCACGTCTTCGGGATATGATTGACGTAATACACAAGACATCTGTGACATCTTTGAAAGCAAGAAACGTGCATTCGAGCTAGGAGACGATGCCATCCGCGAGCAGGTTTCCAAAGGCAAGGATATTATCAGCATTCTCTGTACGTTCTTCTTTGCGGATTATGACTTGATATGCATCTACTATAGTGACAGCGAACATGTCCGCTACAGAGGAAGACAAGCTTCCGGAAGAAGAGTTGATAGCGCAGATGTCGTGGGTCTTCTTGCAGCGTCCGTTTCTGGAAGGGTAGCATTGAACGTAATTCTGGTCTTGCAGAACACTCATGTTCGCCGCGATGGATACCACTTCCAATGCACTTTCAAGGACATTGGATATTCTGAGTGCACCCCAAGACGCCCATGACAGACTACGGCAAGAAATCTTGGAAGCGAAGAAGCTACATGGGGAACTCTCCTACGACGAACTGAATAATCTCACTTTCCTTGATGCCGTCTGCAGGGAAACTTTGCGTTTGTACGTCTTGAATCATTTTTCTTTGAAGATCAGTTTAACAACATCCGTTTAGATATCCCCCAGCTCCCGTTGTGCTCCGGGAGTAAGTGCATCTTTCATTACTTGAGTGTATGTTGATCTGACTGTTTTCTAGAACGAGACAAGATACGGTTCTACCCCTTGCTCGCACACTGACCACCCTCGATGGTAAACAAACGAATGAGATAATGGTGCCGCGTGGAACCCAGGTCATCGTCTCCATTATGTCTTGCAACAAAGACCCATTGATCTGGGGACCAGACGCGAACGAATGGAAACCCGAGCGCTGGTTGTCTCCCCCTTTAGCATCATTTGTAGACGCACACATCCCTGGAGTGTACTCCCATCTGTGAGTTCCATTTGGTCTGTTATTAGGAATCCGGATCTAACTCTTGCCCATCCAGAATGACATTCATTGGGGGGAATCGAGCTTGCATTGGTTTCAAAATTTCGCAACTTGAAATGAGTATGCTTCGAAAGTTCTCTTGTCGTCTCGAAAATGACATCTAACGCACACGCACGCAGAGGTCATCCTTTGTATATTGCTTGGATCTTTCAAGTTCACCCAGACCGACAAGAAGGTCAAGTGGCGATTCAACGGACTCGGAATCACCCAACCTGCAGTTGATAGTCCTGCGGGGTACTTGAAAACCAGTTGCCCTTAAATATTACTTTGGCGTAAAGCAAGAATTCCTGCTTTGAAACCCCAACTCTCCCGATAACAGTAGTTGACTCCACATTCCGATAATCCTAATACCAGGGACCTAATTTTGGTTAGCTGGGAGAACCTAAGAAGCCTCTGCTCTTCCAGAAATGAAACGCCAACAGCAGGCCACCGTAAACCCAGCCAAGTTGTTGGCTGGAAGCAAAAGGGGGAATGGGAAGATTTCAATTGGAAGCTACGATATACATTATACAGTGCAAAAGCTCGACATGCTGGCGATATCATCATGTCATCACAAGTACAGCATCGTACGAAACGGTCAAAGTGTTCATGTCGAGCGGGTTCTGCCAGATGGATCATGTACTTCTACATTACGATTAGTGGTCGCGCGATTTCCTATACAAAAGTGCGTTTGAATGATGAGTAAACAATAATATCCTAGTTTGCTTACCTGTAATCTCCTTCCGCAGCAACACTCAACTCCTCGATCTCGCCTTGGACTGCAGAGAGCGCCTCAGCAGCCGTCGAGAAGTAAACCAACTGAGCCTTGACCAACTCGTTGATGTTCTTGATCGGCTCGGGCTAAAGATGAAAAGTTATGAGAGGGTTTAGTGCTGGAGTAGTGTGATACATACGTTCTCAAGGACAGTCTTCATGAGTGTGATGGCAACCTCAGTCTTCTGGACAAGATCGTCCTCGGCATTTTCAACCTCAAGTCGAGCCTGCTCTTGCCTAGCAGGGTTGGCGGTCTTGAGCCTGTGTTGCACGGCAGACATTCAGTACTCAGAATTTGTAGTGGAAGAACGAGTTAGGAGGCGCACGATTGCTTAGCTGCGTCCAATTCTAATCGGCTAACTCTGACCGCCTGCCTGGCCTTGATTGCCAAAGAGATGGATGTATGCAGAGTTTGCTGCCAGGGTCCAAGGAAGTTCAAGTTGATGGTGTCGTCTTGGTCGAGACGAGCACTGGCGATGCGATCCCAACTTGTGGCATACAGGGCCAACGCCTTGCCAAGCTTATCGCCACCGTCAACAGGACCAGCTTCGGGATCGACAAGGGCCTGTGCGGCAGCGTGGGATGCACGGCTCAATGCATGGGGAAGGGTTTTATGAGGGTGAACAGGTGGGGCCGAAGGGGAAGCAGGAGTAGGGAGGCTCGTTCCCTTGAGATTGGTAGCAGCGAAGCTAGTAATATTGTAGCCAATAGATGTCGACAGTTCGGTAATGGATTCTTGAAGATGAACGGGATAATCGTAGGTTTCCGTCTCGTAGACCTTGGTTATCCTGCAAGACGGTGTAAAGACCCAGTGATAGCTTGAAGCAGGCTACGTACTTGAGCAATGCCAAATGCGCAGCCTTCAAGGCGTCAACTCGTGCCTCCAGATCCTTGTATTCTAGAGGATTCGACTTGGTTTCCAACTATATCACTTTATACAGTTAGAAAGGACGTACCTTGAGGCAATTCTGTGATTTCCTCTGGGGCGATCTGTCCCAATCGTTCACGCGTTGCCTGAACGCTCGAACTGAAGCCTTTGGTCAGCTTGGTCCCTGCTTGCGAAAGATTGAGGCCTCCAAGACTGGTTTGTAATTTCGACCAATCCATAGTTCAAATCTGATGAGAGTTTAAGTTGAAGTTGCAGTGGAGTTCTTTGAGGAAAAGTAGATATGCACGGTCAAGCACAAGAGCGTTCAAAGGCTGCAAGTGGAACCAATTGGGTCACAGCCTCTGATCTGACCCGTTTCCGTGGCGAACTCGAGCGCGCCGCCACAGCCTCCCGACTTGCTGTTGACTATCAATATCAGCGCAAATCGTTTTTTACTCGAAACTGAATCTCCAACAGATGAGCCGCGTGGACGGTTTTATCGGGTTGAAAAGGTTGGGAGATAATTCGTCTCCCAAGGATCTCAGAAACGCGTCTCCGCACAGGTTCGGAATAGATATACTGAATCGTCGCTGATAGACTTCCGATCATATTGCAGCGAATGCCTCTGTTTCTGAAATATCTCCCTTCAGGCAGACGTCAATGATGTAGATAGTGGATCGCCTTTCTTCTACGACCCCACCGTGCAAGGCTCACCCCAATTCCTGCCCACCCATCCGCAGAACCACATGTACATTGCTCGGTGACGTTGTCCGACTGACCGGTAACCAGTTGCGCTGCTCCGCTCAGAGCTGTAGCCCACGTATCACAACCTTCGACCGCGGCAAATACCACCTCTCAGACACAAGGTCTAGAAACCAACCACTTATTTTGCCATAGTTGGCAAAGAACGCAAACATGGTAGGAGATACTTACTAGGGCTCGCATGCGTAGCCTGATAATTCAATAGAGAATGTGTATCTTTCGAGGGCTGAGAATGTCCGTATTAAGCGGAATCCATCAAGGTGAGCTATACATGACTCCACACGACTGCAGAAGCTAACATGAAAGCATACTTCTAGCACATAATCCATCGCTCGTCATTGGCATGCATGTGGGTTCATGCTCGGGGTTTGCGGTCCTTCGATTACGCTAATAACGATTGCAGGGGCTCTCCCAAGGCAATTTCACTATGCAGGAACATCATTTGCCGCCTTGTGTCATCACTTTTGACCAAAACAGGTCACGACTCGCAAAGTTCACATCCGAAGGATGTTCGCGACGTCAAGAACAGTGATCCTTTCCCCCCATTTTCGGCACCGGTACGCATCTCAGGTGCTTATTCTCGGGCGTCGTTTCATAACTACGTGAGCTCATGTTACTTCTCAGCGCAAACTGTTCCGTGAACATGAAAAGGAATCCGAGTGTTGCCGAGACTCAGATGATATAAAAGCCCTCGAGGCAACCACCCTGTTTGTCGTTCTCAACCTGTGGACTTCCTATCATGGACTTCATCAACTCCTTACCAATCCTTCTATCGCAGCAGGACGACAACATCCCAAATGTTAAACAGGCTGTCATAGGTCTGGCAGCTTCATACGCTCTCTGGCGCATTGTTAGGAAGTGGTTGATAAAACATCCACTGGACAAGATCCCTGGGCCTAAATCGAGTTCCTATATCTCGGGTATGTTGAATCGATAGCACACTGCCCTCCCTCCTGATTTATTTGCGTTCACGTTCAGGATATCTCTTCGACCTTTTTAATCCTGACGCCTTGGATGCTCACGATAGTTTGGGGAGGAACTGTATGCTCGAATCCGTTGAACAAATCTTGTGGTACTGATCATTGATATAGACCCTGGAATTGCCAGAGTTCCGACCTTGATGGGGGTAATTATTTCAATTGTCAATCTAGTAAATCCTACTGAGCAATCAAATTGCAGAACGTCATGCTCTATGTCTACGATCCCAAGGCGTTACACCACATCATGGTCAAGGTGTGTATGTCCCTAGGCTCCCATCGGACCTCGTTCACATATAGTTGTTATATTAAACCTAGGATCAACACATCTTCGAAGAATCTGATGACTTCCTCAGGTTTGCCGCTAAAATCTCAGAAAAATCGACGACCAATTCATGCAACTCTCTCTTGGGCTAGGTTTAACAAAGTAGTATTTGGTCACGGGCTTCTCGCAACGCTGGGTGAGATTTGATACGGTTCTCCCGACCAAAACCTACTGTATTGACCAGGACTTCAGGTGAACACCATCGCAAGCAACGCAAAATGCTCAACCCCGTCTTTTCCATCGCTCATATGCGAGAAATGAGTGAGATATATATACATATATTTGAAGATTTATTGTTTAACCAATTTGCCTAGTCCCCATATTCTATGGTATTTCATATAAGGTGTGTTTCATGATCTGTTGTTGTTCCAACATGCCCACAGTCTCGTAGCTTCGCGATGCTATCCGCAGTGAAGTGTCGAATGGCAAAACAGAGGTGAGCACGGGTTGTCTGGTCTCGGAGTGGTATAAATCAATCTTGATAATTCACAGATCGACATGCTCTCTTGGTTCACTCGAACTGCTCTTGAACTCATCGGACAAAGCGGATTGGGGACTTCGTTCGACCGACTAGAGTCCGATTCGCAGCCGCATCCTTACTTCGAGTCAATCAAAAATCTCATGTCTGCACACATCCCTCATGGTCTGCAATGTCAGGTGTACTAATCAATTTGCAGGCCAGTCAGCAGGAGCCTCTCTATCCCTAGGTTCATTATATTTCCCCATGTTGCCAACATTGGAACCCCTCGATTTCGACGTTTCGTAGTTGATTTATTGCCATGGAAGAATTTGCATGCTCTTCGAGATATGGTGGATGTTATGGCAAATACCTCTGTCGAGATATTCGAGTCGAAGAAACGCGCTTTCGAACTGGGTGACGAAGCCATTCATGAACAAGTCGGTCAAGGCAAAGATATCATCAGTATTCTGTGTATGTATTTTTCTTTCGCTCCTCAGCTGAGCGGGGTACTAGAGCTACCATCTACAGTGAAAGCAAACATGCTGGCCTCCGAAGAGGACAAGTTGCCAGACAATGAACTGATTGCACAGATATCGTGCGTATCCACCCCCTTCCCATTCCCCCGAACTAGCTGGCTCAATCTTTATCCACAGCTCACTTACATTCGCCGCTATGGATACCACTTCCAACGCGCTTTCGAGGATCCTACACACGCTGTGCGAACATCCCGAAGCCCAAGACCGACTGCGACAGGAGATCTTACAAGCGAGGGAAGAACACGGAGAGCTTTCGTATGACGAACTGAACAATCTCACGTTCCTTGATGCTGTCTGCAGGGAAACATTGCGTCTGTGCGTCCCTCTGTCGCTCTGTCTGTCCGGACTCTCAAATTATTTCTATAGTTATCCTCCAGCTCCTATGGTAATGCGGCAGTAAGTGAGGACATCACTCCAAGGGTGCATGAGCCTGACCAATTGAGTAGGGCAAGGAAGGACGCGATTTTGCCGCTGGCGCGCCCAATAACAACACTTGACGGGAGACAGATCACTGAGGTGGTGGTACCCGAAGGAACCCAGATCCTCGTTTCCATTCTGTCATGTAACAAGAATCCGCTTGTTTGGGGCCCAGACGCAGACGAATGGAAGCCAGAGCGTTGGCTGTCTTCTCTTCCAGCCTCGGTCACGGATGCTCGTATTCCTGGAGTATATTCCCATCTGTAAGTTTGTTTGGAATTGGTTCTCGGCCTGGGCTTAGCTAATGCTCCTGTGACAGAATGACCTTCATTGGCGGTAATAGGGCCTGTATCGGGTTCAAATTTTCGCAGCTTGAGATGAGTGAGTGCCTTTAATGATCTTGTTGCGTTAACTGAGTTGACAAATTAACTTTTAGAAATTGTCCTTTGCACGTTACTCGAGTCTTTCAAATTCACTGGCACCGACAAGAAGATCAAGTGGAAGTTCAATGGCATTACCCAGCCTGCCGTCGAAGGCAGTGGATCCTCCGAAAATGAACTACCCTTGAATGTTTCTCTGATAGCTTGATGCTTCCCTTGACCTCTTTAAAATCCTCTCTTATTCATGGTCTAATATTTATTTACATACGTCCTGTACTTAATATGTTGTCTGTTTGTCACGGTCTTCAATTAATGGTCCATGGTCGAGATTGGTAATGCCGCAATGCTGAGATTTGAAAGTTATTGAGTCTCCGACAGATTCGCGCCCAGTTGCGCTCGGACCATGCGTATGGGACTTCCAGCTTCACCTTAATGCTTTCCTCTCTCCGCCTGGCAACATGCTCTCGTACCCTGAGAGTATACCGAACTTACTCCACCAAAACTATTGAAACGGATGAACTTGGCGTTCCTCTGAAGCCGACATGGTCGGTCAATGAGCTACTGCGTTCCTACCCTTCGCCAAAGATAGCGCCCGACACTCTGAAGAAACTGCATGGACTCTCGGCTCTCGTTCCGCCTCAAGAAGGTACTTTGGAACACTTGAAAGTGACGCAAGACTTGGAGGAAATGGTCAGGCTCGTCGAGGCAGTGAGATTGGTGGATACGGAGAAAGTGGCTGTTGCAGAGAGAAGTGGGCCAGAAGATCTGGACAGACAACTATACGGCGATCCCGACTTTGAGAGAAACAGCGAGAAGGAGCGTGGACAAGACTTGCTGAAGCATGCGGCACGGACTGCCAATGGGTTCTACGTTGTTGAGGCAGACCGTACACGTGGCGGATCTGTTTAGGCTCTATGTTGCACTGGGTTGGCAGGTACGTGGTGTTACATTTGGTTTACAGTGCAGAAATGACATGGTACAAATTGGAATAGATGATTATACACAAAGCGGTGAGCGAAAGCCAGGATGTTGGATCACGATCAAGGTGTGCTCAAGGGTTGGTGAGCAATACGTGTCCGCCAGTTGAGCCAAAGCCTCCTGCTCCTCGGGCGGTTTCCTCGAGGTCCTACACGACAAGAAATGAGTGTGCCAACCGCTGAGAAATGTTGGATTATATACCTGGACTTCTTGTACCTCTGGAGTGTAGATTCGTTCAATGATCAGCTGCGCGACACGATCGCCTTCGTTGACTGTCCAAAGAATTCAGGGTGCTGAAAACAGACAATCCGGTGGCATCTCACCTTCAAAGTCTTTGTCGGACAAGTTGAACAGTAGGACGAACAGGACACCTCTATAATCGGCATCGACGACACCTGCGCCAGTATCGATCATGAACTTGGACGCTTTAGGGTTCGTAACGAGTGAGCAAAAGGCCGAAATGAAGCATAAATTTGACATACCCAAGCCACTACGCGGTGCGACGCGTCCATACGTGCCAGGGGGCACAGCGATGGAGATCTGGGTATCCACCAAAGCCTTTCCATGAGCAGGAATGATCTTTTTCTCGGCACTAAACACCCCCTTTGAGCAAAATCCGCACTATTTCATCCACGATTTCCGCACCTATACAGATCATAACCAGCAGAGAGAGCAGATCCTCTAGTAGGGAGCTTTGCCTTCTCTGAAAGCCGTTTGACGAGGAGGTTTGGGAGAGGGAGACCCGCAACGCTTGCTCCATTCTGGTCAGTTACTTCCGAGAGAGAGACTCTTCTCTTCTTAAGCTGGGGTGCCTCTGCTTGCATATTGTAAGACTAGGGAATCGTTCAAGAGTGCACTGGTTGCGAAGGTTTACGTTCAAGCGAACGCCAAGCTGCTCGCCGGGACGCCTTTATATGCCCTGATGCGACGCGTCAACTGAGTTCAAAAAGCGTGTCAACTCCGCCAGCCAATTGGCTGCGTATTGGGAGAATGGCAGCAAAAAAATACACTTCGAGCAACTAACAAACAGAAAACGACTTAAGTACAGGAACTTATATCTACTTAAGATTCTCGAACATCTTCTTGGATAACTCCAGTGTAGCTATTTCGGCATTAAGGGTATTTTTCTGTTTCGAAAGAAATCAACATTCAACGCAAAGCCTTGTAAAGAGTAGCAGGCACATACCTTCTCATCATTGGCTAATCTGACGTTGGCAGGTACGGTTTCCTCATAGTCGGCTTGCGACTCGACCTTGAGGATCTTGCCTAAGTTCAACTTGGCCAATTCGAGCTTCTTGGTGCACTTGGCGACCTCGACGTCTAGGTCGACGAGACCACGGACAAGGGCGTGGACAGCAATGCTCGAAGTCACGGCATCGCCTCCGCAGCCAGCAGGGAGCTCCGACACGTCACGGATGACTTCGGCGCTCTTGCAACCCTTTGTCAGGGCAACAATTGTTGGGATTTGAGATTGGAAGAGCTGAGCATCTGCGTCCGTTTGCACTTGGATGAACACTATGCTGGGTTAGAGAAAGGTTATGCTACGATGAGAAGGGATGTCTTACATTGAATATCGTTCTGGAGGTTGTAAGATGCAGCCAAAGAACGTCCGGCCTTCAGGGTAGAAAAGACGCTATCGAATTGCTTGTCGGCTTCGTCGGATGCGAAGTCGTTGTCCTGAGACACGTCATCAATTTTAGTTCCTGAGCATATGTGCGGCTTGACTTACGGCTACAGGGAAGGCAGCAATCGTGATAGATGGTGTGCTATCATTTGGTCTGCGAGGAAGACGTTGCCACAACTCCTCGGTGACGAAAGGCATGAATGGGTGGAGGAGGCGCAGGCCGTAGTCGAGGCAAGTGTAGAGGGTTTGCTGAGCTGACTTTTGTACAGAGATGGGGGCACTGGCATCGGTCATAGGCTTCATGGCTTCCTATTCAGATAATTAGCAAGTAGATCCCGGACATACGGCGAGAAGGAGACTAACGATGTAGACATCACACAACTCATAGAGCCAGAAGTTGTACGCCACATTGGTGGCGTTCATGAAGTTGCGCTCAGCGAGAGCCTTATTGATATCGGTGGCAGCGATGTTGAGCTTGTGCAAAATCCACTTCTCGACGAGACTCTCGTTACCGGTTGGCTAAAGACGCAAAATAAGTATAAATGCCAGTTGAGAATGTGCAAACATGATACCTTGGCAAGAGGCTCAGGTACGAAGGTTTCGTCAAGCTTGAGCATGGCGAACTTGGTGGCATTAAAGACCTTGTTGCAGAATTTGCGGTAACCTTCTACGCGAAGGATTTCGAGGTTGATGTCGCGTCCTTTAATGAAATGTTAAATCAACACTTTGTAAGGAAGGGTTGAACAGCAAACCAACTCACCTCCTCCGGAGTACGCGCAAAGAGCAAACCTCAGCGCATCGGTACCACACTGCGGGATACCTTTAGGGAAGTCCTTCTTTTGGCCGGCAGTAGCCTTCGCAATTTCTTTCTCATCCAAGTTGCCCTCGTGCAACTTTTGGTGCAGTTCCTCCAATGCCAATCCCTGAATGACATCGGTAGGGTCAATGACGTTCCCGAGGGACTTGCTCATTTTCCTTCCGTGAGCGTCACGAATCATAGCATGGCAGTACACCTCCTTGAAAGGCATCTCACCGGTGAGGTGAATGCCAAGGAGAACCATACGCGCTACCCAAAAGAACAGAATGTCCCAGCCGGTCTCGAGAACGGATGAAGGGTAGAAGTCACGCAGATCTGTGGTCTTCTCTGGCCAGCCCATGATAGAGAAAGGCCAGAGACCAGAAGAGAACCACGTGTCGAGAACGTCTTCATCTTGTTCCAACTTGAAAGGCTTTCCGTTGGCATATTTGGTAGCTCGTTCAAGAGCTTCTTCGTAAGTTCGGCCTACAACCCAGTTCTTGTCTGCATTGCGCTGCGAATTGCACATCAGTATTATGCTCGACCGTACAAAAGGAAAATCTCACATCCTGCTCTTCGCCCTCGACGTTGACGAAGTAAGCTGGGCAACGGTGACCCCACCAGAGTTGACGTGAGATACACCAATCTTGAATGCCCTCCAACCATCGGTACCATTCATTTTCTGACGTCTTCGGTTGGATCAAGAGGTCTCCGGCTCGAGTGCGCTGTCACAAGTTTTGTAAGGTCGTATACAAGCCTCGAGGGAACAAACTCACCTTGAGAGCTTCCTCCGCCAAGGGTTTGCAATTTACCCACCATTGTGGCTTGAGAATGGGTTCGATAACGTCGCCGGATTTGCTACGGTGTGAAATTGAATTAACGACGGTTTCTGCCTTGCTGAGAGATACGACTTACCTGCAAATGGGAATTTGCATAGGGTTGTCCTTGGTCTCGACATACAAGCCACGATCCTTCAGAAGTTTAACAACCTCGTTACGAGCGTGGAATCGTTTCATGCCCTGTGAACGACGTGTTCGATTAGTGGTGTTCTCCTACTGGCCTCAATCTTCCATACCTTGAAGATTTCACCGGCGTTCTCATTGAGGGTACCATCGTCGTTCAAAATGTTGATAAACTCAAGGTTGTGTCTCTGTCCGACTTCGTAATCATTAGGGTCGTGTGCAGGGGTGATCTTGACAGCACCAGTCCCGAATTCCATGTCGACAACAATGGAGTCAGTTACAATAGGGATCCTTCGGTTCACGAATGGGTGAATGGCGAATTTGCCGTGAAGATGCTAATTTACAACTTAGCACAGAGGGTCAACGACGAAGATAGAAAGGCTCAAACCTTGTATCGAGGGTCGTCAGGGTGAACGGCAATAGCAGTATCGCCGAGCATGGTCTCCGGGCGAGTGGTGGCAACGATAATTTTCTCGTCTGTGGCTATCTTGTCAGAAGTACAATTACAGCATTCGAACGAGGAACTCACCAGTTCCCTCCAAAGGATAAGCAAAACTGGTGATGACACCGAACTCAAATCGTTCCTTGACATCATAACCAGGAACATTGAGGAGAGTGCGGCCTAAGAGTTGCTTTTGGTCGACCTGTACAGAGTTTTGAGCGGCTGTCTTAAGGAGGAAGGAATGCGCAGAGGACAATACCTCAAGGTTAGAGAGGGTTGTGTTAAGCTTCACACACCAATTGACAAGACGATTTGCTCTGTAGAGGATTCCGTCTTCGTGGAGCTTGCAGAAAGTTTCGATGACGGCGTTGGACAGTTTCTAAGATTGAATAAGAGCACTGCGCGTAAGCAACGTTTCGAAAACTAACTTCGTCCATCGTGAATGCCGCTCGGTCCCAGTCATAGCTTCCACCAAGGCGGTGCAACTGCTTGGTGATACGTTCCTGGTATCTTAAGGGGAAGAGAAGAAGTCCGAGTCAGGGCGATATGTGTGAATGTCGGGTAAACATACTGACTCATTCTTCCATTCAAGCACGGTGTCCAAGAACTTTTCGCGGCCCAAGTCGTGTCGTGTCTTTCCGGATGTTTTGTAGAGTCGTTTCTCTACAACACTTTGCGTTGAAATGCCAGCGTGATCAAAGCCGGGAACGAAGAGAGTGCTCTTTCCGAGCATACGATTCCTGTGACGCGGATTAGTACATAACTTCGTCAGTTTAGTGTGTCCTTACCATCGAACCATCGTATCCTGGATAGCAACAGTGAGAGCATGACCAATGTGAAGGCTTCCGGTGACGTTGGGAGGGGGTGCAGGAATTACGAAGGTGTCGGCGGCGGGCCCGCCGTCTGGCCCAAGCTTTGGCTTGAAGAATCCTTCCGCAACCCACCAGTCATACCAAGCAGCTTCAACCGCAATAGGATTGTAACCTGCCGCCATGGGTTTGGTAGTATCTGCGCGGGATCCATCGTCAATCCTAATTCGCGGTGACAATCACAACGATGCGCGCACCTTTCTTCTGGCCGGGTGGCGTGTCATTCACGAACGGGGCCTCCTCTGCTTTCTTTTCCTTCTCCACTTTGACCTTCTTTACAGAAGGAACTGCTGTTGCATTTTTCGATGCCTTTGCGGCGAGCTTGGCCTCCTTCTCCAACCTCTTAGCTTCCTTTTTAGCTAGGGGAGGCGTTAAATCGAGCTGCAATCTCGAATAAAGTGACGTACCTGCGCTCTTGGAATTTGGGTCAGGAGTATTGTTGGGTACTGATGCTGGAGTGGTAGAAGGAGTTACAGTGGAGCCCGGTTCTTCGTTAGAGTAGGAAACGGTGGCCTTGGACTCTTTGACGATGGCTGGGGTCGAGTCAGACATGATGAACCGTTTAGATTCCCTGCTGAACGAATTTCTCTGGAAATTGGGCTTTCGCTGGACTAAATCAAGCGACCGTGTTTGACGCGAATAAAGAACAGAAAGAGATCGATACAGAGGAGAAATCGACATTCAAACTAAATTGAATATCGATTATTAGGATGATCATGCTTCCAGACCAAGGTTAGGGTTACATGCCTCTTGACTCGACGAGATAAGATAAGAATCTTCATAACTAGTAGATTATCAATCTAATCTAATCGAGTTTGACTGCTTGCATCGCAGCTCTTCCTGGGCCTGGGACGAGGAAGACAGCGATTTCGGAACAAATTCCGCGACTAGCTGCATGCGGGCTAACGAAAGAGGGATAAATCCCAGGGCTGTCTGCTATATCGCGGAATGTTGACCCTGCAGAGGCCGGCATCGGATCTTGGCCTGTTGACAAGGCTAGCCAGAGTGCGACGTCGATGATTTCAGATGAATTGAAATGACCAGAAAAGGCAATGCAAGGAGAGCCACAAGAAATTCCCTGAGACTGACGGGTATGTGGGGTTGCGAATAGCCAGGCGACGATAGGTCCAGGCGAGATAAAGTGGGCATGTGATTAAGTAAGCGCTCGTGGTCAGGGACCGTTCGGATTCGGAAGTGAGGCCTTTAAGAGTCTCTTGCCAACCTTGCCCAACGCCCTCGTCGTTGAATATCCTCTCCTCGTCGTTGCCCACGATGAAGAGCATCCACCCCAGCCTGTATCGGGCTCGCTCGAACTCCTTAACCTCAGTTCATCGGCCACTCCACACAGCAAGTGTCATTCCCTTCTTTGACTCACCGCCCCCGCCGCCAGTGCGCCCCGGAATTCGTCTTGCTCCTAGTCGGTTGCCCTCAGAACATCCGAATGGCTCATCGTCGACACAACAATCGACGCACTCGCACGGTGGACACCCTCCGCTTCCTCTAGCTCTTGGAACAACGTCACCTTCAAATCAGTTACAGTCACAATATGCCCTATTCAATTACTCTACATCGCCACCGAACGCACAATCGCACCCGCACCCCTCTCACTCGTCACACGAGGTACCTTTGCGATCCTCGAAACGACAGCGGCTGAAATATCAACTTGATGTCGGGGCATATGGGATTCCGAAACGCTGTCGATCCAATGATGTTCACAGAGGAATCCACACCCGATTGACACCCCCTTGTTCATCACCGGATGACCTTCCCCTTGCAGTTCAAGTTGGAGAGGATGCGTATTTCGTGCGCGATAATGCAATGGGAATCGCAGACGGTGTTGGAGGATGGACAAAATCCAAGAATCACGGTGAGAATCATTTTACTATCTCCACAAGGCGAACATTGCTCATGCTCCTGCAGACCCGCAGCAGGCCACAGCAAGCGCATTATTCGCCCGACGGCTAATGCACTACTGCTCAGCTGAGGTAGAGCAGTCCAGTGCTTGTAGAAATCCAAAATCCCCTATCTTCAACGACCCCGCTCCACATATCTCTCAACCGCAATTTTCCTTCATCCCACAATTCAAACCTCGAACCGACACACGCACCGCCCCTATCTTTTCCGCTGCTTCGTCGTACGTCTGGGAAGAGATAGAGGCAGAACGCCTGCGACAAGAGCAACTAGAAGAGGACCTTAACGACACTCTAGACGAACTATCAGAAGGCATTGATGTACTTCAAATATTGGAACGAGCATACGACCAAACGATCAAGACTCATGTCGCTCCTGCCCGACCCCCCGCC
Source organism: Coprinopsis marcescibilis (assembly GCA_004369085.1). Classification (NCBI taxonomy): domain Eukaryota; kingdom Fungi; phylum Basidiomycota; class Agaricomycetes; order Agaricales; family Psathyrellaceae; genus Coprinopsis; species Coprinopsis marcescibilis. Next base: position 231,895 of record ML210168.1, on the reverse strand, counting down.
TCCCAGCCAACGGCTCCCTCTGCTATCTCGAGGCCCCCTACTGGGATGGGGTTTTCTCTCTTATCCAAGAACCCGAGTCCCGAGCCAGAACCAACACCCCTCATGTCCGGATCATCGACTGCATTGCTTGCTGTGCTTGACCACGCGCCTCGGCAACCTACTGCAGGCAACTCAGGTCCTTCAGCTCTATCCATAGTCTCCTCTTCTGCGTTCCCACCCTTGTCAGCATCGGCACCATCAACATCCTCTGTACCCGAACGTCCATCGGCTACGAATTACGCCGCTGGGACACTGAACCCCTCGATTTACATCGACAGCGACGCCGCTCAGCCATATGACGCAGTCCTCAAGATTGCTCACGTCGGAGATTGCATGGGTATGCTCATTCGAGACGAAGAAATCATCTGGCGAAGCGAGGAGATGTGGTGGGATGTGAGTACGAGTGATTCCTTGGCTTTGACTTGGCTAACGCTCTCACCTATAGTTCAACATGCCACTGCAATTGGGGCCCGCTACACATCCCACAGTGAAGCCCTCGACAGCAGCTCATCACTTTACACTCCCTGTGCGGGCGGACGATATCCTAATCCTTGCTAGCGATGGACTCAGCGACAACCTTTGGGACGAAGAAGTTCTTGATGAAGTGGTCAAATTTCGACACAGCTTCTTGGGAAAGGAAACGAATCCCGATTCAGCACCTGCTGACCTGCTCCTTCGGCGGAAGACGTTAGCAGGTATGCTTTCTGAAGCTCTGTGCTCCCGGGCTCGAAAGGTCTCGGAACGCCGTGCTACTCCTAAAGCTAGCGGAACGTCGACTCCCAAAGGGACGCAAGCTCGCTCAGTTCCGTTGGAGGAAGACGAGATTCCCTTTGCTCGACGTGCCAGAGAGTCTGGCAGGTATTTTAGGGGAGGCAAGCAGGATGGTGAGATGCCCACGATATTCTCCAGTACCCTTTCTGATGGCTTTGATATTCTAGATATCTCCGTCATTGTTGCCGTTATATCACCCGCTGAATCCGAAGGCGACGTCTCCTCAAAGAACCTGCCATAAGTATGACAACAATCCTCGGCTGATTAATCGCGATCATATTGCTTTCGCATTCTCATTCTATCGTTCGTTGTTGGCCCCTCCACTCTTTCGACATGCTTTCCTTTCGTTCATGTCTTTTATTTTCGAGTCAAACCTATCGGATCTCGCTTCACGCTCATCTATGCTCTATCATCGTCTTTGACATCACATGTAAAAATGACCTCCTTTCTCACTTGTATTATTAGATGGATAATGGTTCCTGTGTGTAGAATAAGTATCAATCAACCTCTAGCGCCTCTTGTAAACATATAGTCATTTTCAGTCTGAATTATCATTATATTTCCTCTGTTTCCCAACTCAAGTCTACGAGCGTTGAAAGGGAAGGTTGTAACGAAGGGCGAGAAAATAGTACTTGACAGGGAGACGAAAGAAAGGCTCAGAGCAAGGAAACCTTTAGCGGCATTTGGAGTTTCGGAGCTCCGGCGGAAGGCTCATCAATTGCAGGCTGGGTGACCCCAACGAACTGCCACTTGATCTTCTTCTCAGTGGTGTCGAACCTAAAGCTCTCAAGCAGGAGGCATAATATCACTTCTACCATGGACATCAGACCATCAGAAATATCGTCACAATTTCAAGCGTGGAAAGGCACGTACTCATCTCCAATTGCGAAAACTTGAATCCAATACATGCCCGGCTGCCACCGACGAATGTCATCCTTTTGAAGATTGAATTCAGTCAGTCACCGAAGCCATATCAACTGCCAATAGAAATCTTGGCTCACAGATGGGAGTATACTCCAGGGACCTTCGCATTCACAACGGAGTCAGGCAGGGGAGAGAGCCACCGTTCCGGCTTCCACTCATGAGCATCTGGTCCCCAGATCAAGGGATCCCTGTTGCATGCCATGACAGAGATGACAAGGGTGGTACCGTGTGGGACAAGAACTTCGTTGGTTTCTTTACCGTCCAGTGAAGTGAAAGGCCGGGAGACGGGCAGCACGGCGTCCTGGTTCGCCCTGAAGCCGTCGTCAGTTCTGCATTGGGCCAGGTTTACCCATAAGAACACTTACTGTCGAACCACAAAGGGTACTGGAGGATGTCTTGTCGTAATGGTCAGTTGGTTAGAGACTTAACTGAACGAAAGGCTTACAAGCGAAGGGTTTCCCTGCAAATAGCGTCGAGATATGGAAGGTGGTGAAGCTCATCATACATCAGCTCTCCATGCTCCCTCTTCGCATCAATAATTTCTTTTCGTAGCTTTTCCTGGATATCGTGGTGTTCGCTCAGAAGCAAGAGGGTCCGTGAAAGAGCATTGGAAGTCGTGTCCATCCCAGCAAAGGTTATTGTGCTCATCTGACCGATCAGCTCGTCCTCGGGCATCCGCTCTTCCTCGGAAGCGGCCAGATTGGCTTTCACTGCAGCCCAAATATGTTAAATAGTGAGACCTACTGATGGAAAGAAGAACTCACGGAGGATACTCATGACGTCTTTTCCGTTTCCAACTTGGTCCGCCAGGTCTTGGTCTCCCATCTCCAGTGCTCGTTTTTTACTTTCGTATATTTCGACGGAGGTGTTGTGCATTACATCAACCATATCCCGGAGGTCGTGTAGCCTCTTCCACGGTAAGAGGTCAACAACGAGGCGCCTGAATCGAGGAGACCCAATGTCTGCGACGCGCGGTAAAACAACGATTCGCGCAAGTGCGAAGCTTGCCTGACTTTGCCTGAAGACACATTAATCCATGTGTGACAAGTGAGGAACTTCGGACTCACATGAGATTTTTCAGCGATTTATAGAACACATGAGGCTCGGAATCGGGCTCAAGCTTATCAAATGAATAACCCAGACCGCTCTGGCCGATGAGTTCCAGCGCAGTGCGGCTCATCCAAGACAGAATATCGATCTACATTCGGTCGGTCGCTGTAAATATAATGTTTTTCAAAGACGGGAGTTGTTACGTACCTCTGTTTTCCCTCTAGAGATTTCAAGCCGGATAGAATCTCGTAACTACGATACACTTGATCAGAGAGAGCCATTATAAGCATGGAGATGGCACTGACCTTGTACCCGACGTTGTAGAAGATGGGAACTGAATGCGTGGGTCGACAGTCAGCTCGAGTAATGCGTGTAGCGTTGGCAATGATATAACCTACCCATTTCACGCATATGCGCAATTGAAAAGACTGGATTAAGCATTTTACGCTGTTTGCGGTGGGTTTCTCCTGTGTTTTCATGAGTATTATATATGCACGAGAGGTGCCTGCAGTCGCACCCATAGTGGCAAAGAGACCAGGACCAAACACAAGCTTATTAACTCTGGAACAAGGGTTTAGGTCAAACCCCCGTTTATTCCTTTTTACAATCGGATTTTACGAACCGTAAGAAATCGTCAGTTTCGTCGAAGGTACTTTGATCCTAATATCCGGTTGCACCCTTGTAAGCCACGCAAATTTATGTTAGTGATATGGTCCTTTTCTTACCTTGAGCATGACATGGTACAGCGCCTTGGGGTCGCTAACATGTAGTACAGAATGCTATACGAACGATGAACTTATGTTATGGGCCCTAACTTGAGGAACATACACCCATAATAGCTGGTACCCTTGCTATCCCCGGATCTGGTAGGCAAAAAATGTGAGTGGTAAGATCGTTATATGCAATCCCTTCTTACAATTCTTTGCGAGTGAGTTGTGAAAGTCCCATGCATCGGCGTGAAACATCTCTGCAACGCATCCTAGAAATCAAACGAAATTAAGGTTTTCCGAAAACTGAAAACATATAAAAGCAGCGAAATCTGACCAGTCAAGTACGATCCCTTCGGGCCAGGCACCGTATGCAGGGAGTCCTTGCGAGTCAGCGCTCTCAGAAATTTCCAAGCGACAAATGTAACGGCGAGGGCAGCGAGCGCCTCAAGGGAAGAGAAAGGGGAAGTGGGAATCATTACTGTAATGGGAGTTTGAGTGGATTTGTCAATGAGGAGAATTCCAATCTCTTTTATAACCCTCAGCAAACGGCTTGCGCGACATCGGAAATAATTGTAGATGGATGACTTGAATAAGTCTCGTAGGCAAACAATGCGGTGGAGATAGTACAAGAAGGTTTATACCTACCATCAGCGGGCATCCGACAATGCGGTCGGAGGAACATAACGTACTTTTTGAGTCATCATGATTTCGGTCATTGACACTTCCTCTAATTTTGTGGTGATCTGTCCGAACGACACCGGCCGAGCGTGCACGGATAGCGGACTCCGAGGGGTTAGTGCTTAGCGTTCAAAGACATGACGAAGTTGATTTCGAGTTGCTGGAACCGTGATAAGTCGCACCAGTGGCAGAAGGGCCCAGAGTAAGGACGACATTGGCTTAGAATTGCCGCTATGTATCGATTTGTTTGATTATGCAAGAAAAGAAGCATCTAGGAGCTTACATTGTGCAAGGTCGCGCCAGGAGAGGACTCGAAGGCGGCACGCGTTCTCCAGTCAGGAGGTCGCGGAAATGCGGCCCGGTGACAACCCTCGCTAAGTTGGAACAAAATATGATCTTACGCCTCCACATCGGTATCATGCTGTCCCTGCTGTCCCTCTTTTCAGCTACACCTCAACAGACTCTTGAGTCGCGGCGTAGAGCATTTCCAGAATGGGGCAAGGAGATGACATTACAAGTTTACCTTGACAGAGATTCTGCGACAGAACGAAGCACTGCAGGTGCGAATGGGCGTTTCGCAACATGGTCTGCACGAGTCAACCAAAATCATCGCCGGGATAGTTGAACTGACTGCATAGGAAAATGACAGGGTACTTGCACCGAGAGACAATCCTACCACATTGAACTTTCCATGTTCATGCGAAACGTCAGTTCTCGTTCCTCCTACTAATTAGCGGCAGCTTACTCGTGTTTGATCGATTGGCAGATTCCGTCGAGAGGTGATCATCGTACAACCGAAGTCCAGCAAGATCGAAAGGGGAGTCGGATACGGGATTGCGTCAGTCTATACCCAGCCCGAAAATCGAGGAAAGGGACACGCAAAACATATGATGCGCTTGTTGCATTGGGTGCTCGCTAAAGCAGAATCATTGCCGCTAGATTTCCCCCAGGAATGGGGTCTGCCACCAGCTCGTCCTGAAGCATTCAGCGATTCCTCCGTTTCAGTGCTATACAGCGACATCGGAGAACATTTCTACTCGAGCTGCGGGTTTCTTCCAGGTTCCGACCATCAAGATGGCTGGAGTGTAGCAAGAAAATGCTCAACAATCTTCCTAGTGACCCAACTTGCGGAGACGGCAAATCTCCTCGAAGAGCGATGGGAATGGTTGGAGGGCAAAGAGCTGAAAACACTATGGGATATGGACTCAGAGATCATCGAAAAGGAAATGGAAGCGAAAGTGCAAGTGCAAGCAGAAGCTATGCAGCCCGCCTTCACATTCTTACCCAGGGAGGGCTTGGCGGAGTTCCAGACCCTCCGTGCCGGGTATTTCGCCCAAAGATTGGCACTTGAACCAGTTCACTACGGCATCCGGCTTCGAGATGAGGTACCTGGCACGGGGCTGGACGGATTGGTATATGCTTCTTGGACACTCGATCTCCAAGCTTCCACCACAAAGAAACTGGTCGTGACGCGCTTGCGAGTCCCACCGTCTCTGTTCGGAGAGTTGGTGTCAGTTCTAGGCCGCTTTTGCAAACGGTATGGGATAGATAGGGTGGAATTTTGGAACCTGACAGAATCGCTCGTGACTGCGTCAGATGGTATGGGAGGTACGACAGCAGACATGAAGGACCACCTGCCCTCCATGAAGTGGTACGGCGCTGAACGCAGCAGGGATGTAGAATGGGTCAACAACGAAAAGTAAGGGACTTGACAAATGGAATGATTTGCAATACCTGACCCGTTCGACTTATATACAGGTTTTGCTGGTGTTGAATCTGACTCTGTGGTATGAAGTGGATGCGCAACCCATACAATTATAGCGCCGTTAAGTAATCTAGACTTTATACCGCCGTCCTGTCTTGGTGAAGAACGTCTGCAGGACGTAGACCTGGAAGCTGTATACATTTGATCAGAGTTTGTTGGGTATGAGGGAGAAATGGAACATACATAGCCATCCCGATGACAGCCAAGCTCTCAAGAACGGCGTACCAAAATAATTGGCTATGCGAGTCATGAGTAACGCAATATCCACGAGGATACCTATGGACTTACTTCTGTGTTGATTTGACAATGTCAAAGCCGCGATTCTCCTGTGTGTGGTGCCTAAAGTAATAAGTTACTGCGAAACCATGTCAAAGCGAAGATCAGAGCTCACTGTTTCTGCATTCGCTTCATGTTCATAAGCATGCCATTCAAGCGGAATACGCTCTCCTCCAGAGCACTGGTATGATCTGAGATTTGGCCAGCTTTTGCAGGCGCTGTTCGGCGTGGTTCGCTCTCCACTGAGATATCGAAGTCCACAATCTTGTCGGTAAGTGTTGACATGTCGTTGATGAAGCAGAAGGAGTATTCTCCAATGGTATTTCCGGTAAGAACGTAATCGCCCTGGCGCTCTCTGGTTCCTTGAAGAAGAACGGCATGTTTGGGGTCTTTGATTTCCCAGTCAATGTCGAATGAGCCTCCAGATTGGACCTAAATGGCAAGTCGCGTGAGGAGAGCTGATGAAGAGCATTATCCTATTAGTACCTACAGCAAAGTAGAACTGGGAGCTGTTAGTTGTAGAACCCAAGCGTATGAAGTGTGACCAGACGTACCCCAATCTTCTGGCCTTGCTTTTCTACATCAGAGAAAAAGCAGAGTCGTTCATTCGGGGAGATTGTAGTTGTAAGGGATGCCCCTTTGACTAATGACGCAGCATACAGAGACCACAGGAAAGAGAAGAGGAAATGCCAGAGTTCCATGCGTATGAGGTTGTTGCTTGAGCGTTTCGATCGCGGCCACGTCTAGCGACAGCAGGCAAGCGGGGTTTGAAATGACATGGATGCACAAGGCCAAACAACCTCGGATCTTTTTCAGTAGTTTTCGTCATCGAGAACCTTTGATTGATAACTATTCCTTTCAGATGGCTGCTAATCCTAATCCTACACTAGTCCGACTATCTAATGCTTCGACGGAGAGGGTGTTTCCACCTCTTGCCGATCTCACTGACTGGTTGCACTTGTCGCCTACTACAAACCTTGCGTCGCCCCTGCAAAACATCACCTGCACCTCAAGAATTAATCGAAGCCCAGCTTCGTCGGAAGCAAATTACCAATTTGCATATCGAGTTGCAGAACACATAACACCTGGATATTTTCCTGCTCATAACCTATCTCTGGACAACTATACCGTCACCCTCCTACCGTCGGTTCCTCAAGAGATGGTCCATTCTCATCCGCCTTCTTCCGGATCCGATTTTCTCGCCCAGTTCCAGCCACAGTCGCCCATACTACCCTGTGCTGACCGACGATTACCGTTGCACAGTTCGCCATACCACACTCAACAAAGCTTTGAACTACAGGTACCTCAGTTGTCGGCATTTTTCTCGCTCGAGGATCAACACCTTGCTTCTGCCGACGTCTCTCCTGTTGTGCGCGGAAGCCAACTTTCTTCGCCCCCGTCGTCGAGCGTAGTGGACTCGGCAGGCACCTCGTTCATCGAAAGGCTTCTTCTGTCAAGCTCCCAAGACTCCCTTACGGACGTGCCGATATATCCTCAAGTCCAAGCTTCTGACCTCATGTTACTTTCGCCATGCAAGTTCCCAGGGTCAGCCCAGAAGAACCAGCAGCTCTTGGACATCGTAGTCACTGCGCAGGACGAAGACCATTTTGACGAGGACAATATTTTGCCCTCCAGAGCACCTACTGCCGGAGATAGACTTGGTTCGCTCTCACCCTTGACGCCAATCTCGTCGGTCTCGAGCAGCACTGGATCTTCACCCCCTGGTTTTGCAGCTTTGAGGTCTTTGAAGCGACAGATGCCCCTTATACACGCTTCAACTACACCATCAAAAAGGCCTCGACTTTCTTTGCACTCTGCAAGTTCTGCTTCTGCTTCTGCTTCTGGACAAGGACTTCCCGATATTGTGACTGTGGTAGAGTCTCCAGCGACGCCTCTGCTATCTGATTCGGATCCTGGCCATTCATCAACTGCAAGTTATACTCGACGTACATTTCCTGCCAGCATGGAACTCTCTTCAAAGTTTCCGTTATTCTATCGCCGCTTTCCCAACAGTTCGTTCTATCAACCCGCAGGCGCTCAGTATGTAGAATCGCTCTCTTCTGGGTTTTACCTTCTGAAATGTCTTCAGGTCTCCGTGCTCATTGTTTCGTGTGCGCCACCCTGGAGGCACCTACAACACGCCCCGAACTCCTTTCGATTTGTATACGCCGAGGTTTGTCAAAGGGAAGGGTGCGGGGAAAGTTGGACTTTGCCCGATCTGCGTTGAACGTTCTCAAAGAGGCGGAGAAGGCAAGAAGGTATGGTTGGCAATGAAATTCTCCGCGTTCAAGTATGGTAAGTTGCGCTTTTATTGCTCATATATGACTGCCATTGACACTCGCGGTAGTGAATACGTCTTTTTCAACCACTTTAATGCTGACCATTCTGTGCAAAGCTACCATATGCAATACGCACACGGTATATGCTATGTTCTCAGCACGTCACTTTCTTGCCTTACCGTTTCTAGGCATATCTTCAACTACAGGACTTCCTTTCTCTCCCCCTCTCGCCTTCCGAATCGCCCCTCGTCCTAACTCCAGCAAGAACGAAAAGCAAAAAATTGAGCAAGGAAGGTGTCACAAGTGCTTGAAGTGGGTAGCCGTGGAAGGTATCAAAACAATGACATGCAAAGTAAGCGCCTTACGACTTAACCCTTGATTTTTACTCAAGTCTAGCATGCTTAGGTAAAAGAATTGTTCTGGTAAATAAGGTTCCTTCCTGCCATCGCGTCGCAAGGTCTTTGACCGTATATAACAGGTGGAAACATGCGGCTTCTTGCCATAAGAAATCGATTGTGAAAGGAGAAGGGGACCCATTCGAAGACGATGATGTCTTCAAACGCCTAGTTGAATTAGATGGTGCACAGACTCAGACCTGACTACTGTTTAGACCTCCACTTTCGCTGACCCAATTTCTGCTTAAATTCGTTGACTGACTTCCTACACATCTGGGTAATTTGCTATCTTACCCAGTCATTTTTATCAATCAACCTGTTGTGCCATCGCATTTTCAATGATTGGTTTCATTTTCAAGTTGCTCCCGCTAAGCGCTGGTTCAATCGTGGGAGTTAATGCCGATAACTGTATAGTTCGGCAAGCCACAGTGGCTGTGCCGTCCCTGTTTCTTTGGAACATCTGCTGTCGCCGCCCCCACCGCCCCCGACGACTTCGAAATGGCCAAATCTAAGAAGTATGTCGATGGTATTCACTAGTAGAGGCGCACATTGACCCCCGAATAGCCACACCAACCACAACCAGAGCAAGAAGGCCCACAAGAATGGCATCAGGAGGCCAGCTTCGACCAGAACGCCGTCGATGAAGGGTGTAAGTGCTGCAATCATTGCTATATGCATCGTGAATTAACAAAATGTGCAATATCTAGGTCGACCCCAAAGTGTGTATATCCGTGGGGTGGTATTTGAGTCGCATTTTGCTGACAGGGTTCTATAGTTCCGCCGTAATGCTCGCTTTGCGCTCGTTGGTTCGGTGCGTGGTGATTCAATGACTTGGCGATCCTCTCTAATCTTTCATTCTGTTTAACAGAACCGGGCACGGGCTGAACAAAAGGCAGCAGCAGCGGCATCATGATTACCTTCGCTCCTTACAACATCTATACACTCAGCCTTCATCATTCCATATCACGTATGGTATTCGATATGTCATGCCTTTGCCGCGAGCCACAAGAGAAATAAAATTCTTAAAAACACTCGAAACATCGGAGCTGGGATGGTGGTTTAAGAGCCTGAGACATTTACGGTTTCCCAGGTGGAATGCTCGACGGATTGTGCACTTGCCATGCTATGGGGGCAGGAGCCGCAGGACTCTTCGTTGCGATATACCATCACTTGATTGGAAGAAATTAAGAGGTTCGGATTCCCTGTTGTTCTCGCTGCTTGGCTGTAGCGTCTCTAGAGTCCGTACTTGGCTAATCTCCAGCTTACCCCGTGCATTCGTTGAATCACTTCGCCCGTATGTAGGGCCGGCACTCCATACCAGAGTCTATCTGACATTCCCTGATAGGTGTCGAACTAACAGGAAGCGTTGCCAAGCAGCTGTGTTATGTTGTTTTAAGCGCACATGGTCGAAACTATACGGACAGAAACAACATCGTCAACACTGCTAACCACATCCGAAGCTCAGATATTCGTCCTTGCAACGCTTTCAGTCTCCACAAAGGGAATTCTGGGCTTTGAAGTACCGTCCTGATGGCCGCATATTATAATCGCATAGATAATTGAACCGACAACCACTCCTTTCTCTCGTCACGAGTACTGAGCGCTCCATTGTGAAGTAAATACATATCCCGAATACAGCGAAACATCGCGATAACGTCATTAATTCGGAGTTCTTGCATTAGTGTTACTTACTTCAATCAACAGGAAAGTTCCATTGCCAATACCTTTAAGGTATGCACGATCCAAGACGCTCTTATTGTTGCAAGTCGAGTTATCCACGCTGGCCGGCAAACGACTTTACGTTGCGGTCCAAAGTTGCCCTCAGACGGATGGCCTTTCGATCTCGATCAGTATAACGAACGGGTACAGATCATAAAGCACTCTTACCGCCGCATCTTCTGGTCTGAGTGCACCTTTGGCCATGTTATGTTTACCAGCTCGCAGCTTCTGATTCCTGTGCAGAAGTGATTTGGACGAACTGTCGTTGGTAACCAGAAGGTTCCTGCACTCGTCGTCGGTTGCCGGATGCCCTTCGAGCACAGAGAAGAACTTGTGGCGAAGCACCGTCTTAATACGGTCGAATGCATGCGACGAGTACCATCCATCTCGTTCCTATGATTTGTGAGCCACGGAATCATGGCCGCAGAAGATGAACTTACATCGCACGTTTCTCGCAGGTCGTCCGGATCTTCAATCATCTCGTGTAGCATTGGATCAACGATGTCGCAAAGCTGGAAAGCTGCTGTTTCTTTGGAAACGGTCTTGCCATCGAATATGTGCGAATTTCTATTGAATCATCTTCAGATGGTAGGCTTTAAGTGGTAATGGTATCTCACTTTCTGTCTTCCGCCTGGTCATAAGTTCGGATGTGAATGTTCACGTTTGATCGGTCTTGTCTCCTGGTGGTGACGGATGGGCGTAATATTGGGTGGTTGGCGTTGCGGAAGTAAAGCCTCTGGTAGCTTTAACGTGTATGATGGGGTCAGCGAAAAGTAGACCTTGCGTAGGATCGGTGGCTTACAATCGAGCACCATTATCGACTCGAGGATCGTAACCGAAATTGACCAGGGTATCCCGCCAAGGTCCGTCTTGGAAGACGTAACAAACAAGGGGAAGCATCACTTTAGAGCTTTGGCAAGCAGTGAGTGGGTGCTACACACAAGTCTGGGTGGATTACGAACTTGAGGATTTCTCTAGATTCCAAGGCCGTAAATTGATTGAACAGCGACATTCTGGTCCAAATAGGACGCTCAGAGAATAACTGCAAACGCATGTCAGTAACCGAACACAGAACTTAGAATCAGAAGTAACGCTCCTCGTGCAATCTCTCCATTAGCTTGGCGTTGGCCTGGTCTCTGGCTTTCTCGACCGCTTCTGGAGGGTTCAATGGGACCTAAACAAGGGGTCAGTGGAGTTGTATAATCCTCGCCAAAATCAAAGCACCTGTGCTTCCGAGAACATTATGGACGCAGGTCCATATCCTTTCCAACGCATTTTGTTGATCAACCTCTTTCGCTCCTCGCCAGTTTCCTCGTCCACCACAGTGGTGATAATCGATGCGCTGTTTGCCTTGAAACTACACAACATCAGTCATTATCGTTACAGCAAATGCGGGGTAACTTACTTGTATCCTTGAGCAATAGTTTGTCTGCTAAATAGAGGGGGCGGGAATAGTCGCAGGTTCTCAGGAGGAGAAGTCGAGGGTGAGGTAAGAGGGTCGGTTGGTGGTGGGTTGCCGCTCAGGAGTTGAGGATCAATTTCCATTGCCGTCCCTGCATCAGTAGTCGATGGGCCCAGCGTGGTAGACCCTTCTGATACTTCTGCTGGAGGGACGCGATAGGCGCTAACAGCATCCACTACAAGGCTTGTTGGATTGGCTCACAAATGAGGAAGCAACGGGCTTACCATCCATTTTGCCCATGGCTAACCGTAACTGGGAGACAGAGTCGTTCATATCAGGGAGGTACTGAAAGTCAGCCATGCCTAGCCAGATGATAGACAGTAAGTCTCGATGATAGAAAGGTATGAACTAGGACGCACTCCGGAATCGAGCAGTCTTAGTGATAACTCCCACTACCTCAGCCTTGTACTCGCCAATTTCTCCATCTTCATTCGGTAGTTTCCTTCTCCGACGCGTAACTTTGAGAAGAAGATTGTTGGTATTGACCACATCTCCTGGTATAGGATGTGAGAACGGGTTTTCGGGGTTGAACGAGAGTTCAAGCAGAGAGTCCGTCTTCGGTGCCATCCTCTTAAAAGCGCGGTCTATTCTCACTCGTCCTCCCAAGTTGTGGATAACAGTCGGAACAGAGGCTTCTTTGACGTATCCAGGGTATTCGATGGAGTAGAATTGCTGCTGTGGTAACGGATGTTCGGGTGCACGATTCGATTTGACCTGAGGATCCTCTATCAAAACCATTTCAGGCTCATCATCATCTGGTCTTTCGTCGTTTGCCAGTTGAAGCTGTGAAGTAGATGCTTCCGCGTCGATTTCCATTATTAAAGGTAGTAAAGTTGCTGTATAGACTGAGTGGAGGGGGTGGTAGTAGGTGTAGAAATAAGAAGAAAGCAAACCGCGTCGATCGTATGCCATGGCCTCATAATCCCGTGACCGCAACTATTTTGACCAAGGAAATAGTCCTTGTGAACTACCACCGCCTCCAGCGCCCATTAAACTTTGGATGAACTCCTAAGGATAATCGTTAGCTGAGTTATATGAGGATGAGTAATAGAAAAGTGACGAACTGGATTGTCGATGTCTACCCCGGCGTTCTTGATCTCTGTCTTCATACGATTCAATGCATCCCGGAATTCTGGATCCATAGCGAGCTTCATCATCTCTCGAAGTTTGGGAGGTTGATTAGGTTGCATTGAAAGTCCTGCGCGTGAGGTTAGGCTGAAGCCTCAAGAGGGATAGCGCCAGCAGAGTCCGTACCTTTCGAGCCAATGACGTTCATGAATTTCTGTATGGCTTCCACTGCTGGTGGATGTTGCGCAATCTTCTTCCACTCCTCTGATTGAACAAATTTTGCCATTATCTCCTTTGCCTTGTCATTGACTTCATTCTGAACATCTGAGGTGGACTCGGGCTTGGGCCCTCCCCAGAACGTCCGACACCGCTGCGCTGGTACTACCCGGAGAAGAGGTGAAGGCCTATGTGTTGACAATCTTGAAGCTGCTTGAAGCTGACGAGCGACGCCATTACTGAGAGCCCGCAGGAGCGACATGACGACAGAGAGGTACGGTCAATAATCGAGGGCGGTGGAAGTTAATTGTTAGGAGTTGCTTCGACGCGGCACGCGGCGAGACACCATCACAAGCTGCACTTTGTCAAGGAACCACTTCCATGGATAATGACTACTTCTCGGTCGAAGCCATCCTAGGAGAAAACCAGGTGTGTTTACCCCACATCTCAAATAACGCGTAGATTATACTTTCTAACGTCGACCCAGAAAATACAATGTACTTTTAAACAGGAAATCCCAAACATGGGTCACCTCGCAGGTGGCACAGATCGCGATGTGCGAGCAGAGACGCGATTCCAAGCCGCAATTATTACTGAACTTTCACGATAGATTGCGGTTCTGAGCAAAGTGCCAATTCCCATGTGGCTAGCATATATCGTCATCTATTCGTGTGTACCACTACCTCCAAGGACGCGACGAATAACTGACAAACGGCCCTCAGAGATTGGGCTGATTTCAACATTCCACCACCATACGCGCTGAAAGTAAGGAATGCATTGAACGCAGAAGCTACAAGCGTGCGGCTATCCAATCTAGTGGGGCAAGATGGAATGTGGTACGGGTTCGGGAAAATGATCATGGACATGTAGGTCGCCACCGTGTCTCGGACTTGAAGATGTCCCTAACGTAGAGATCCAGGTTGAGCGAACAACAAGGAACTGATATTTCGAACATGATGACGAACGTGAGTCGCTCTTCATTAATCAACCACCAAAGCCCTTATGTCGTTACCAGGCTTTCAAGGCGCGAGTAGTTGAGATCGTCGATCAGGCGCAAAACTTTGCAGCGCTCAGCCATGGGGATGCTGGAGGTCGCGGAGGAGACGTGAATCTGTTCAGGCAAGGACTTGACATCACAGAACGCGAGCGTAAGGTCCTTCCATTCGATCCGCAGCTGAAAGACGCTGACAATGTGTTGCAGTGTTCGTCGCTGCCCAAGAGAGTTCTAAAAGGATTAAGGCATGGTATGAGGAAAGCAACAGGATTCGACAATGATATCAGACACATTCATTCATCCTTCTTGCTATCCCCGGGGAGTTCTTGATTACTACTCTCTGGACTATCTGCCCCAATTGCTGTGGACGTTGGTGGAAGCCTCTGGAGTTCGGCGACAAACCTAGGACACAGGAATTAGACTTTTAGACTATATCTAATAATTATGTATTTCGTACCATTTAACACTTCCCCATAGGCAAATCACTATGACGATCAGGCTCAAGATATGGAGGTTCCAGGAAGTTGCGAAGAAAGAGAGGAGCAGGATGCCCAGCAAGCTGGCGAAAGCGCCGTCGACAATAGCGAGAAACGTTGGATCTAGGGAGGAGCCCGGTTTAAGAATATTGTTGAAGAAGGATTCCAGACCGGACTCTTCTTCTGTAGGTTCCGACGCCATCCTTGTAAGGGGAGAGTTTCTGCTCAACCTCTCGCCACAACTGCGCGACAGTGACGAGACGTCCGGGGTATCGGCCCGGTATAACCCAGCCCCTATTGTAAGCTAAGTACCAGTATGTAAATGCATTTCAATGTTTCGGAACGGTTTTTAATACATCAATAAATTTTTGAATAGTAGGTCGGTCCTGCGGTTCAAGCGACCAGCTTTCACAGATCGTGTTCCACAGGTTATCATCCAAACCTCTTTCTCTTACCCTTTCTTCCGTCGGCCGTGCTGGTTTAATACCTCGTGCAGCTTTCAGAATAGCTTCTGTGTGGTGTTTGACCTTTCCATAAGGCTGTTGATGAGTGAGTATCTTCAGAAAGAAGCAATACATGAGCAATGACTTCGGTGGTACTGAACTATTAGCTTACCTCCAAGAAAGTCATCCCAAGTGCGTATATATCTGACATCGTCGACATTTTACCAGTGCCTTGACACACCTCAGGCGCAAAGTATCGGAAGGACTCAGCAACTATGCTACTCTGGGTGAAGGGCGTTCCGGCTACGTCGTTGATAATCTTGATATGCATCTGCTCAATAAGCACTTTGGGCTTAGTGATGTTTGCCTCTCACCTGGGAGAGACCGAAATCAGACAACCTTGGATTGCCCTCTTCGTTAATCAGTATGTTTACCTTGAAAGAGAACGATCAGTACGGCGTCTACGAAGATAGAAATATGGGGCGCCTGCTGACAGATTTTATGTCCCCATGAACAATTGGTGGGTTGAAGGTGTGCAGAAGCGATACTCCAGTAGCAATTCGGGTCAACTGAAACATAAACAAATTAGGGTCGTGTGAGTGCTTGGGAAGCTGTAAAGTGATACCTACGAAATCAGGATAATTGACATCGCGGTCATTCGCCTTGACATAGGCAAGAGCATTTCCATTATCTTGCCATGGAGATATCATGTACGGAAACGGTCCGTTTGGCTGGCAGAATCCGTAGAACGGAACAATATACTGCCCTCTGTCCTTTTGCCAGACTTTGGCCCATATTTCCCCTTCCCGTTTAAACCTCTAGGTCCAGTTTAGTAAGTTTCTTTTAAGTATCGCTGAAACGCTATTAGAACGGACCTGGAGTGATTTATCATCCGCTTTCATCGCTCGGATGGCCTTCATAGAGACCTTCTCTTTCCCAAGATAGAGGCCTTCGTAGATGTCCATCGTCGTTGTACCAGCAACAGGGAATTCACTGATCCGTTTCACCTCCCCAGAACTGAGGTTTAGGTCTGGCAGCAATTCCCCACATTGCTGTTGGAGCTGGTAGAGGTTTACTGAGAGGCCTTGCTGGATCTTTTCTGCAGTTTGCTTGTTCTGCGACATAGCCTATGCATTCAAGTCAGCTCTAGCTCGAGCGAGCATCGGATGCTTGTCGAGCAATTCCACACCTTCTGCATCATGTCCATAAGGGATCGCAGCAGTTCGTTGGAGTCGCGGGCCACGTCGAGGGTTGCTTCTTGGGTGCGCTTCAACTCCGCCATGTTTTCCAGAAGCTTTTTATGGTCTCTTTCAGAATTTGCAGCGAATTCGCTCTGCCACTCGAGAATCTCGAACTGGGATTCCAACTGTGAGGTGAATGACAGAAAGGTTCAGACAAGAGAATCCAAAAGAACAAAACACACATACCTGGAACTTGTTTATACAGTCGGAGATACCATTGTGGCATTCCATAATTTCTCGAGCGATCTCGTCCTGGTCGATGAAGCTTTTGATCTTCCCTAGTTTTGCCCAACGGTTCATTCTAGTTTCGATGGCTTCAAGTTGTCTGGAAGTAGGGCAATTTGGGTAAGCGGACAGTCGGGCTTGGGGTTCCGGTTTCTGTGGTTGTACCTTCGGACAGCAACTTTGGCCGCTGATATGCTGTTACGATGTCCTTCCGAGTCACCATTCTGCTGCGATTTTTCATTGGTAAGAAGCATAGCTGAGGAGTCTGCGCGCCTCTGCTCAGTATCCTTTAGTGAGTTCACGAAGAGATGACATCGCTCCGCAAGCTGGGCCGCAGCATACCTATCACACAGGTTTGACAGTGACAGTCAGTTCACAAGCTAACGAGCACAGAAATGGACACGTACTTGTTCTGCCCGACATTATTGCACAGTTGTAGAATGTTGCACAGCGTATCTACTATCAGGCCATACCCAGGGATAGGAGCGAACTGTGCAGTGATCTGAGCCATGCTCATCCCGAGCGATACGATGAGGTTGGGCTGGGAGGGCTGTGGATGGACATAATACGAATGCATGATGAGTCGCACACAGGGGAAGATAGAAAGTTTTATTTGTGTGAACAGCTGCAGGTTAAGAAGGTACCAAGAAGATACTATTTTTCTGTCACTACTGTTTGGCACCTTAATAATGAAATGATGGAGAAACCGGAGATAATGCAAATGAGCGCTAGTAATATTGCCGTTCTCCGAGTCACTAGTCACTGATGCACCTCACCGGCTCCTGGTCTTCTCTCCTCCGCCTCCGCGTAGCGCCCCAGCCACAGCGCAATTCAACAACACCCTGACCACCAGTCTGTACCTACGCCTGCATCAATGGCATCCGTGAAACTTGGCACTTTGGTGATCAGGACATTGTCCAAGCCTATTGCGACCAAAATCAAAGAGCAAGCCAGGCAACACCCTCGGTTTCGGGGATTCTGTATCGACCTCGCTCAGTTTGTTTACCGTACTGAGCTGAAGCTACGGACAAACATACTCGGTGAACAAATCAAGCATATTCACATTCGGCCGCTGTCGGAAACACGGGCGATAGACCAGGGCGCGAACTTTATTGCGGAGGGGTTCATGTTCTCTGTGGCTGCGGCTTTGATAATTGGGGAGACGTTTCGGTCCTCGTGGAATCAGTCCAAGCGAAGAGACACGGTTGACGACCAGCTTGAAGAACTGGGCACGCAGGTTACAGAGCTGAAGACACGGGTGGACGGTCTTGCTGGGAAGTGGGACGAGGAATTGCGGGAGGAACGGATGAGAAACGACGAGCTGTCGCGGATACTCGAACGAGTAGTCGAAGTTGGCCTGAGAGGCGGCTGGGCAGAATTCCAGGACACCCCAATTCAACTCCCTCGCGTGCAGCTTGGTGCTCGACCTCTCATAATGGACGCCTCTGAGCAAATACACTCCACTTCGGATCTCACTCCCCAAGAAACTCAGATAGACATTGACCTCCAGTCAGACCCTAAACCACCCAAGTCTTCGTAACGAACCCTATGAAAACTACACCCCATTACCTATTCCACCCACTTTAGACCAAGTTAACCCTTAGACAACTCATCCGCCACTTTGTTCAACATCTTTACACACACTAATAGCCTTTTAATGGATTCGAGTGCATCTGTCGTTGTTTCACCCTGTTTGTTGACCGATAATGCGGCTGAATTTGCTGTGGTCGTTCACTTTGCACACTCACCTCTTCACCAAGGTCAATTTGGTAGCGATGCCTGGGTTCTTTCCCAATAACAATCATCGACTGCCTGTATTCAAATCAATGCTGGTCATTGGTCCGCACCACGCGTCCGCCCCGATTCACTTGGCCCTTTCTTATGCTGCAGAACACCCAAATTCGTCTCCATTAATCTTGTCATCTTCCAGGACGTCCTTCAAAGAGGATTTGGTCGCTTTGAATGACGGCTGGATATCATCTACATCGAGGCAAGGAAATATGATGGAAGCCCTCTCTCGGGTTAATCTGCTGTGATACTCGTATTCTTTTCTTGACCGCGGCCACGCCCTCAACTTCTTGCTTTAGGTATCCTCCAACTCCACTCCATTTGTCTATGCTGTTGTCAACCGTTCGGTGCTTGGGACCCAAGGACGTCGAAGCATCTCCTTCTGTGCTGAATCCCAAGACCATGTTGGCATCTTCGCCTGGGTTAATCATACTTCATGAACCTTCTCTCTACTTCGCAGATCATGATGAATTGTGAGTGCATGACAATGTTCCATCCGTCTGTCCGATAACTGTCTAGCTCGTCACATACCCTGTCGACATATATGAGTCTGGTAACGCGCACGTTTGCCGCTTTAGATTCTCTTGCGGAGAAAAGGTAGAACGTTTGCCGACCTCAATGAATTGGCGCTCGATAAAAAAATTCTGTGTATAGGTCGCCTTTCCAACCTTCTTTCGCATTGTTCGACTCAGGGTTGCCAGATTTGAAGCTTCCGCTGGTAGGCATAAAGGTGTTGCCCTCAGAAAGATACATCCCACGTCCACCGAACGCGCGGAAACTCGAGCCGGTCCTTCCATACATTGAGAAGTACTTTGAATGGGTCTGCTGCTTTGAATCTCGCAAGTTGGCCTTGTTGCACTCGCGTCTATAATTTGTTGATCCTTTGGCTTTACAGCATCCGAAGAAGAGGAAACTGTCCCGTCTTCACAGGGAGAGGAAGAAGTTGGTGAAGATCAACCACGTTCTGTCCGCCAATTCAAACTGTACCGGGTCAGTGAAGAGTTGGATGAGCCACATCATATTACTTGGGAGCAGGCCACTCGTCCAAGTTTAGACCAAAATAGACCAACGACACATTTTAGAGTATACCGATGAATATATAATTGTTGCGGGTGGATAATAATTACAAGTAGACGACGCGGACCAATCCAGGCCAATCTGTGTCCGCGTCTCTCCCATGCCGACGTTCGGTAGCTATAGTCCCTCTTAAACCTTTGATTTCACACCACCACAATCTAACAATCCCGTTCCACAATGCACCCTTTTGCTTCGTATGTCCTACGAAGCTACTACAAGGCTACGGGGTGGAACGAGGACAACCTATATGGCAACCTCACAAGGTCGTCTAGCGGTACGCCAACTCACGCTCACACTACGAAACCCAATCCGTACTAAATTAAATCCAATGTGCAGCGCTCCTAGACTTTAACGTACCCCGAGGACTTCATTTTACAGTGTCCAAATCACCCAACCCACTATTCAACACGAGCTATGCCATGACTGCTATGCCTTCGCTGAGCGGTTCCATTGGATATATATTCACGTCGTGTGACCTCAGCGTGAAGACATCCGGAACGGTGAGGTTCAAGGATATGATGGATCGGTTCAGGGTTTACGACCAGCCCCGGAGACCTGAAGGGAAAGAGGAGGAGTGGTTGGCTGGAGAACGCGTTGACACTCGTGGTGCGTTCTTTTGCTCCGTCGCTGAAAAGTTCAAATTCCTGACCTCGTCGCGACAATAAACAGACTATCTGTTGCTTGGCAAGTTCCACTTACCCTCCGGTCGCCTGGATGCGCTGTACTCGACTAGACTGTCAGCTACGCTGCAAGCGTCAATAGCGGCCATCTCAGACCCCATTGCGAATATCCCTGCAGATATTCGGGGGAGAAGACTTGACCCCAGCAACATTATGTTCAATCTTCAGCACGACGTCGGAAAGTGGTGTACAGAATACTCATACAGCGCCGAGGATAGCATGTGGGGTATCAAAGTCCTGCACAACTTTGGCAGGCTAGGCTTGTCAACGCCGGAGAATGGGTGTGGCAGTGAGAATGCTACGGGCCCTTCGAACACCGGCATTGATCGACGCGGATTGAAGCGGGTGGACGAGGAGGATGCCGTTGACGGTGGGCTGAAAGGTCGCATCTCTGTTGGCGCAGAGGCTTATCTCAGTGCCAAGGAGAAGAGTGCAGGTGGTAAGTGCCCGTAGATCGTGCAGCAGCAAAGGACCCGGCTTACCTCCTTCTCAGTATCCACTGGAATTCGGTTCTCAACTATACCAGACGCAACTCCTCCCTCGGCGCAAATCCCACCGCCATCTCCGTTCTCACCTGATTCTCCTGCACTTGCCAACGTGCGGCAATATTCCCAACCTCCCACCACCATTACCGCAATATTCAACCCTATGCTCGGACATATCCAGACTGCCTATACCGCCCGGGTTTCTCGCGACCTTTCGCTCGCTAGTCGCTTTGACTTTAACGTGTACAGCTACGAAAGCGAGTGGACGATGGGTGCTGAATGGTGGCTTAGACGCGCGCTTCGTTCCGCGAACGATTCGTCGGAAGAGGAAGTCCAAGCTAGCTTTCCTTCTGCGCTTGGAGAAGTGCATGGTGTGATAAAAGCCCGAGCATCGACGAACAACGTTAGTGCCGCTTCTTTTCTTTTCGAAAATCTGTGCGCTTATACGGACTCAACGACAGGATGTGTCGCTGATGTGGGAAGGCCGGATACGACAGATGCTGGTCAGCCTCGGGGTGGTATCTGATCTGTCGAGCAGATCCAAACCAGTCAAAGCGATCGGCATGGAAGTGTCGTATTTCAGTTCCGAGTAGACGGATTATCACACATTATATCTTAGGTGAGGGAAGTGGCACGTAGATGCAGATATTTCATCCTTGAGTCCTGGACCGCTAATCCTTCCAAAGTATTGTACATGAGTTAACTAATGCACCGGGGAGACACAGGGAGATACCAGATGTAACTGAAAGTGATTAGACCATATTAGATCGTTTGAAATGCATTGCACTATAATCAAGCAACATTGTGAGATCGGCGGAGAACAAATGGGTATGTGTGGGCCCGTCAGCGAGATTAAAAAGACGAGAACTGGGTGAGTTATACAAGACTAGAGTCAGAAACGGGTGAGCATGAGATAGCGTCCATTACGAAGCGTCGTTAGCGACAGCAGCAGGTTTAGGGGTCGTAGCAACGATAGTTCTGGCCAAGCGGGAAATGGCGTCGCCAGTAATGACCGGCCGGGAGTGGTTGTAGTTCCTAGGATTTCCCGACATCGAAGGGGATGAATGATTTCTTGAATGGTTGTTGTTGCCCGCGAATCCGCCCCCGCGAGGATTTCGGTTTTGGGAATGGAAGGACATTGGCCGTCCGCCGTGTCGTGGTTTCTGAAAACCGTGAAGCGAGTCGTGGGGTGGTTTGGGTAGATTGGAGTAGGAAGATAGGTTGGCTGGAGCAGATATTGCGTCGGAAACGCCCCGGGGGGCGTGGATGGATGCCTTGAGGCCTTCGTCATTACCAATTCCACCGAAAAGTGGGTCATAAGCTGTCGCAGGGGCGTGTATGGAGTCTGCGACATGTTTTTCGGTGTGCGGGATTGAAACCAATACTCCCGCTGACTGGGTACTTGGTTTGACCGAGGCTGTTTCCTGACGTTGATTATTTTCTGAGACGAAGATTGAGGGTTTCCCATCTGCATTTACTTGTCCCGGAGCAACATTGGCTGGATTGGCGTCTTTCCTCTGGTTCGTCACTGTTGCTTGAGGTTCTACGATCCCCTTCTTTATACCTGTGGGGGATGCTATATTATTCGAATTAACATTCGACTTGGGTAGTTGTGTTGACTTTGCATTGTTTCGATTGAACCCATTGGGCCGTGCATTAGGCACAAGAAGGGTTTTCCCAGAATGCACCGGTCGAGGAGGGATTTCCGCCTTGACGATTGGATCCGGCAGAGGCTTGAGTCCATCAACGATGATGGGAGAGATGGTGTGAGCGGGCCCAGACATATTGCTGGTCGACGTGGTTGTCGAGATACCCCAATCATCGAGGTCTGGAAGGCTGTCATCGTCATCTCCAGCCCAGTCGATATGGCTTCCAGGCGTCGATGGCCGATTTTCGGCCATTGCGGTTGCTCTGACACGTTCAACCAACGCATCGATATTCGTGCGCATGCCAACTGGTGTTCCGATGAGTTTGGGGGTGGAAATATGGGGAGGGGTGTCTTTGATAGAATTTGTCTGCGAGATGGAGGAGAGACGGGGCTGCCCTGAGCCAACCAAGCTATCCTCTGTCACTGCCTGGTTGATGTTTTTCGGATTTGGCCCCCGGCCTCCTTGGGAACGTCTTCTCCGGCTGGAGGAGCTGGATGTTGATGACGGTGTTGCCAGTTCCGTTGGCGCCGACGATATTTGTGTCGATATTGGCGCTGGGACTATTGCGCGAGAGTTCCGTCGTGATTGAGGCTTTGCCTT
Source organism: Coprinopsis marcescibilis (assembly GCA_004369085.1). Taxonomy (NCBI): domain Eukaryota; kingdom Fungi; phylum Basidiomycota; class Agaricomycetes; order Agaricales; family Psathyrellaceae; genus Coprinopsis; species Coprinopsis marcescibilis. The sequence continues at coordinate 208,885 of ML210168.1, read as the reverse complement.
TGGGGTCGATGGGGCTTTGTCGTTTGAAGGTTTAGGTGGCGCTGGCCTTGCGGCTGGGGGTTTAGGCTTCTCCAAGGATTGCGCCTTTTCTGGGCGAGAATCGAGTGCTTCTCGATGCGTTCCACCTCCGCGACTTCCACCTCTTCCACCCCTGCCCCCGCGACTTCCTCCACGTCCCCGACCTCCTCGTCCAAAATTGCTGAAGCCAGTAGATTCTCCAGTCCTATCCCATCTGAGAGAAGATGTTGAAGATGCATTGGAGACAGGAGTGGTCATTATATGAGTTGGCAATTGCTACTGTGTGTGCCTGAGTGTGAATAGCAGGAAATTCGAAAGACTTTTGTCACTCACTTGGATAGGAGATTCGAAAACCAGGTTTAAATGCCCTATATCCTCCAGTGACCGTATTTAATGTGTTGGTCGTTGTCAAGTGAAACGTTGGTATTGTAGTGCAAGCAGGGAATGCGATCAGAATTCTCCAAAACCGGCATACGCTTTCGTTGATCGCAAGTTGCCTCTTTCACCTCAACTGTTTCCTTCAGTACAACCATCATGTCCAAGGCATCTCAACCCGAACTGAAAAAGGTACGTCCTTGATTGTCTTTATACTCTAGAAAATCATCTGACGCCTGGTGCAGTTTATGGACAAAAAGCTCTTTGTCCATTTACAGGGAGGCCGCAAGGTCAGCGGTATTTTGCGCGGTTACGACCTCTTCTTGAACCTGGTAATCGATGATGCCTTGGAGGAGACTACACCTGGTCAGAAGCATCCTATTGGGACCGTTGTATGTGGTTGAAATGTCCCATGTTGACCTTGGCTAACCCTTCTTTTCAGGTCATCAGAGGAAACAGTGTCACATCGATGGAAACCTTGGAAGCTATACGATCATGAACCACAACACAACCCAATGTACAACACAGCCAGGACACTGTAACACCGGACCTCTATTGCATTCAAGAGCCACATAAACTCGTCTCTATATGATTGCAAATCGGAGCCGCCTTGTTGAGCATGACTTGAATCTCTGAAACATGCTACTTGAGAGGCCTTTTGTTCGTGTCAAATTTCGAAATTTGGGTACATATCAACAGTCATAGTTACTCCAGTCATATAACAACTACTACCAATGCAGAGGCGCATCCATAACATTTCTGAGTTGAGATGAATCATTTCGCGGGCGCTTCGCGAGGTTAAATGCTTGGCTGATGCTTTGGATGCAAACAAAAAGCGGGTGTCACATGATCCGAATTTTGCTCACAGGTCACCGTGTTTTTGGAACCGTGTTGAGGCCTCCCGACGCAATGCCAGGCAGGGCAATTGCTAATGCTCTCGCCTCCCAGACCCGACGCAGGACTGTCACTTCCTTAGCTGCGACCACCGACTCTATATGGCTCGCTCCACGTAATTCCACCGCGCCCACACCGCTAACAGACGCCAGACCGTCAAGTAACTCAGCGACCTCGTCATCAACCTATGTCACACCGAAATCCACTGCTCAGAAACTACCCCATTATGCTAATTTCTCAGGAAGTCCGGCGGAGGTGTGGAACGCCTATATCAGCTTGATGAACAGCGCCGGATACCAAAAGCTACCCCTGGAAATCCACCAAGAAGTATTGCGGAAGTGCACCCCGCCCGGCCAGGCAATGCGGGTTGCTGATATAGGCCAGCTGGCCAAAGGAGATTTCCCAATTGGCACGCACGCCAACGAGGGACGACTTCAGGTGGTTATTAGGAACATTCGTGCATCTGGACACATCCCAACTCTCGATGATTACAACTACGTACTTTCGCAGTTTGCTGCCGTCGGTTATTTCCTTGGCTCCCGACACGTCTACCGCGAACTCCTCCGGATGGGTCGTATACCATCGCCAAAGACAATCGGATTGTGCTTTCAAGCCCTAGCACATCGACTGACGCTTCCCATGTACAAGAAGGAGAGAGATCCCTTGACAGACCAGGCGCGTCGATGGTTTTCGGACTTGCTTGCCGATATGCGCCGGCTCGATATTCCATTGACGTCTGTCAACATGGATCTGGCCTTTCGCATATTGAAGGAGAACCTCGACATGGAGAGTCTTGAGGGTCTCATTCGATGGGCATACGGTATCGACCTCAGTTACCCAGACAAACCTCCACTGGAAATGCTGGAACAACCTGAAATCCTGAATGAGGCCAAGACAACAGGCCTTCCGTTGCCATTTTCCACCGCATCACTCAATACGACTCTCGACGTCCTCGGACGCATGGGCAACATTTCTAAAATGGTGCAAGCGTTCGAGGTCCTCACACAGCCCCTTCCCCATGCACAAGACCACTTCTTCTCTTCGTTCGAGGAAGACGAAGAGGATGCTGGCGCCATCTCCAATCCATCGCCCACCTATAACCCCCCTTCCGCAACCCCGAACACAACGACGTATATCACACTCCTGCGCCATGTCTGTCAAGCGGACCACGCAACCTTTGCACGACATTACCTCAACGAGGCGATGGACTTGGAGAAGCAGATCAACTCCAGAATGCAAACCCGTCTTCGATATCACGTCCTTTTCCTCAAAAACTCAGACAAGGAGGTTCTTGCGAGGCATTTCGAATCACCAAGTTTCTCCCTCAACCGTGGACTCGTAATGCCCATCTTGGGGCAGGCCAACCGGGATAAAAATCTGGGATTAATGCGATGGCTTTCCTCCAAAATGCCTAAAATCATTAAGAGGAAGAAAACGGATTTGGACTTTTATGTCGGGATCAGGAAGAGGGCCAGAGAAATTGCTAGGGAAGAGGTAGAAGCTGTGGAAGAAGATATTATAATTCCTCGTCGGCAGCACAAATCTCCGCTGGAACTCGACGTAGACTCTTCTGCGCCTCCAGCCCCTGCCACCAGAAAACCATTAGATCTCAACCTTCATATCCAAATATTGCGGAGAGATGTTGAAGAGCTTACACAGTTTTCAGACCATCTCCGTGACTTACTGGGTCGTACGACACAGCGTGTCAAGGAGCGATTGGGACGTCGGGTATGGGAGGGCAAAGATATTTACTTGAGCGAAGTTGATCGTCGCGAGGTTGTTTCCAAGGATGATTGGAAAACTGCGGTTGGGTTCAGGCCACGTCCACGTGAATCGAAATTGCCAGGGAATGAAGAAAAGTCCGCTCAGACCTGGACGGAAGTCAGATATCAGAAAACGATGGGACGTTGGCGAATGGGAGGCAGGAGATTTTACTCGACGTCGTTTGCTGGACTAGTCGGCCCCTCACAGTTGTCAAACCCCCCGCCCGCACCATCATAACGATGGAAATGGGCGGGGAATCTTGCTGTGAGTATAGCAATTTTGTCTTGTCGTTTTTTTTCTTTCTTACGAACCATTTCAGCTCTCGCCAGCAATCAGTTCTGGTGCACACGCTAGATGCCATTTTGCTATCTCTCTCCCCCCAATCACTGTCGATGAACGCTACCAGTACTAGACTATAAAATAAAGACTTGTAAACCTCTGCAACCATTCAGGCTTAAGGGCTCTCTTCTGATTGTGGATCTGGGGGTCCACAATACGTTTCCGGGTTGAGGCAAGCGTGCGGCCAGACTACGAACCAAACGCTTCTCATTGTTCAAAGCAAGTCACAAATCCTAGGAGCGTTCACTTCTCGTGCCGACGAGCCTCATTTGCTTGTTCATCGACGATGGTTTCCATCGCGGATATCCATGGCTCAATGTCATTTATGCTTATTTGCGACATTGGGGTTCCTGGCTTCGTCGCCACTGTGGATGGCAATGTTTGGAAACCTATTGATCGTGCAAGCGCAAGAACCGGAAGACGTCGAAGTGCACGTCCAGACATTCCCAGTCCCTGATGCAATAACGGATGAGGCTAGCAGTAGGTTGGCTTACGGGAAATGTCATACCTGGCACTTGGAAGCTAGACTGAGTAGCTTCAGGCCGACGTGTTTCGACCGTTCGTTAGGATCAGAGCTTGAAGAACTGTCTGTGGTTGGTTGGGGCTTGGTTATCACCATCTCATACAGTTGCACTTGAGGGATTGTTGGCAGCGACTAACAGTCGATTGATTGAGAGTTTTACTTTAATTACCCATCTACAAGAGTTCCACTCACCAGTGGGGCAATCAAGCCCTTCGACATCACTTCTGCAATGCAGCTACGAAGGATCTCGTATACCGCTTCTTTGGGCGGAAGATCTATGTACTGCACGATATCGGCACGGTCCATAAATGCGGTGTCTATCGAATTTTGTGAGAGGGCGTCATAAGGAAACCGAGAAGATATACCAATTGCGTCAACTAGGTTGCTTGTTGACATGACAAGTACGTTTTTGCGATGCTTGAGTTTATCGAGTTGCGTAAGTAACGCATTTACGACCTGTAGGTGCCTTGACATTTCAGCATGGGACTTTCAGTGCATGCTATGGCTTACCCTCAGGCCGTCAGAAGGTTCTGTACCCGCCATTGCACCAGCTCGGGCAGCCGTCAGCGATTCGACTTCATCGATCAAGACAACTACAAAGGCGTCCTCTTCTTCGATGAGCTCCGTTATGCTGTTGAAGAGTCTTTGGACCAGTTTCCCCGATTCTGAGAACCACTTGGAGAATAGAGAATGGGAGTTGATTTCGAGCAAGCGAGCATGGGAGTACCTGTATGCTGCATTTAAATTCGAGGACGAGGTATGGTATTGTAAATTGTTTACCGGTGCGAGAGGCGTATCGATAACTTCTGGGCCAGTGCACGACACAAAGAGGTTTTTCCAGTACCCGGGGGACCGTGTAGAAGGACGACCCGATTCCAGGACACAAGGTTATCTAGTGTATCTTTAGAAAAGGCGGAGAGTGGGAGAAGGTGAGGAGCTCACAATCGACGTTCACATCACTCAAGATAAATGTCGCGTGGATGTAGTCCAGTAGTTTCATCTTGACGTCGCCAGAGTAAATCAAAGAATCCCAGAGACCCTCCCAGTTCTTGTTCGGTAGTTCACAAACAGTGGCGGCCATCGTACCGTCATCGTCCTCCCCTCCCGAGCTATTTGAGAATTCGTCAAACGATCCACTGTCTAGCGGCTGGTAGACGTGGATCTGTGGCAGAGTTTCTTGGATGCTTAGCGATGTCGAAGGACATCTGGCCTCACATATGGCTATTTGTTCGACGGAAGAGGCCAGTTCTGGGACATCTTGCCAGCCAGATAGCTTGGATGGAATGCCGATTCTGTCCAGAGACAGCAGATACTTCTGCACGTAGCCTCTTATTGTGTCAAACCGCGTTGCTGTCCTGGGTTGAAGCCGTACTTCGACTGCGATGAAAGGACATCAAGACATGGACGTCACCTCGGACTAATTTACAGGTAGAGGAGCTTTACCCACCGTGTACTGGCCACACCCCAACGTTCGACGTAGATCGTTCGCCCGCCGCTATTGTGTTTCCTTCCAAATTACCCAGGGACCCCATCGCTTGGTGTGGTGGTGTGCGTCGGTACGTTGGGGAACGAAGTAAGATGTGCGTGCAGCGCCAAAAACGCGAGGCTGATCGCGCCGGCTCAATTGAAGGTGAAGACAAACAACGCGTAAATAAAAAGGGGCTTACGTGTTTGCAAGCGGGGATCACGTTTTCCCTTGCTGCTAAACCGCAGATTTTAAGCTGTTCTCTCCTCTCAAGTCATTAACAAGGGTTCCGCCAGCAGCCTTTGTTTACAAAGATTCACTTACTGTCCGATGTCAGCTCTTGCGTGCTCCATTGACGGGGAAACCACTGTCGAGGCCTCCCAGCATCCTCACGACCCACTGGATCCATCGACATTCAGATTTCCCGAACCCCTCTCTTGTCCAACAGTGACCATCGAGTTCTGTGACAGAGTACGTGTCCCATGAAATCTATCTAGCTCAGTCGGACTGAGTGGCAACTGTAATCCTAGTGTCGTTGGTGTGTAATCTATGTGTTCATTACGATGGGGTTCTGTTCAATGAAATGGCCTTATCCTAATACTCTTTCAGGCTTCATCGTGCAACCTGGGTCCAGACTGAGCTTTTTCTAACGTTCCCTCCGCCGAAGATTGGGTGCATCAGCCTTCTACCCAGGAATACCGACGATACATCTGGTCGCTTCCGTGTTTGGCTTTCCAAGAACAAGGAGGCGGAGCCTATTCTTGTCTGGGATCGCAAGGTCGAGGGAGGTTTCCCCGAACTCAAAGTGCTTGTGAGCCGACTGACTGCCCTGGAACCTTATACATTGGCTTTGGAATATCTTACACTCTCGCGTTTTGCAGAAACAGCGAATCCGAGATCATATCTCTCCTGGAACAAGTCTCGGGCACTCTGATGCCAAATGAGAGCATACTCCATGCTCCGGCCTGCCATGAGAACCAGTGGGCCGAAATTAGCTGGGCGAAGGGTTTCGAGATATGACGAGTTCAACATCTACCATCCACGACCAATGTCTTCAAGAAATAAATCTAAATTTCAATCAAATCAATCGTGTGTCAAAAGGGGCCCACATTGTGTTGGTGATTTCGTTACTGTGGCTCCAGAGAGTCAACTGAGGTCATCCATGTGTCCGAGATCATATTGAGCCTGAGATTTGTGAACAGTGATGTCTTGGCACTAGCGCGTCAATCTGTGACTGACAACTGTGTTTGCTTCGCTTCCTTGATCTCCTCTGTTCAGTTAAGCATCACCCGCTGGCCAGTCTTTCCCGATAGACGGAACTCCCTTCGTCTCAACTACCAGCGTTCGCTGATTTGAAGGGTACACGTCGTCAGTCTTTGTCGCCATGTCGTCGGAAGAATCGCGTTTGGACAAGCTCATCGCGCAGCTCAAGAGCAACGGTAGGAATTGCCCCTTCATATCCACTGGCAACCTCTCAAATTTGCCACAGACGTCGATGTAAAGGTCGATGCCCTTGCAAAGCTGCAGTCAGAATTCGAGAACGGAACTGAGGTACAAGTCGATGAGCTGGTGACTACGCAATCTTGGAAACTCAACTGTACAACACACAGGTCACCGATTCCGAAGCGGTTATCAGTGCTTTCAAGGCGTGCCTTCGTATATCCAACCAGCACCTTACCAGTGCCACCCTCTACGCTGTCCCTCCTCTTCTACCACTGCTTATTACGCGCAATGCCGGTCAAAGCCAGCTTTCACAATCTGGGCCAACGGCTTCCACCAGCTCAACCACGTCGTCGGGTATCGTTGATAGCGCAACTCTGCGCTATGTCCTGACATCGTTCCTACCGCCAGGAGGGATCATAGATCGGTTGGGTGATAAAGAGAGACCTCAAGCGAAAGCCCGGGAGGCTTTGGTGATTCTAGGTGGCTACGCCTTCCGCGCCGGCGGTGCCAGTGTGATGGCCTCGAAGTCTGGAAAGGGTGCAGAGACCCCTCTGATGATTTTTGAACGGTATTTGAAGGAGGCGGGTCTAGCGAGCAAGGTTTGGAAGATTCGAGAACAAGTGGGTTGTAATTCATATCTTTAACCTGACAGTATTCATTGACGTCGTCTTGATTGTTTAGTCTATCCTTACACTGGTGCACATTAGGCGTTCGTGTTATCAATTCCCCATGCGACCTTACCTATCGCTCCTGGTTGACTGCTTAGAGGATACCGACTCTCATGTGCGAGATTGTGCACGGACATCCGTGGTGGAACTGTTCTCTGGCCATGGCGTTTCGGATGCGGCCCGAGCTGACCTCAAGAAGGAGCTGACGAAAAAGAACGTACGGAAAACCATCGTCGATGGTGTACTTTCTAAATTGCTTTCAGCGGGGACGGCCAGTGGCACGCAGAGTGTTGATGGGTCAGAGAATGGGGACAACACGTCAAAGCCAAAGGAGTACGTCCCGCCAAGTCTGCGGCTTGCCGGTGGTAGCAGATCCCGACTACCAAGTCAAAATGGTCTTTCCAAGTCTACAAGCGTTTCGAATTTGAAGGACGCCGCGCGCCCTGCGAGCAGAGGCGCTGCTGTATCTTCCCCTCCTCCCCCTCCAACGCCAACGTCTGAGAATGCAGATGTCCGTGCCGTCTATGTATGTCATGGACCGTGCTGCTTGGGTTTTGTGTCTGATTTCTTTTTTTTAGATCGCTTCCGCCCGTGACATGGAGACCGAGTTTTCAGCCATGGGCCCGTCTTTCGAAGTATGTCATAAACCTTTCTTTCGGGCTTCTCTTTGCTCACGCACTACAAGGGAAAAGAAACCGAGCACAACTGGAGCGCAAGAGATGGCGCAGTTCAACGTGTGCGTGGAATGCTCAAAGGAGAAGCACACATAAGGTATCCAGACACCTTTTTCGCGTGCTTGAAAGAAGGGTTCATGCAATGGAGCTTGAAGACTGTAAGCGCTCTGAACTTCTGAATTTTCAAACCTTGTTTCTGACTGTGTCCTATCTATATAGTTAGCCAGTCTTCGAACGACGGTGTCCATGAACACGTGCTTATTATATTCTGAGATGGCGACTCTCCTCGGGACCGCACTTGACCCTTATTGCGAGCTTCTTCTCACCAACCTCCTCAAGATGGCTGGTTTCACTAAAAAGATTACAGCGCAACAATCCCAGATTGTTGTCACCGACATCATCTTGCACACTTCTGCACCACCAAGACTCGTTTTCAATCTACTTTGGACAACGATGCAAGACAAGACAGTGCAAGCAAGAATTTTTGCTATTGGCCACGTCACCAAATACATCGAAGTTCACGGACAGCGTTCAAAAAGCAACATAGAGTCCTCGGGTGGCCTCGAGATTTTGGACAAAACCATTAAAAAGGCATTGGGCGATCCAAACCCAGCGGTACGAGAGACAGCCAGGACTTTGTTTTGGCGTTTCCATTCTGTCTGGGAAGAAAACGCTTCAGTCATCCTGAATGCATTGGATGCTACCGCGCGCAAGCAACTGGAGAGGGCCTGCCCTGACACTTCGGTAAAGAACGGAACATCGACAGCAACGCCCCAACCTGCGAAAAAGTCGAGTATTGCTGCCGCCATTGCTGCCAGTCGCGCCAAAGCAAAAGCGATTGCAGCTGCTCCTCCATCATTGAGACACCAAGCTACTTCATCGTCATCTCATACTCCTGCCACGCGCCGCTCGACTTCTCCAAGTGCAACTTCCCCCAAATCAACAGGTTATGCTCGACCATCATCTCCTCTGCGAACGGTTTCGTCGCCTGGTTCTCCCCCCTCAACTAATCAACCTCGTGCTCCAGCCCTCACAAATCGCTCTGCTAGCTCGACTGCGGTTCCCGGCAGTCGTTCTCGAGCCTCGTCTAAAAATTCGAGTCAACGTGCGCACTCGCCGTCATTATCAGATCATAGCTCGACTCGCCGCCGTACCTCATCTCCTCTCGCTACGACCTCGACCAACATAACGAGCTTACGCAAGGCAATGGCTACCGCTCTCCCAGCCTCTCCGGCATCATCCGCTGGGCAGATATCTCCCCCAAGACGGCCGTCTGGTTTGGGTATCGTGAAGAATGAGCCGGTGCCTGTACCTGGACGACAGTCGTTGCTGCTTCCATCTCACGGGAACTACAGGGACGAATCTATGCTTCTAGCCCAAACCGTGCCAATACCAGAAGGCGACACAGACAGCGAAGACGACCACTCTGTGAACCTCATGTCCTTCTCCGCTGCGTTTGACAAATTCTCTGCTGGTACACCATCAAGATCGCAAGCCCTGTCGTTCTCACCGAAATCCAATGGTTCCAAACCGACCGCCTCCGTTTCAAATGCGCTTTCTTCAGGATCGTTGTCGGATATGGCCCTTGCGCCAGCGGGCCAGGTTGTTGTTGAGGATGCGTTGAGGGCGAGGGCCGAGCAAGCGGAGAGTGCTGCTGAGCGGTTGCTAGAGTTGGTTGACGAGGATGATTTGCAGATCCCGATTGTGCCTACTGCGCTAGGAAAGAGTAGGCATTCTCTTGGAGATGGAAATGGGAGCATCAAAGTTCAGCTAAAGGCCAAGCCTGTGCCGCTGGTGGCTACTTCCCGTGCTGCCCCGCCTGTCACGCCGAATGCGAAGACGAGTGCGATTTTGAGGCAGGCTGCGATGTTCAAGGATAGCCCGGTGAATGCGAAGAGGACCTCGTCGTTGTTGGATGTGTTGAATGCACAGAGGCATCAGACTGGGTGGTGGTTGAAGAGGACGACATGTGAGTGATTCCAGTATTTGCTGGTTTTTTTATGCTGAACGTTTCGGTTGCTAGTGTTCGCCAAAGCTGCTCCATCGCAAACCAAAACCGAAGATGAGAGGCTGGAGGAGGTCGAATCTCTGGTGGAATCCCTAGAGAATGGAGAGGTTTCGAAAGAGTTGCTGCAGAAGATTGCTTTGGTTTGCGTGGAGAATGGTATTGCGGAGACGGCTTCCCCGGTGTCGAGTCCTGGCGGCAAGTCTCCTGCGAGTCCGACGCCGCTTAGCGCGAAGCCACTCCCGGGGTCGCTGCATTCGGATATTTGGGAGAAGCATAGGCTGTTTGACAGGCTTTGGGGTGCGCTGACCAAAGTCCTTGAGCCGACGAGGGTGAGTCTTTCTGCGTTTCGGGTATATGTTCATGTTTCTGATGTGGTGCTCTCACAGCCTGAGCAAGAGCTTGAATATGGCTTGATTGTTATTTGGGAAATGCTGGAGAACCAAGGGCCATATGTGGAGAACAGGGAGGCTGATTTGTTCTCGCTGTTGCTCAACCTGCGGTATTGTAACAAGATCAATGTAAGTTGCCTTGCGTTGTTCTCACGTATTGTCCTCTGACTCGCATTTATGTGTTAGGTCCTCGAAGCGACGAGCACGATCCGTGACGCATTGACCAGCAAGATCGACCCCGTCTATGGTCTGACCACCTTCCATTCGTGCTTGAAGGGTTTCCAGGCGGAGCCGCATCCCGAGTTCTCAGAGGCGGAGAGCAAGGGTGCGACATATGCCTTTGGGTTGATTGCACTTGGAAAGTTCATCCTGCGGTTGCCCGCTGAGATTGCGGAGGAAGAGTTGCCGAGGTTGAAGTCTACTCTCATCATGGTGCGCATTTCTTCAGTGACCGATGTTGAACCCTCTCTTACCTCTTACCCCGCGCGTCCCTTTAGGCCCTGAACGATCGATCGTCGCTCATCGTACGTGAATCTGCAGCGTCGTGCATCATAGCCGCGCAGCTCGTTCTTCGAGACGAGACACACCTCTTTGCGCTGCTGGACGGATTGGCGGACGACAAGAAGAATCTGTTGACGTATTTGTTTGATAAACATGGTGCGAGGGATTTGGATGCGGGTGCGAATGGGCAGCCTGCGGGGTTGGCCAAGTTTGAGAAAGAGATCAGGAGGTTAGATACGAGGACGAGTACGCCGAGTCGGGTGTCGATTGGGGGTAGGAGTTAGAACACCCCTCGGCGGATGTTTGCGGCCAATTCGCCTTTGCACTTTGTTCGTTTGTCCCTGCCTTTATGCACAGTCGATGACTGTTTGTTACTACTTTATGAGTAAGTATGGTTCTTATTTGTTAGTTTTATGAGCGATTTCTTTCGCCCCTTTATTTTGTACTTACCCTTAGGCAATTCCACCAATATGCGAAGAATGCAATAGATTTGCGGCATTTTTTAAATTGTGTTTGAGCACAGTGACCGACTCGGTAGATGAATGGGGGTTTAATAGAGGGATTACCAAGGGGGTATGGCATATCGTACAGTATATAAGTATGTGGGGGTGGGCAAACATCAACTCTAAGTGAGTCCCAGAAGATGCATTTAGTAAGGCCTGAATCGACCACGCATGGCGATAAAGAATGCGATTCCAGCGAGAACTCCGCCGATATGGCCTACGGTGTCGACCGTTCCTTGAGTCTTGTTCACAGTTTGGTACGCGTCATAGCCGAATAGGCCGGAGACGAGGAGCCAAGCGGGGACAGGGACGATGCCGTAGAGTCTGAAAATCATTGTTGGGGCTGCGCATGCGAGGAAGGTGACGATGCTGAAGATCGCGCCTGAAAGGGCGTTGACATATCATATCAGCGTATAGTTTGAGGAGTACGTACCACTTGCACCGAGTGAGGGTCGGTCGGACTGGGTAATGTAGTTGGCGTAGATGAGGCTTGTTGCGCTCGATACGAGTCCCCCTTATGGGAGGTTAGCTGTAGCCTCATGTCGCGGGAAGGGTGCCTTACCGCCGATGTATACCCAAAGGAATTTACGCGCGCCGAGCATGTAGAGGACTGCTGGGGCCGTGAAGTAGAATGTGAACGCGTTGAAGATGATATGGCTAAAGTCTCTCTGGGAGAAGCAGGATGTTAATAGCGTCCAACTGGTTGCGGCAAAAGATCAGATGGGAGCTGCAGGAATGGAATAAGGGGCGACGGACAATCTGCCTTGCTTGAGGTTCTCGATGCTGCTGGTAAAGTTTTTGAACATCCAGACCACTGCCTGTGGGTCTCTCTCGAGCCTCTGGGAGTACGTGTCAGTGGAACTGGGGCAGGGTGTAGATGACGCGTTTGTACCAGTTTTTGGTCGGCCATGTACCACATTCCGAAGACGAGGATGTTCAGACCGAGGATACCGTAGATGATTGTATTGTCGGATATTCTGTCGAAGAAACTGGGTGGCCTCCGAGGTGGTGGATGGTAGCGGAGCTGTTGCTTGGGAGACGACGAGAAGGACCTGGACGGTGAAGACATCCTGAATAAGGGTCTATTCTGCTGCAACAAGTTCAGTATTGTGGAGGGGGTGGTCGGAAGTGTTGCGCGTGTCACGCCGGCCAGTGCTGGTGGCGAGCGGGAGGCTGACATGAAAGTTCTGGATGCTGACGCGATTGGCAGTGGTCTGGATGGACATAGCAGGACATTATGTCTGAGTATGGGGATTGCGCGTCGAGCGGCTAGTTGAAGCAGAGAGAAAGCCATGAATTTGATGACATACTCGGCAGGAGTATGGGCTACAGTGTTTGGGTTTGTTTTAAATAGATCAGAGATGGTATGGGTGGACAGGGGCAACCTGAACTTATTAGCAGGTTGCTGTTAGAGCCATGTCGCATCATCTTTTTGTTCTTTCTCCCTCGGACACGCCTTTGTATAGTCTCACACATCAGTCCAGCAGACCAGCCCCGAGCACCACCTCGCCTCTTGCAGCAAATCTGCCCACCTGGTCAACTTCCGCTTTCGCAGGGACCCTGACTGCCCTTTCGGGTGCATCAAGTGCACCTCAGCGTAACAACGATGGGGTGGTGAGAGGCGGTGGACAGGATCGTCATGTCATCCAGATGATAGCGAATGCGAGTTTGGATGCGATAGAAGATGTGATGCGGAAAGAGAACACCATGTGGGTAGCAGACAGATTTATGTATCTGTTGTCTGCTGACCGGGCTGAGAAGGTACTTGAAGGCGGTAGACAAGTTCAACGAATGGACGGTGTCGGCGTTTATCACACCTAGCAGTGAGCAACAAAAAGGAGGCGGATAATTATTGGGTGCTGAATTTTCTTTGTAGACACGAAATTTCTATTGTTGCACGACGGAAAGAACGACGATGGGATCCGGTCTTTTTTCATGGAGGTGTGGGAGCTGTATGTGAAGGTGAATTGTGTTTTGCAACAAAGAGAATATGCTATTGAGGGACAATTAGACTGCGTTGAATCCGTTCCAGACAGCGCATACGCCGATTCGCAGTGCTGTGTTTGATGGGAGAGTCAGGGCAAGTGCAAGAAAGTATTTGTAGTTGTTTTGTGGGAGGAAGTTGTTGGCGGCAGCGGTCTTGGCTGTTCTCTGTCTCTCTCCTTCTCGCTCTCATCTGGCTTGGGTCGGTCGCCCTTTCTTTGTCTTTGAATTCTCTTATTCTCTTTTATATATATTCACTTCACTTCTCACATCCAAGTAAACCACAAAAACACATCTCTGCACAATTTACTCGTCCTTTAATTGCTTTATCAGCTTCTAACCTCGACCCAATTCCAAAGAGAGTCCAAGTCAGACCGCCCATTTCTACCCAAAGTCAGTTCTGCTCCCTTTTTTCTATTACTTTCCCCTAATCAATTCCAAAACCAGCTGTTCATCTTCTCAATTACTTTTCCAGCCCGATAATCAACGCCCTCACTTGTATTCGTCTGCCACCAGCATCTATCTCGTCGCCATCTCCAATCCAATGTCCGTCCAAAACAGCAACAACCGCGCCTCGCTTCTCGCCGGCCTGCGCACAGGCGGTGTCCGCTCCTCGTCTCACAACGTCCCCCACACCGCCGCTCTAACTGGTTCATTCAATATTTCCCGCGCTCCATCCTACTCCAACCCGGCCTACTTTCCGGAAGAAGAGGAGGAGGACCAGATTGCAGAAATGCCACAGCAGCACATGCACGCCAGAGGCTTCCCCATGACCGCCGCCGTCGACGGTCCAAACAACCGCTTCTCCCATCAGCAGCAAGGAAGAATGATGAACCCCAACAGCGTCCCCTTCACTCCCAATTTCGTCCCGGGCATGGCCCAAAATGCGGGCTCTCAAAATGCCATGCAGATGCAGATGTTGCAGTTGGAGATGCTTAGGATCCAGCAGGTACGCAAATCGGATCTTGCGTTGCGTTCAAGATCATGCTCACAAGTGAAACTTTTAGGCCCTTCAAGCCCAGCAGGCTCAGCAGTTCCAGGCGGAGATGATGGCGCAAGCTCAACGCCAGCAGCAACAGCAGCAGATGCAAATGCAAGCCCAGGCCCGTGAGAGGCGTACTAGCCTTGGTATGAACCCACCCGCTACGGCCGGCCCCATGACCAACTCGTTCGACCTCCGGGCCACTGCCATCAGCGCTCAAATGCGACGGGCCAACGTTGATCAGTTGAGAAGCCAACTAGGTGTGTCTGGGGGAGCGGAAGATCAAGTCCCCATGACCGCCGCCCTCGGTGGTCGATTCGGCAGTCGTTCAGTCAGCCTCAACATGCCGACTGAGGCGTACAGTCAAGTCCCGCCACCGACCCCATCTACCACTGTGATCAGTGGGGGAACCTCTTTGGGCGCGCCTCCCACCCCTGCTCCCTCAAAGTCGGACTCTGCTTCTTCTTGGAGACGCGGAGGGAACAATAATTCCGTTTTGAGCGGTAACCGAGCGGTCACCAACCCCAGCGTGAAGATTACTCCGCCGCCCGGGGAAACGCAACGTGTATCACCCCCTCCTGGTCTCACAGCGAGTGCCAGCGTCGGCAGTGTCAACGCTACCGCAGGACCGAAATTCCGCCCACAGCCCCTTCGCTTTAGCCCCGCGGTTGCCCAGCACGTCCCTGCAGTGACCATTGATACCACTGATGAAGAGACTGATGCCGACACTCAATCTTCCGGCTCTTCCGTCAAGTCATCTTCCCCTACTACCCCTCGATCCTCTTCATCCAACGACATGCCCCTCTCGCCGCGCGAAGAAGCATCCAAGAAGTTGTACGAAGGACTTGGGATCGGTCGCCCAGTTTCTGCCAATCAGACTGACACTCAGACTCAGCATTACTCAGGCATCCCCGTCGTAAACCACAGGATGGTTAGCCAGCCGACCAGGCAGCCCCGCGGGCCGCCTTCGGGTACTGAGGAACTTGGCCCAAAGAACTTTGCGACCCGTATCAGGAGGAAGGCTATTGGCGGTCTCGGAGTCTTGATGGATGCTAGAGAGAGGCGAGAGATTATCGTTGAAGCGTACTGAGCAATTCGCTGCGCCACCCTATCTGCTTCGAACACCACGCATAAATTCGTGACACCCTCCCAGCTTTTTCAACTCTCTCTCTCTCTCTTTCTATCTCTCTCGCGCGCCTAACAGAAACTGCTCCGATAAAGAACAAGATTATATATTCTGGTCGGTTTGCTGGACACTGTTCTCATTTCAAGATGGTCGATCGTTGAACCTGGCTGAATAAATAGTAACTGAAAGAAATGGGTCTTTTGTGTCCTTTTTTTTTCTTTTCTCACACAACAGCTTTCTCTGCCTCTGATTACTACTTGCAGTCCTTACCTTTCCCTTCTTTTTCTTCCCGGAAAACCTTTGGTCTGCTTTTCATGTCTTACATCGAATCTTCGTAGTACCATCCTCGAGACCGCAATGGTTCAGTTTATGTTACAGTTATTGTAGTCTTTGCTTGCTTCTTTGTTGCATACCTCTCGCTATGACGAATACAGCGACGTTGCACCGGAAGTGATAAACCTTTTTTCGCCCTCGTGTCACTTTTTCTTTTCCTGGGGGTTTTGGGAGACGATGAGGGAACAGGGACACGTCGTCTCCCTCTACAACCAGATGCCCTCGTCGGCAACATGGTTGGTTTGTTTTTCTCCGCCTGGGAACCGCGCTATTTCTTCGGATGCGGCTCTCTCTTTCGCTCCTACTCCCACTGTGTTGTAAATTATTTCCACATCCCGTATCTCCCCCTTTCGTTCTTCGGCACCGGCTCTCTTTTCGTGTATGGGGGTGAATCTCGCTTAAAGGACACCGCTCTTTGCATGTGTGTATGTGTACTACCCTATCATCTTTGGTACTTGCTGCTCTTCCAATAGTACGATGATGTATGTTGTACCTGTATCGAGTCCCTCGGAGAGTTTGACCATCGGTGAGGTATACACAATTCGCGAATCAAAGCAGCGGTGGGAAAGGTTGGATAGATACATGGAGAAAAATGTACAAGATTACGATACCAGGGCAACAGCAGCGGCAGGGATGGGACGTTGATTTGCAGGGGAGGGACAACAGGCAGACGATCATTTACACCGTTGCCCGACGATGGCCTTGCCGTGTTCCTGTGAAAGGGGTAAGGTAGAGGACGGTTACTATAACAATTAAGGGGGAGGGGGATTGCGCCAAGACTTGCCTCCCACTCTTCCTTGCTGATCCAGAGTTGGTGGAAAGTTCCTAGACTTGCAAGGATGCTCCCTCCCAACCAACCTCCGTAACGCCGTTCGATGGGATTACCTGGAGCATGGATCTTGGTCTATAGAAGTACAGGTTAGTTTGATTATAAAGTTGAATGTAAGACGGAAGTGGTAGCGTTTCATTGCAAGATACAGAGGTTAAGTCATGAATGAACGAACAGAAGAGGGAAGAAGAGATAAGAAATACAACGACATGGAAACGTACATGGGGGAAGGTTCTCAGCATTTCGGCATTCAAACGTTCCGCGAGGCCGTGGAAGAGGCTACCTCCACCTGTCAGAACGATATTGCCCATGAGCACTTGTCTAAGCTCTGGATCGCATGCCCGAAGCGATTCGGTCACAAGGGCAGGAATAGTTTTAGGTTGGTTGGGGTTAGTGTTATTAGTCTGCAAAATAACGGAGTCAATAGACGAGATAGAAGAAGAAACTGCATCTCGAAAAATGGAAGACATACCAAGAACAGATGCTCTCCAACTTGATAACGTTCGGCGCCAAAGTTGCTTGCATAGCCAGATGGGAACTCGTACTGCTTCGGCATCGTTCTTGCCATTAATCTATTTTAAGGTGTTAATTGGTAAATGGTGAGCCAATTAGAGGGGCAAGGCAGAAACGAAGAGAACGTACTGGTCGTTCCAACCTTGATCTGACACAGCGGCGACTGTCTGGATCCATTCGTCAACTTCTTTTGACTCCGCCCATAGACGCCAGCTTTGAGTGGTTTGGGCTATACGGTCCTGCCGAACAGTAAAGATCGGCTGTTGGCCAATGTCCACTGGCTACATTGCCATCAGCGTCAGCAACAGATTGACAATTTGGGAGACATGGAAGCACTCACCGTCTTGGTGGCAATAAGCTGGTGCGGCCAAAGTTCGATGCCGGGTCGATTGGCAGTAGGGTTGACGAGAAGATTTCTGGAAATCGCATGGATGAAACGGGGAAGTGGAGTGTATGCAAGTCCTGCGTCAAATAAATGTCAAACGTGCGTTTGGAGTGAGATATGCGTGGCCGACCTTTGCGAAGCACGAAGCCATCCACAACGGGGGTTACGCTAGCCATTGACTGCCCGATGTCGATTACTAGTGCAGAACCTTTCCCAGAAGCGAACCTAAAAGACATATTCGCGTCAACGCGTGGCCAACAAAATGGGAGGTAAACGAACGCATTAAGTACACCAGTGTTTGCGATGTAGAAAGCTGGAACGTTAAATTCTTCGAACATGATCTCCGCCATTCTTTCTCTGTTGGCAGGTGTGTTCCAAGTTGGTTCGGTGACTAGCACTGGGTGTTCGGATGGATTGACGCGCATGATGTCTTCAAGTGCATTCTTGATGAGTGGTGAAATAGGGTTGAAGTCCTGAACTTTCTGTATTGTTACTGGATGTAGATGAATACGCGACATGATCACTCACTGAGTCCATCAACCAAAGGGTTCCCTATCTCCATCCCTGGGCGCCACATTGAAGGGCCATTCTGTCCTAGAAATATTTGAGCGTATTTGCGACCTCCGACTGTGTTGTTGGATGAACTGGCTTCCTCTGTTGTCGCTCCGTCACCCATAGGGGCATCAGAATCTGGCGCAGTCGGAATGTACCCGTACGTTGTAGGAATGATGGATTTTGGTGTATCATCCCCGGCATAACCAGCACGCAGGGATGAGGCGCCAATATCAATCACCAGTGCGGAAACCTCGTCTGCAAAACGCGTTATTTCGGGCCAGTTGGTATCGAATAGAACATACCGTACCTCCTCCATAGTTTACCATGGCTTTTGACAAATCTGGAATATGTTTAAGGCTGGTGAACGCGTCCAGAAGCGATCACTGGCCGCGCATTCGACGTGCAGCCGTGTTTGTCTCTGCTTGAAGACAACGGCATCGCCTTCACCGGGCCGCTGTCCGAACCTTGATTCCAAGTTTTTTGAAGTCGCGCTCAATTGGCAAACGCAGGCTGGTGCAAAGTCTTGAAATCCTTAATTTCTAGCTCTGCTATATCTCTATTCGCGCCCTCGAACCTTCAATGGCTTCCGTCAAAGCCAAAAAAACATCCAGCAAACGGAAACATGACGAGGATGTCGCTGAAGAACAGACCTTGCACTCAGCTACTGCCCTGGAAATGTTAACGGACGACGAAGCCTGCGGCGACGGCGACGACGACTTGTCCGACGGAGAAGCAGTTGACGAGTTCCCAGAGATTGACGCCAATAGCGACAGCGACGACGACGAGGTTGAAGCTGAAGAAGCGGACGAAGAAGATGAGGAGGATGAGGAAGACGAGAATGAAAGTGAGGACGACGAAGATGAGCTTCTCACAGACGACTCAGAACACCATATATTCCCAAAACCCAAAACAATCATCTCAAAAATAACTGGACAACCAAAACGCGTCTACCCCGAGATTGAGCCCGACTACGACTCGGATTCGTCTACAGAGGATGTATGTCCTTTCAACTGTCGCTCAACCCCGCAATGCTGATGCTTCTAGGCAGGCCCCTAACCGAGTAGGAGATGTACCAATGCATTGGTACGATGATATGCCGCACATTGGCTACGATATGAATGGGAAACAAGTACTTCGACCTGCTCATGGAGACGAACTGGACAAGTTCTTGGCAACAGTGGACAACCCAGATTCATGGTATGTCAAGTGACCACCGGATTGACTACGGTCTACTTAACTTTGAACTTAGGACAACTGCGTTCGACAAAAAGCAACAGATGGAGAAGCCATTGACTGCTGAAGAACTTGATATCATCCAGCGACTATATGCTGGAGAAAATCCAGATGCTCAATACGACCCATATGAACCGATGGTGGAATGGTTCACGGGCAAGGGCAAAGAAGAAATTATGCCACTGTCTGCTGCCCCGGAACCCAAAAGGCGATGGGTGCGAAGTAAATGGGAAAAGCAAAAGGTCGGCACTTGTTCGTTTGCTCGTTGGTACAAAATTTGGCGACTAATCAGCAATGCAGATTATGAAAATTGTCCGAGCAATCCGCCAAGGTCGCATCGTTCCCAACAAGCCAAAAACATCGTCCAAGACGCAAGAGTTTTACTCGATATGGTCCTCAGAGCCTTCTTCAGTACAACCCCCTCCTCTTCCTGCCCCGAAACGAGCTTTACCAACCAACGCGGAATCATATAATCCTCCTGGAGAATACCTCATGACAGAAGAAGAGAAAGCCGAACGCGAAAAACTAGACGCTGAAGACAGAGAACGCGATTTCGTCCCGCAGAAATACTCGGCGCTTCGTCTTGTACCAGCGTATGATAACTTTATCAAGGAAAGATTCAGCCGCCAACTCGATCTATATTTGGCGCCAAGAATCCAGAGAGTCAAACTTAATATCGACCCCAGCTCTCTAATCCCGAAATTACCTAGCCCAAGTAGCCTGAGGCCTTTCCCGAACTATCGCAGCCTCCGATTTACTCATCCTAAGGGTCGGGTTAGGTGCGTGAGTATCAGTCCGGATGGGGCCTGGGCCATTAGCGGGGATGACGATGGCATTGTCAGTTTGTGGGAAGTCAACGTTGGCTGTGA
Source organism: Coprinopsis marcescibilis (assembly GCA_004369085.1). NCBI lineage: Eukaryota > Fungi > Basidiomycota > Agaricomycetes > Agaricales > Psathyrellaceae > Coprinopsis > Coprinopsis marcescibilis. Next base: position 188,513 of record ML210168.1, on the reverse strand, counting down.
AATCAAGCGGTGGAAGTTCGAGGGCAAGATAGGAGCCCTCGAGTGGTGCCCAAGAGCGGATCTCAGCTATTTCGTTGTGGGAATGTGAGTATTTCGTTGTTGTCATGTTTGCAACCCGAGGTGACATCTACGCAGCGAGGAGACTATCCATTTCGTTATCCCACCGAACGTGGATGCCTCAATTTTGGCGTTGACACAATCCCTTTTGGCCCCTTCAACCCTGCCCCCGGCATCTGGGACACCCTCCGCTGTCAAGTGGACGACTCCCTCGACGAGCGCATGGTCTTCAGAAAAGCCTATCCTTAGCCTGCATCTTGCGCCATCGTCTGGTGTTGTAACCCAGCTGAGTTGGCATAAACGTGGGGATTACGTTGCTAGTGTTTGTAAGTCAATCGTTTCGCCCACCCCGTCGAACACATTACCGATACAACTGCCTTGAAAGCGAGCGGCGGGTCGCAGAACAGCGTGTGGATTCATCAGATTACCCGGAGATATTCACAAGCGCCGTTCAAGAAAATCAAGGGCGCTGTCCAGCTTGTTCTTTTCCATCCGACGAAACCACATTTCTTTGTCGCCGTAAGCACGCACTCCGTAGAAACGCTTGTTCTTCCACTGACTTTCTCGGCAGACCCAGCAATATGTCCGGCTTTACAACCTCGCTGAACAAAAACTCCTTAAAACCCTGATGCCCGGTATCAGATGGATATCGTCTATGGACGTCCATCCATCGGGGGATCACCTTATCGTCGGAGGCTACGATCGTAAACTATGCTGGTTCGATCTAGAACTCAGCGAAAAGCCGTACAAAGTCTTGAGGTCGGTCTTCATGCATTTACGGTAAAGCCGCCAATGACATAGCGTTGTTCACAGGTATCACTCGCGCGCCATTCGATCGCTCTCGTTCCACCCGACATACCCACTTTTCGCATCGTCATCCGACGACGGTTCGATCCAGGTCTTCCACGCGAGAGTCTACAACGATCTCATGACAGATCCTCTGATTGTCCCTCTCAAGATCTTGCGAGGCCACCAAATTACCGATGGGCTGGGAACCCTTCAATTGAGATGGTCGCCCAAACACCCCTGGCTAGCCAGTGCTGCAGCAGATGGGACTGTGGCGGTATGGTGCAGTTAAAGCCTACGTTAGCTAGACTATACACACTTGCTTCTCCCTTATCCAGAATTGACAGCTGCGATATTTCCCCTTTTGTCTATTACTGGTTTCAAACTTCGAAGTGGAGGCTTTGATCTGCTTTCGTACGACTGCCTCTCTCGGTCGTATGTAAATAATTGTACTGTGCGCCTTGGTATCTCCAGGCCATTGTCCCGTTGACACATCCCTGAGGCCGATCAAAAGCTTCTGTGATACTAATTTGTGGGGTACTCAAATAATCTTCTTCTTCTTGTCGTGTTAGGCTCAGGTTTCGACACCGTGTCTACTAATTCAGTGGAGAGGGCTCAAAATAACCTACAGGTCTTTAGGCCCAGGAGGCAATTGTTGCATAAAGTGAGTGTGTCTTCCCCACCTACTCCGACACGACTGACAAATGAATTTGGAAGTAGACGCGTGTTTCCAAGGGCTTCCTGCTTCTCCTCGGTTTTTAACCGTTCTTCCATGTCCCGCTCTAAAGCTCAACATTTTCCCAGTATTTGCCTCGTTTTCCCTATCTATGTGCGGAGCTGACATCAAACATCAGGGCCTTTAACCATTTTCATCCGTTTATAAGCTGCCGGAGAAACATGGTTGTTCGGAATGTCAAATGATTTGCACCGTGGCTGGGCTCAGTGCACCGAATCTCCGCACCATCTCCTGCCGTCACTACAATTCTCGCATGAGTGACATCAATTGGCGGGCGATGTGAGCGTCAGCCACGATGAGCACTAGGTTTGCACACAGATTCAGAGTGCTGTCAATTAATGCTGGTGATCGGTAACTTTAAATTCCTCTGCGACTGGTTTAAATGTAAGGGAAAGTCTCCCTCGGCCTGGCAAGGTAGCCAAGGTTCATTCCACTCCCTTCCTCTCCCTGAATCAGTGTGTGTCCCTCGTCCTACCCTCTCTGTGTCGCTGACGGTCCCTCTTAGTCACTGCTGCTCGTACATCATGGTTAACTGGAGTGATCCTGTTGAAATCGCCCGAGGCTCAGGTATGTATTCTAGCTAGTTCTTTGAACCAGGACAACAACACCTGAGCTCTATCATTAGAGGCGTTCCAGAAAATCATATTCGCATTTTTTGGCCTCTATGTTTGGGAATTGTTTATGACCAGCGACTTTGAGTGGTCGCTTCTCTCTCGAAAACGTCGATTTCACTGGCCCCTTGTGAGTGAAGTCATCATTCGATCCTTATCCTTTCGCTTACGAGATGATTATCCTTTCCTAGGGTATGGCTTAATGTCGAGTTTCTACATTTCTGGACCTAACAGCCCATGTAGTATTCTTCTTCCTCTGTCGCTACTGCATGCTCACCGCATTTGTCGGATTGTAAGTGATAATCGTCTTGGGCAAATGAATGTCGCCGACCTGACATATTTTCCTAGGATCGTTTCACTCTCTGCGTCATCGCCGGTACGTTATTTTCGCGTGTAATTTCTTTCGTTGCCTGACACTGTACACAGATCAACTGCATGGTATGTTTTAACTCTCCGTTTGTCAGTAGATCCAATGGTTCTTATGCCCCATTTTTCACAAGGCCATCTATACCTTCAATTCAGTACGTCACACCCTTCATCGGAGGAAGTACGAATTCTGACCGAACGTCCAGTGGACTGGAAATATGGCTATTCTCTGCGCCTCAACATGTCTGATGCTTCGAACGTATGTCCAATTATTCAGTTGGGAACCAGTAACGAATAACCGATTGAACCGGATTCTAGCATCGCTTTGTGGGAACGCAGACCATTAATCATTGCAATCCTCGGAGTCCTTTGCCTTGCCCACTGGGGTCTTCTCTACCGAGGAATGTTCGTGGTCACTGCCAAATGGGACGATGGAGTCAATTCGTGTGTTGTCACCGAATCAGACCCCCTCTTTTTGAACATCACATTCTTTTTCAGTACGTTGTTGTGTTTGCAATGGTACTCGGGTATTAATCTTATTTTGATTTTATAGCTATGGGCTTCGATTTTGTCATTCTGGTATTCACCACCGTCGCGCTCTTGAACCGAAATGCGGCGAAGAGTGGTCTTTGGAAGATGCTCTTCCACGACGGATTGGTGTACTTCCTTATTTCATTCACGATGAATTGCATTCCTGCAGTGCTGAACATCTTGGATCTAAATCGTGAGTGATCTGGCTAGAGAAATCACTCACAGCTTGTGCTTACCGACCTCCATCTAGCGATTATGAACGTGTAAGCATCCCCTTATTTCCCCGGATGAGTCCTGTCGGCTTAAGTGCTCTCGATTCCCTCGATCAGCATCGCAACTGTAAGACCGTCTTAAAATCTTCCTCTACCACGGATAAATTAACATATTGTGTTCCAGATTCCCGCGGCCACAATCACGTATGTCGCCGCACAATGTGCTCTGTGGGACTCGAGAACTGACCATTTTCACAAGATCGATTGCAGCATGCCGTGCAGTCATCAGACTTGTCGAGTTTAGATCGAAAGAGGTCTACGTTCACTCGGCGGCGGTTATGGGTAGTAACCAGGGAAGCGGAAGACCTATGCCCCCAGTTCAAGTAAAAGCAACTAAAGCGCACTTAACCAGGCCTGAAGTGCATGTAACAACTGAACACATTACCATGGCGGAGTTCCCGTGCGTATCATCTTTTACAGCGTTCATATTGAGTCATTGGGTTAACGTCTTCTTGCAGGACCTCGGGGACAAATTCCCCCTACCAACAAACAAATCGGAGTCATAGGTCGTCGTATATCATTGATGGCAATTCCGCCAAAGACCAAGAGGCCTTGTCTGAGAAGGGCTCTTCTTTTGAGTACGGTCTTCCGTCGTAAGAGGCTTCGGGCTAGACTCGAATCTGGACAGTTACATTATTTAGGAAATGCTCTGTAATTATAATAGAATCGTGGGTACATACAAGCATGCGGGCTATGAATACAATATAAAACGCCTTGAACAAGTGCCTATCGTCTTCTCTTTGACCGACCGGCTTTTCTTCGCGCGGAGAGACCACCTTGTCGGTTCATACCCTTAAGGCCTGGCCGAGCCTCCAATCCTTTCGATACCCTCCAGGCTTCTCTCCGCGTATTGCGAGGTCCATGAGTGGATATCCGTTTAGGCACTGTTTCAGCGTCGACCTCCATGCCGTCTGAACAGCATGTCAGTATGGGTGGGTAAATACAAGCTAGAAGTGGGTGCAGACCTAGTTGTGGGACGGGTGTGGTGGAATCGGTGGCTGTAGGACAAGGGTCGTCAATGATTGTTCGTCCATGAACGAAAGGTTGCTCCACGGCATGAATAATCAATGAAAAGAGAATGGTTGAAGTCGAGAATGTGGCCAGTGTTGAACCAAAGGTTGGTTACAAAACTGCCAGTGGGAAGCGATGTGTCGGTGGGGAAGTGGGGGAACAAAGGCCAGCAAGATCTTGCGGTTGAAGGCTGTGGACGTTGGGCATAAATGCCAAGGCATTAATCAACCAACCTGGGACGTCTCCTTCTTCTTCGTCTTGCGGATCTCTCTCTACGTCCTTCTTGGCGATTTCAAGGAGTTTGCTGTTGAGTCGTTGGAGTCGGGCTGCTGCTGAGACTGCATATACGCCCTCTTCTCGCTTCTTTGCACGGAACGATCGCTTCACTTTGGAGCGCAATGATTTTGCCATGCTAAAACGGTGTGGTGTGGTGGTGGTTTGGGTTGGAAAGGAATCTAACGCACTGCATGCCCCAACCTTCTGTTTTCCTTACAAAATTTAGAGCGGAGTCAGAATACACCATTTGGTCAGCGTGACTCAAAAAGCTTGGCACCGCGAGGCTCGGGAGTAGAGACACTCGACTTTTGTAGAACAATTTAGTAGGTGCACGACGGTTCACGAGCACTATCGAACAGCATATCATGCTAAAGATAAGTGCACTAAGGTAACCCCATTGAATCGTAGAGTTTTATTTCAAAATCGGCGTCACAACGAGTCTTATAAGACTGTTTTGATTTGATACATTGCACTCCTCGTGCCATATCCTTTCCAAGCGGTCAAGGATGATTATCGCAAGTTGATCATGAAAGAACAAGGTCAAAGGTCCTTCGGGATAGACAGCCAGATTAAGTCTGTACGCGTTTTGTTCGAATTGTCCGGTAAGTCAAGACGGATGGCGTTCATGTTGTTCAATGACCGTTCGTTCATTCTTCTGCTGGGGCCTCTCTGTGCAAAGAAGGTCAGGATCGTAATATACCCGGATTAAAAGGCTACTTATAATATAAAGGACGTTGTTACACCTTGAGAAGAAACCGGAATCAGCAAAACTTAAGTAAAGCGCTAGTTCGAAAGGTCGTACCGTATGAAGACTTCCCCGAGCGCACCATTGGACTTTCCGTCCTGGAATTCCTCTGTATTGGCCAGCTAGGATCGGGTGTTATGAACGATGTTTTCAGTAACTCTTGAAGGGACATACTTGAAGGTTCATGTAGCCATCGGTGCTAACCAAGAATCCCTTGTACTCAAGACCCCATTTCAGTCGAACATACACGGGCTTCCCAGTGAGCTCTTGCAAAAATGGCTTAGGATTAACTGGGTTTACCTAAATTCCGCATTAGTATTCCTAAAACCAAGCGCAATCAGCATATAGCTCACCGACGACATGATGGTTGGAGGTTGGAATAAGCCTGCGGACTTTCAATTTGTTTGCCGCGAGAATCCATAAGTAGAACGCAATGTTGGCCTTTGAAACAAATCTATTCATCTCTACTCAGTGCACTCACGCAGCTGCCAAATCTCCCTGCGTTGATATACCGTCCTTGAGATACAGCCAGCGCTGTCGACAACTATTTACTATGTCTGACCGTGAAGGACACTCCGGTGGCCCAGTAGATGACGACCTTTCCCTCCCGAAAGCTACTGTGGCGAAGATGATTACCGGTGGGTTCCTTTCCAATCCCAACACTGTAGAAACCTTCATCGAGTATTGAACCTTTCCAGAAATCCTGCCAAACGACGTACTTTGCGCGAAAGAGACGCGTGACCTTGTAATTGAGTGCTGTGTAGGTGAACACCATGCCTGTCCCCCACTCCACGCGAAAGACATCTAACATTCGTCCAGAATTCATTCACTTAATCTCGTCAGAAGCCAATGAGATATGTGAACAAGAATCTAAAAAAACTATTGCACCAGAGCACATTATCAACGCACTCAAGGTCAGCGCCTTTTGCTTCGTCCGAAACACGCTCTGAATAACCCGCTTGGTTTCGCAGCGACTCGGGTTTGATTCGTTCACAAGTGAGGTGGAAGGGGTGCTCAAAGACCATAAGCAGCAGCAAAAGGTTAAACATTCACCTCATACCCACTTTATCTCTGCTGATTTCGGGTTATTTTAGGATCGGGAAAAGAAGGTGTCCAAATTCGAACAGTCTGGCCTTACAGAGGCGGAACTGCTTGCGCAACAAGAGGAACTCTTTGCTGCAAGTCGAGCTAGATTCGGAGCTCAGTCTTCTCAGGCCCCAGGATCGTGAAAGAAGAAAGTGTATTTAAATGTTGCTGGTATGTGTCCATCTATTCTGACTGAAGCTTCGTTTGCCTATTCCTCAAGTTGATCAACCTCTGCTCGGGATCTTCCCCATTCCAGGTCGCTTTCTTAGTCGGGGTATCCACGGACATCATCGGTAGACCTTGTTGCTCGATGACGAACGATGCAGAAACCGATGCATGTAATACGGCTGCCAAATGCAATTAAGGTTGCCCGAACGAAGCTCTCCCAGGTCGATTATCACCCACCTTCAAATATCTGATCGCCAGTACGCAACAAGCCTGCGGCAAGTCCTCCCAAGAAGGCATTGCCAGCACCTGCATTCATATGGGTCGCGTGAGCATTCAATTTATGATGGCGAAACAAGCTTGCAAATCCTTACCCGTCACATCGACCACCCTCTCGCGATTATCTTCGCCCCAATATGCATCGATCCACCTTCCACTCTCCGACTTTGATTTCACGTATGCACCCAGTGCGCCACTCCTTACAATGATAAAACCTTCGTTCGCGTTTCCGATTCCAAAACTCAGGAATGCATCAACTGCCTGTTCGACGTTTTCTCGTGTTAGAGGAACCTTCATGCCTAGTAAAGACAAGGCCTCTTCTGCGTTGGGACTGTGTTAAGCAATTGAGTTGCATGTTGCATCTGTTCCGGGAGAAGATCGCAGAAGAGATACTTTACCTTAGTATTGAGATGTATGGGAGTATCCGTTTGAGAGCTGGCAATTCCTCGGGAACACAGCGATCCTGTCCTGACAGTTAATCATGGCGTTCTCGTCCCAAACTTCCCGATCCTTACTGGAATAGGCTCGTAAATAGTGGTAGGTGTCCAACCTTCAACTTGCTGCACCTCGGACACGATTTCGCCAGCCCTGGTCGGAGAGCAAATGAAGTGTAGGGTCTTTGGCTTGATCTTCAGTCGAAGCAGGTCATTTGGTGTGATACGGATCCGAGGTGTCAAGTATTCGAAGCTATGAAACGGTCAACGATGTTACCCTCGGCATCACAATCCAGATTCCAAGAGCAGACGTTTCTTATTGTTACTCACTTACGAAGTTCGCCCTTGTAGGAGTTGAGTGCACGCGTCGTGCCATGACCTGGTTGCTCTCTGAAACTCCACATGTCCTTGCCGTATTGTAAAAGCTGGCTCTCGATATCGGCCGGGAAGTCGTGTCCCTTGTCTATTATCATCTTGATCTCATCTGGTGGAAGCCTGGTGTGGCCGACAGACAGTTATTGGCTGAAGCTGGATTCAAGGGAAGGGCTAGAAGAGTGACCATATCCTCGCTCCAATTGCGGCATACGTTCCGCCACCGCCTATCTATGCACAGTAAATACATGTCAGCTGTAGCCTGAAAATCTTAGGAAGCCGTCACACGCACCTGTGGAGGGACAACTTGGGCAGTTGGTTCGCCGTTCTCGTCCGCAAAGGAAAATTCATCGACGATGAACATCCCGATGGTCGCGAAATACGGATTAGAAGCTATCGCCATCGCTGAAACAGGTACAAGGGACGCAAGCTCGTTCAAGCTCGAGAGAAACACACAATCTCTCCTAATGCCTCCAGCAGAAACCTCATAATCCCCGTTTGCAGGGATCTAGATAAGATAACGCTCGAGCGTCAATCAGCAGAACCGGATCAACCTCGAGGCTGTCTTTGTACAACTTACTATCCACCATACATTCTCAAATAGTAGGACAGCCGCCACAAGACTAACCAAAACAGGTACTACGATTGCCGGATAATCGATTGAAGTGCGCAGTGTATCGCATATTCTATCGCACACCATCACTATTGTCCAGGATCCATCCGAAGCACCCATGAACTTGAACTCGCTGCGAGTCCAGGCTGCCCTGTATCACAGTGAAGACATTAGTGAAGAGGTATGTCTTTATCCGGTATCGCCATATATTCAATATTGGATAAATTCCCTTTCTTCCGGAAAATCCGAGTTAGACTCTTCTGACTGTTATTCAAGCTGTGGTTGCTGATATGTCACCCCACCCCCAAGCTGTACTTGCAGGGACTATCGAGGGTTCACCCAGACAGCCAAACGCGAATACGCAAATTCTACAGACGAGATGATGCCTGCCGTTAGTACCCCTAAAGTCCTCCGAAATGTATTGAATCATTGACCCTTGTACCATTCACGTTTAATTCACTCTTTAAATGTGATTCATCTAGGGACATTAATCGGGGACATCCTCGTCCGATTGACCCTGCAAGAAGCTGGTAAAACGCGACCTGTAGTGTTTTCTAAAACAACGGGAGGCAAGCCGTATATCGTAGGTCCAGTCCCGGTTGTATTTGGGATAGGAAGGAGTGTGCTTGACGCTTGGATTTCAATCTAATCTTACTGTTACTAGTTCAACCAAGAGCCGGATAACCACATCGGGTTCAATGTTACCCATGACAACTCGCTCGTGGCAGTAGCCTTTGCTCCTGGTGTTCACAATCCGCCGTCGTACAGCGTTGGGATCGATGTGATGAAAACACAGATAGCCCCCCGCGAAAGGTTCCCCACCTTCCTCGAGGCATTTGAAGACCAGGTACGATTGTCAGATCTATTCATCTACGAGTAGCCGGACTCAGCTTAAGACACTAACCTCCTCCCAAGCTAACACCTCTGGAGTTCAAACTATGCGCCGACGACTCCATACCGGAAGAGGAACGCATACGTCATTTCTTTTGGATGTGGACCTTGAAGGAGGCGTACACCAAAGCGCTGGGTATTGGTCTTGGCTTTAATTTCAGCAGGGTCGAGTTCAATGTCGCGGAAAAACAAGTGAAGGTGGATGGCCACGTTGCGACCGGCTGGCGTTTTACCATGTTCATTATCAAAGATCGCGGTGACCTGTATGAAGGGGTTGTGGCCGAATATATGGGAGGAGATACGGTGGAGGTGGACGATAAGACAAACGAGGTCAACTCACAGTGGCTCAAGATCGACAGTGCTGTGCATGTACTGAAAAGGGCGATTGAAACCCTGTCAGTGCTGGAACTTGAAACGGGGGTATTTTGATTGCCTGGGTAGTGTAATGTACACAGTCTTCTGTTAATCCTATAATCTCATCAAACAACCCCAGAATCTGGAAGACTGGTCATAGGTTTGGTCTCCAGCCATTCTTCAAAGTACGCGCATTCACGTGGATTGACGGGGCCACTCTCTTTGCAGAAGTCGAAAGATGGGCATAAAGCACATGGTGCTTGGTACCAGGCTACGAGGGGTGCTTCTTCTTTTAGGGCTCGATAAACGAGTCCTCCGCCAGCATCAAAGTTGTCGTACCCAGAGTAGTCGAAAGGGGACGGAGATCGTTTCGAGGATTTCTTGGACGATCGCCTGCTGCGATGCTCAGACTCAGAGTCGGAAGACGAATCGCTATCGGACGACCGTGAACGCTTCTTTTTCCGCTTTTTATTTTTTAAACGAGCATCGTCGTCGTTGTCGGAGGAGTCGCTTTCGTCCTTAATCTTCTTGCCTTTGCGTTTCTTCTTTTTCACGTCCGCCTCAGATTCCGAGTCACTGGAGCTGTCCGCCGATCGACCTCGTTTTCGCCTGGATTTTTTAGAGGGATGATCATCTGAGCTCTCGTCGTCTGAGTTCACTTTCTTGCTGCGCTTTCTTTTGGAGCGTTTTCGTTCATGCTCGTCATCTGAGCCATGCTTTCGCTTTTTCCTTGAGCGGCTGTCGTGCTCATCCTCGGACTCCTCGTTAATCGCATTCGAGTCCCAGAGACTGGTCCCAAAAGACGGCAGCTAAAATGGGGTAAGTACCATTCAGTCCGTAAGATGGGGACGTGAGACATACCGCTTCGATCTTTCCGTCCAGAACAAGGACGTTGAGCAACGATTCAACATGTTCCACGCTCAAGTCGGTTTCTGTGAGTCGGGCTTTTCGGAGGGAGTTACGAATTTGCTGCGCAGAGGGATACTCCGGCGCGTTCGAGATCGGATATAAGGCACCTTCAGCACCCTCTCTGCGTTTTGGGAAGCTCTGACATTATCGTTAGAATCCAGATAAAGCAGGGGGGAACAGCCCGAGCTACCCACGATGTCACAAATGAACTTGTAGCAAGCATCCGTAAGATGCTGGATGAATTCTGTATCCAGCTCATTGTCGGTATACCAAGGACCACCAGTCAGTGCAATCGAGGGTTCTATGCTCGAAAGCATGTATATTTTACGCGTAGGGTGCTAAACAACATATGTTATTATCAAAAAGGGGTTCATGGGCCGAATGATCACGTTGCTCACCTGAACCGAAGGTACGCGCTTTATCAATTGCTTTTGAATCAGAGTTTTTAGACATCGATCAATGACTGTCTGGTGCAGATTAGTTTTGGCCTTGAGATGCTTCGTCCAGATCCCTATTGCACGCTTATTAGTTTCTTGTTGGACGGGATACCAGGTGACGCGAACCTTCGTTCCCAGAGCTTTTGATATGGCCAAGCACAAGGTTTTCTTCTCCAGATAGATCCTTGACTCTAAACGGCAATAAGGGACTTTCCAAACAGAACTTAGGGTGTCCAGTGACTCACGCGATCAACTCGCCTTTGGAAACGGCTCTGAAGACGAGATTTCCCTTTGCATCCTTGAGGGTTTTGAGCAGACCGACTGCGAGCAGGAAATTGATAGCATTTTGCCTGTCCTTTGACTCGGGGATCAAGGCCTCGATCTGTTTTGGAGATAGTTCCTGCAACGCTGACCGGGTGAGAAGCAGGGAGAGAATGGGAGCAATATAAGATTGTTACCTGCTTTGGAGCGGAGAGTGCGGCCTGGTGCAGACGACTTTCTTGCTCATTCGGGGGACGTTTGCTCATGACGGCAAACAAGGGCCGATGTTCCTCAGGTGACGGTGGTGGTGGAAGGTAAAGTCCAAATTGTTGCGCCCACAGCAAACAATGATCGGGGACTTCACAGGATCTTATCTCCTCCAGCTCATGTGACCTGATAAGATCATCCACCAAAAGCCTCCGTCATTTCCTTCCGCTAATACTTGCTCTGCGATTCGGACTCCATCTCCAACTGTTCCTGTCATTTTAAGCTACGTGGGACTCTGATTTCCTCTTGCTACCCTCCCCAAATCCATATGTCTGCTGCTGCTCCTCGACAATACATCCCTACAGTCCGTCGCTGTCAAGATGTCAATGGCCAGTGACTATTGGCCATGTCACTACCATGGGTGCAGTCTGTGTGGCTTTGTGGATCTCTATATACAATATGCCCCAACCCCGTGGTTCGATCTCACAGAGAGATCGTGGTTCGGATTCTTTCAGTTTCTCCTCGCCATGGCTGCATGGCCCCAATGGCTCGACATACATAGTGCCCGACCTTACGGAATTCCCTTCTACCAGGAATTTCTCATCGGGGCTTGCTGCCTGCAGTTGTAATTCAAATCCGATGACCTAACCGAAACAGATCCTCCGCCTCAGCTGCCCTGACCCCCCGACGGAATCGTTCATACTCCATTACCTCTGCCGAATATACACAATGACGGCTCTCGCTTGGACAAGTCTTGGGAGCTCTGTAATTAGGACAGCATCATGCAGCGGCCTGCGAGTGGCTGAATAGCACTCGTGTTTCGGGCATGCTGGTGGCTTCCTCCTGACCTCCCACCAATACCCACGCTCATTTGCAAGTATAGCATCATTGTTCTAGGTAGCATCCCATTTCGACAAGACAATAGGCATAACGCAATGGCATAAAGTTGATCTATCTGAATCAGCAACTGGCCTTATCGGTGGAAAACTCGACTTCTCCTATCTTAGTCTGCTGATCAGCGAATGTGCTCTGGTTTATTACAAGTGTGCGCAGCCGCAGGGCGCAGACGCTTCGTCCAGACCTTAGGGTCTCTCAAACTGTCCCGGCGACCAGGAATGGGTGGCGGTTCGAAGAACCCTGCAAAAGGCAAGAATGAAAGGTTTTGAGCGACATGAAAGATGGAAGTAGTAGGCACTGAGGCACAGGTTATGATGGACTGAACGAACGTCAAATTCCGACCATTCACACCGCCGGCAAGCTCGCGTACAGTAATTAGAGATGTACCCCAAAAAATGGACCCTGTATCGGCATTGTAAGCGCCCTCTTTCTTACCTTGTACCGTGACTATCGTGAGGCAGGAAATTCAAGGACTTCTTCTCCTGAGTGATGGTGATGCGAACGGCTGATTGAGGATCGTCATCTTTATGGTCCACAGCCATGAACTGCAGGGAGGATAACATAGCTAAAATGACCCGTTTGTCCCCACGCAGTGGACCCAATGTCGAGAGAGAGAGCTCATCTTGATCTTGTCCCAACCAAGCGGGCATACGGTCAACGTGATATTTATGGAGCCAATGGGTCCGACATCCAGGGTGAAGGGCAACAACATTATGGAATGTGTGTCGAATAGGATTGCTCCGACTAGTGTATTAACGTGTGCGTAATGTTCTCTATAGAATGGTATGATAAATACAATAATGTAGGGGTGAATGCATGATCGTTAAAAGTCGTAAATTAGTCGTAAGAAAACTCTATGGATGTGACATGCAATTCGAAGCAAAGGAATCTATGTAGATGAAAGGGTTTATGTCAAGTAACACATGTGAAAGATTAGGCATGGAAGTAGGAAGAATCGTCGTCGTCTAGATTATCCGTAGGAACCTGTGGCTCGTTGGCGAGAACTCGGCCATCTTTTGTCAGCCATCTCCAAAGCATGCCAGAAACTTCAGCAGTCTGCAGGTTGTCCATGCTGATAAGCGCGGATTTTATATTTTTAATGAAAGGCTATTGGAAGGGAAATATAAGTTTGGATGGCAATACGACGTGGGTCAATGAAACTCACTGTTTTGAACCATTCATCCCAGAGATTGTAGGTTGTTGCCAACCGGAGCTCTTGCAATTCGGGGATAGCGCTCGCCATGGCCTCCAAGAGAGGCAAAGGCAAAGAAGCCGTAGTCGCATCCAGAAAGAGGATGGCAGCGGTAGATTTTGCCAATTCTTGGACAACCCCTTCGGTCAAGTCGCCCGAATGCATGGAGATGGAAGAGACTGGACGACCAGGCACGATTGCCTGTGCGACCTGGGACGATCCTGCAAAGGATTCGAGATTGGGAAGCCACGCGGGAAGTAACTCCGGAAGGGGAGTCTGTGAATTCAAGTCGTGGCCGAGCTCGAGATGGACGAGAGCGCCTGTTTTCCCGAGAAACTGGGCGACATGGTGATCAAAGGAGAAGACGCATGTAAAATCCCGTAGTCGCGGATAACGAACAGAAGAAGCATGAGGAAGGACCCAAGACATCGCGGGGTCTATGGTCAGTTTTAAAGACTCGATATCAGGCATGTTGTGGAGAGCGGTTGCGAGGGAGTTGAAGTAGGAAGTAGGCTGTTCGTTTGCCGGGTCGAGGACGATAGCAAACGACCTGACATGGCGGGCGAGATCTGGTCTGTGTGCGAGCAGAGTTGTTACTTTGAGGGAGGGGGTGTTCTGGAAAGCGGATATGTGCTTGTAGAGCAGACGATGGGCGACGTGGTAGAGGGTAGAGTTTGTGGTGGAGAGGGCGACGAGGTCGCGTCTGTGGTCGAGAGAGTCGCAGATGGTGTCGAGCAGCTCGATGGGAAGACGGTTGAAGGCCATTATGTTATGGGAGAAAGTAGTAGCTTGCATGGTTGGCTTTATAGACTGTCGTGTGTGGCAGGGTTGTGTTGACCAATAAGGCCAATATTGATGCCCGTCTGCACCAACCCCATTTGCCTGCCAAACCATACCACCGGTAACTGTGACAACTCCGCTTTTGTCGCCAACATTTACTCAACCTGCCAACATGTTCTCCAGATTCAATTCGCTGCCTCGCTGTCGTGCGCTTCACACAGCTGCTCATTCTGGTCAGCGACTGAGTTTTTCTCCCAATACACCTTGTTCATTCCCTACAGCTCCTTTTCCTAAACGGACGCACAGCTGTGGCCAGTTGTCTCCCAAAGACGCTGGTTCCCGAGTCGTCTTGACTGGCTGGCTCCTTCCAGAACGGTAATACGCGTTCCGACCCAAATGGATCCAATTCAATTGCTTACTGAACCAAAGGAAGGGGAAATCTCTCTCCTTTTACCCGCTCAAAGATTCCTCGGGCATCACACAGCTCACAGTTAACCACGAAGCAAATCCATCAGCCTCCGAGACCTTGTCTTCGATTAACATCGAGTCTGCAGTGCTGATACAAGGGACCGTGTCGCTCCGTCCAGAGTACGCGCAGCGGCCGGTTCGTGCTTTTATCTCCTCTCGTCCGCCGTTCACACATCTCATACTAACCAAAGGGTCCTACCGGCCAAATCGACGTGGAGGTCGACAAAGTTACACTGCTTAATCCCGCGAGCGATCTGCCATTCGTGCCCTCCAACGTCCACAATCTGGTACGTGTTATTCACGCGTCACATTCCCTTTGCGGAACTAATACCTCCATCACTTCACACAAAAGCCAAGTGAAGACCTTAGAGCTCGCTACCGTTTTTTGGACCTGCGTCGCACTGCCCTGTCCAATAATATCAAGACACGAAGCCGAGTTTCTCACATCGTGCGATCTACTCTGCACTCACAAGGTAAACCAGAAATGGAATTTTCGAAACAGACCTTCTAATAACCCATCTTTTCCAGGATTCACCGAGGTCGAGACTCCAGTTCTCTTGCGATCATCTCCAGAGGGCGCGAGAGAGTTTCTCGTCCCAACGCGCCAATCACATCAGAATGATCCATCCGAGCCCCTTTTCTACGCATTGCAGCAGTCGCCCCAGCAGCCAAAGCAATTGCTGATATGTTCCGGCGCCGTCGACAAGTACTTTCAGATCGCCAAGTGCTTTAGGGATGAAGATGGACGTAAGGACAGACAGCCTGAATTTACCCAAGTGGATTTGGAGATGGCGTTCGTTTCCTGGGGGAATCCCCATTCGCCCCAGGCAGCCGCCTCCCCAGCATCCGAACAGGATCAGCTCTGGAACATCGGGGGACACGAGGTGCGCGAGGTAATTGAGGATTTAATTCGGAAAATATGGCTCGATGTCAAGGGTATCGAGTTGCCACAAAACTTCAATGTCATGACATATTACGATGCTATGACACGTGTAAGCCGCCATTTGCTCCAGAGTCTATCGTATTCGCTCACCCCTCTTTACAGTTTGGATCAGATAAACCTGATACTCGTTTCGGGCTTGAGGTGAGTATTTCATCTCCAGTAATCTTTTGACGTCTAAGGGGCTTTTTAATCTCACCGTGCACCAGATTATCTCCATCAGCGATCTTTTGTCAGGGCTGCAGCGTCTACCCGCTGCAGCAAGTACCGAAGAAATTCTCGAATGCATCGTCGTTCGTAAATCACACGAGGCCGAATTTGTGAATGCGTCGCGGACTTTAGAACATGAAGCTGTGCGTCTCCATCTTATCTGCCAACTAACGATCACACTAACCGCTTTGCAATCATGTTTTTGTGGTCTTCTTAGGAGTATTTTGCTCTCACCAAAGGGAGCGTCGACTCGTGGCTTTTGAAGAGTCGACTCGCTCGCTCCATTTATCTCGACCTTGGGCCAGACCACCAGGCTGTCGTAAACGAGGCACTGCAGCTCCAACCGGGGGATCATATCTTTTTGGCCCAGCGACCGCGCTCACCAACGGTATGTCAATGATTCGGCCGAAATGGGCCTTCGCTTATCAGAAATGAAAAACTAATATTACTGTTCTCCTGAAGGGAGGGTCCACGGAATTGGGCAGGGTCCGTCTTGGCATTTTCGAATCTGCACAGCAAAAAGGTGCGCCAGTGTTCCACACAAAGGATCAGAGTAACACCTACTAAATACCTCCAAATTAATCCGCTCCGACCGACAGGGGATTTCGTCGCAACGGAACAACCCCATTTCTTGTGGGTGACCGAATTCCCCCTGTTCACACATGACGATTCGGATAAGGACTTCCTGGCCCAAGGTCGGTGGAGTAGCTCTCACCATCCATTCACTGCCCCCATGTGGCAGGATATCGACGCGTTATACAAGGGTGACATTGAACACGTGCGGAACGCCTTGTACGATGTATACTGCACCCTATGTCTTACCATCTGTTCCTTTTCCAGGTTCGTGGTCAGCATTACGACCTCGTCCTCAACGGAGTAGAAATCGGCGGAGGTTCTGTTCGAATCCACGATGCGGATATGCAAGACCGAATCTTCACCCAAGTGTTGCAAGTACGTGTGGTCCCACCTCATTTATCTGCGCAGTAGTTCTTGTGCTTATCGCCTCGACAGCTCAGTGATCGTGAGAAGGCTCCTTTCAATCATTTGCTCCAGGCGCTCAGATGTGGCGCCCCGCCTCACGGCGGTATCGCACTTGGCAAGAGCTCTGTTTATCGCCACTCCCGAACGCCCAACTGACTCGTGTGGTACTCATCCTTTCAGGGTTCGATCGCTTGATGGCTATTCTGTGCGAGACCCCATCTATACGCGACGTGATCGCCTTCCCGAAAACCAGCGGAGGTACGGATCTTCTGTTCAGAAGCCCTGCTTCTGTCGACGAGAAAACATTGGTGCAGTATGGTATCCAACCGATCCAGAACAGTCGAAAGTAATGGTCAGGAACGAAAAAGTACGACTAACACAAAGGTTTAGAATGGATAGACTTGCTATTGAAAGGTACTAACTATATACGATAAATAATGATATAATAAAAATGTCCAGGGGAATCCCACCCATCTCATGTTCGTGCTCCTGTTAGGTTGCCGGGATTTCGGGATACATGCTGCCGAATCCATTCTTCTCCTTTTCCTGCTCAAGATCATGTGTCGGTGGCGTCTTGTCGTCGAGTTGCGTGAACGAATCCGAATGAGAAAAGAGGGTGGACCGTCGGGGCGTAGTGGCGCCATCATCATCCGGTTCGTATTGTGAGGCGCCGTAACTACCACCCCAATTTTCAGCGGAATTCATCGTTTCTTCAGATGGTGGCGATTCCCTGCTGCCCCCCTGGTCTGCACTGATTGACAGCGGGTTTGATAGTCGTCGGTTTGTTGAGGCACTCCCGAGATCTTGACATGGCCGCAACTCTTCAATAGGGGCCAATACCGAACGCAGTTTCGATTCGGCTTTCCTGCCACTGCTCGGCGGCACCGAGTGTCTTCGATTGGTGGGTGTGGTAGCACATGGAGGAGATGTCGAGGTAGGAGGTGGCGACGCGGGAGAGACGGGAGAAGTGGACCCCGATGCACTGGCCCAGTCCGTGGTTTCCACAGGGTACACCCCGTTCGAAGCAGAAGGCAGCCAGGACGTGATCTTGGGATGCGACAACGGCGAAGTTCCTAATTGCCCTTGTTCGGGAGTGCCAACTACGGGACTCGGGGAGGGTGACGGGCTCATGATAGACAACGGTGCGAGAATGCTGAAAATTTGGTCTTCTGACTGGGGTGGACCATACGAGTCAAAGGGGTCTGGAACCGTTTGGAGCATATGTTCAATTATCGGATCTGACCTGCGATTTCGAGGGAAACAGACATTGTGAGGTCCATATTGAGATAATAACCGATGCGGGATGGAACGTACGCTTTGGAAGTCACTCTATCAAACACATCCATCGTAGATCTAACTGCTAGGCAGACCTGTTTATGGAAAATGTCGAATCAGATTGAGATCTCTCCGAAATGCGGCAGTGTGGGTGCTTACCTTGCCTTGGACCCCGTTCCATACATCTTCTTCGTGATCTACCACGTCTTGGTAGTACGAGGCCTTGAACTCGTCAAGGTCGTCCACTTGTCGTTGGAGCATTGAGAGAGCTTCTCTGAAGCTCTGGAGGTCTAACGCGTTCCCGATCAGAGGTTACCCTCTTTGAGCATATCATAGAGAGAAACGTACTCCTCTGTTTGCGGTTCAGACTACGCATTTCTGTATCGCGTATGGCCTGACTTTTCTCCTTCAGAACGTGTTCATGTGCTTGTGAACGATCCTAAAAGTCGATTGGACAAGGTAGTCAGGTGGGTTGGTCTGTGCGCAGAGCTACTTGGAAACAGGGGCTCGTACATTCACAGTCGTTCGATATGTTTCCAATAGTTGGCGGAGCGGCTTCTCTACTTTCGTATCCAGGGAATCGGACTACACCCGCGGGTTAGCGTATTGACTAACGACCGATC
Source organism: Coprinopsis marcescibilis (assembly GCA_004369085.1). Taxonomy (NCBI): domain Eukaryota; kingdom Fungi; phylum Basidiomycota; class Agaricomycetes; order Agaricales; family Psathyrellaceae; genus Coprinopsis; species Coprinopsis marcescibilis. The sequence goes on along the minus strand of ML210168.1, from coordinate 169,748 downwards.
GAAGAGACCACGCGCCAGAACATGCCAGAGGTTGCCCATGAGGTGGTGTAGACCAGAAGCAGCTTGTAGGCGAGTGCCTGCCTCGTATGTAGGTCCCTTGAGCCTATTAGGATTGGAGGGTTTCGAAACAAAGTAAGCAAAGCCGTCGGATATATGGACAATGTAGCTTGTTGGTGTATGTTGAAACACCTACCCGCTGCACCGTTCCATGGCATCTGCAAACGCCGCGGTCGCCCTCGACATGGCAACCAAAGCTGCCCGATAACTTGAACATGAATTGACGAGCTATCGCGGTTAAGTATTTAATTTGAGACCCTAGATCGATGAGATCTGACGACTGAGAACGACGCTCACATCTTCGTATGCATTGATGCTAGCCTTGAGGTTTGCGCGAGTTATGATTTTTGTTGGTCCATTTGGGCCAAAGTGCATCGCCGAAGCATTGGTTACTTCTGAGAATGTTGGTGATGGAGGGCCTGGAGACAATGCACGTTTTACGGAACTGAGAGTGAAGGTGCGCAGGGACTGAGGTCGATTTGGGGCCATGGTGGACGGTGAAGGGAAGGAGCAAGAGGCTTGGTCTCCACAAGCGCGCACAGTTCTATCTCTTGAACATTACGTCCTGTATGATAACCAATTGCATCACTGCCTCGATTCAGAAATACGGCTTTTCGGGTGAATAAGGGCCGTCTATTTATGTTCGGGTCCTTGAATTATTCGCAGACCAGATGTGAAATATGATATATGATTATAGTAGGGCGAGGCGCTGTAGAATGTACTGGGTCCGTACAAGCAAGAACCTTGACGCCGAAAGCAGTGTCAAGCAAAGGACAATTCTCGAACCCGGAATAAAGCTTGTAGGCTGTCTAGACCGGAGACCTGGGTCTTCAAGGGGGTGTACTTCAGCTGACTGGTTGCGTTGCTGGTAAGTCAAAGCGCCTGTACAACATTTCATGTAGAGGCGTACCTTCTATTTCTTGCCTCCAGCAAGCATACTCATCTTGTCTGGTGCATCCCGCAGATAGAACAGCTTCGCTCTCCTCATGCGTCCGCCAGGAGGTTTCCTAATCAACTTGATTTCCTTCAAGTTCGGCGAGTTCGCAAAGAACTGCAGCTCGACTCCCGTACGCTGGATGATGTTCCGCAGCCTAAACGAGGTGTCCTGGCCTCGGCGTCGAACAGCAATAAGTACGCCTGTAAATTGGGTTGGTGCTTGGTCTTGTATCACGGTGACGATAGAGCCCGGTCGTAACTGGTGTGGTGACTTTCGGGAGAAAAGCTTGTCGATGATGGCTTGCTTCTCCGGTGTAGCGAGGGTCTTTCGAATGTGTTCCATAAGGCCTTTTCCGTTCAGAAGTTTCGTTGTAACATGGTTTGGAGGCGGTAGAGTGATCAAGGCGGTTTTTGAGAAGGGATACACAGTTGCTTGACTTTTGGCGGCTGATGCGCTGGTCGTCGCGGTCGACATTAGACGCGCGAAGCTTCTGGATAGATGTGCTGCCATCGTTGAGATAGACGAGAAGAACAAGTGGTTGGTGGTGTCGCGTCGCGTTCCGCACGACAGCAGTACAACTCTCAAATGTGCGGGTTGGTGGTGATGTCGAGAGAAGAGCTGGCGGCCTGTTTTGGCTCCCACGCTATGTCCGCTCTCTGGACACAAGCAGCATCGACCAGAGTGAAAGTGTGCAAGAGAAGCAATTGAAAATTGCTTGTATTATGGTAGCAGCTAATAACGTATACAGTTTTATGTGAAGTCTTATGGTATATACAGCAGGGGGCGAAGAACTAAAATTTGCTGTCTACCTTGCGTACTTGTAGCTCAACTTACCGACGCTGGTGGCTGCCAGCGTACTTTGTCAAAGGATTCGAGCCAAAATGCAGCGAGCGTTTTAGATACACCGGTTAGTAACCACGACCTCTTCCCCTACGAAATTTGTCAGAATAGGCAGCTAAATTGGCGGACAAGAAACATACCGTCCACGTCCTCTGGGATAAGGTGCGTAACCTCTATAGCCGCCACGGAAACCGCCTCTATATCCGCCTCCTCGGCCACGCCCTCTGCCAAAGCCTGGGACGTTCGTTCGCTTTGCGGTTACCTAGGAAAGTGTCAGACAATACCACAACTACGCCTATGAAAGGAGCAGACCTTTAATAGCCTGCCTTTAAAGAGCGAGTTATCCATTGCCACAGCAGCGTCCACATGTTCTGGCTCTGCAAATTCAACGTATGCGTAACTGGGGGAGAATGCTTGATGAACAAATGCTTCGCAGACAAGCGCCGGAGGTAATTACCCTTTTGGATGACCGGTGAATTTGTCGCAAAGGATAGTTACGCGGTTAATGGTACCACAGGCCTGAAAGTGGGCTTGAATCTCTTCTGGTGTAGCACTGTAGTCGACCTGCAAGTATGTAAGATACGCTTCAGCGCATCCGCTAAGTGGAACCTTACATTGCCAACATAGATACTTCGTGAATCTGTAGCTGACTTTTCGTCGTCGGCTTCACCAGAGGCACCTCCATCTTCGGACTCTGCACCTTCCTCTGCAGCAGCTTGCATCTCTCGCAGTTTTTTGGCTTCTCGCTCCATCTCCTCGACCCTCTGCTTCATGAGCATGATTTCCTACGTGACAAACGCAAAATTAGCTTTCTGGGGCGAGAGACATTTCGTGTGATTACTTTTGATTCCTCTTCATCATTGTCCTCTACAATGTTCTCGGCGCCTTCACTAGGAGGAGGTTGAGTTGCTTCTACGTCGACCATGACTTTGCACTAGCTGGTTGTTGGTGCTGAGACAAAGTGACGGGTGTGCTTGAGTTTCCGCTTTGGTCGCTCTAGCACGTGATCTGGCTACTATTTATGGAAGGTTCATCAGTGGCTGCGCAGCGCGGTGATGTGAGCGGCAAAAATCATAACGGTCTCCTCGAAGTTCCCCTCCGAGCAATCCGCATGCACAGCACTTACGAATAACAGAACGAACATGTACAAGAGTGTTTCGGCGCCGAAACCTCCGTGCTTGGCGTAGGAAGATACACTCCTTACCAGGTTATGATGTCATGAAACCGTGGTATGGATACTCCTCCAGGAAACCTCAAAGAACAAGGATACTTGTCCCCGGGCCGCATTCGGTAACCTAAACTGATAATGAAGCTAATTTGCGCCGCAACAAGCGGGAGAGGCACAGACATAAGTGGTAATGATGAATGATTCTAGGTTCCCTTCATCGATAATATCATGTTACTCGCCCCAATCGAAGGGCAGGGGTTTATATAGTATCACACAGTAGCTACGAGAGAGGCAGGACGATGGAGCTCGGAGCCAATATTACAATTTCAAATGACGTTTTGGGATTGGAAGCCGGTAGTCCTTGAGTGGGATCTCGGGGATCGATATCTACGCACACTGCGATTCGTTATCCGATACTTCGAACTTGGGTACCGTGTGGAAGAGAACTCACAGCCACCACACAAAATCATGATAAATGGGCCGTTGGCTTTTCGTCAGTCCACCGAGTAGTCCCTGAAAACACAGCTTCGAGCTGTCCCTGTCTTTGTCCCTCTTTTCTTGACATCTGGCCGGAGAGTTTATATTCCAGCCTTAGAGATTAAAAAGGTCCTTGCTTCGGTCCGATCCCTTCAAATTCAGCCTGCACGTGGTCCCTTCGACCATTCTGGTCCAATCCGCCGAGTTTGTCTTACAACCATTCTCTTTAGCCTCTCTCCACCATCTTGCTCGAATCATGGCTAAGACAGAAGATAATCCTACACCACCCTCTCAGGGAAAGAAGAAACGAAACGACGACGACCAACTGTCTCAAGACGCTGGTACGAGGCCAATCCAGTTGCAGAGGAGACGAGTGTGGAGGGCATGCGAGAGCTGCCGGTGTGTATAGTTCACATAGCTTACATTACTCAAAATCTAACCATTTTCTTCGCCAAATAGACGCAAGAAGATCAAGTGCGATGGATGTGAGCCAACCTGCTCCCAGTGTAATGCATCTGGATCGCAATGTACTTGGCTGCAGACGAAAGATAGGGCTGCTCTCAGTCGACAGTAAGGTCTTTTTGTCAACTGTGTCTGCGATTTCGCTAATTCATGAACCAGTTACGTACAAGAGCTAGAGACCCGTCTGCTTCACATGGAATCGCTATTCCAACAAGTTGCCCCAGTCTTGAGCGCAAGTGGCCACAACTTGGACATTGAACTCCCTACCGGCACAGTACCTACTTCAGCCCCTGAAGCATCCCAAATAGAAGCAACTTCAAGCAATAATTCCGCCTCTTCACCAGCCCGCGTATCCGATCCAGATTCAAGTGTCGACGACGACTTTAGCGAATCCTTTGGGCAGCTGGCACTCGATGAATACGGTCATATGCGATGGATCGGCGGCTCCTCAACGATGTCGCTCATACAATCCTTCAAAGCTCTCACGACAGATCCGATTCACAGGATTTCACCCATGGAAGAGGATCCACAAGCGCCTGGTCCCAGCGTTAACAAGCTGTACTTTCCAGCTGCTGTATTCTTTGGAAAGGTCCATGCTCTGCCTGGCCCCGAGGAGGTTGAGTACCCAGAACGCGACCTTGCGGATAAATTGGTAAGCTTATCGATACATGCCAAGTTTCATCTCGTATTAATACCTCACGCTTATTAGGTTGAGGCGTATTTTGCTAAACTCCATTATCTAATGCCTGTTATCGACAAACCGACCTTTTTGGCCAAGTACAAAACCGTAATGGACAACACGGCCCAACACTCCGCGATAAGAAACGAAACACCCTTCCTTTCCCTGGTCTTCGCAGTGTTTGCATGTGCAGCAAATCTGGTTCAAGACCCTCGCCTTGCAGTTTCAGGGCGTCATGATGACGGGGGTATGGGTATGGTTTATTATGAACGGTAAACACCAAAGTTATAATTCAGCGTACATTACTCATCACTGACTCTATTGTGCTTAGTGCCCTCATCTTGCAGTATATCAGTCATGCTAATATCCAGATTGCTCATGTGCAATGCTCGATATTGATGTCATCCTTCCTTTGCTCAATCAATTGCCTCCCTCAGGCTTGGATCCTGATCGGGCAAGCTGTTCGCACTGGGCAAGATCTGGGGTTGCATGTAAGTACCCTGTATTTCCTTAACTGAGCACTCGGAGACTCACGGGAATAATAGCGCTCACCTCGTCGGATGAACATTTCCAATATCGAAAAGGAAACGAGGAAAAAAGTTTGGTGGGGCGTCTACACTCTAGACCGAACGCTTGCACTGGCGTTGGGGAGACCCCTTGGGATTCACGATTCCGACTGCGACGTAGAGCTGCCGGTTGATGTGGATGATGAACACTTGCCGGAATACTACAATGGGGCTCAACTTCCCCAACCGTCGCTCATGGCTGGGTTCATCTATATGATCAAGCTGTACGAAATCGGCGGCCGAATGCTTCGCCAAGTCTACGCACTGGACGTTTGCCGAGACCACTTGGAACCAGAGAAGAAGGCAGAACTTCAACGAACCGTCGACTCTTTGGACAACGAGCTTACCAAATGGTGCAATGAGCTCCCAGCCGTCTACAAGACTCAGCCAGAGAAGGACGAGCAGGCATCCATCGGCATCGTCCTCTGCAGCCATTACTACTCCTTGGTCACCACGCTCCATCGCAACTTCCTTCCCGTCAAGCGCGATGAGTCAGTTACGGCGAAATCGACTCTCAAAGCAGTTTCAACGGCTCGGCACTGTATCAAACTGGCACCTTCCTTTCAAACTCTGGTTCCTCCTTCGCATCACCTCGCCTTCTTCATTCAGAATCTGTTTAGCTCGGCAGTAATTGTCCTCCTGTTTTCTATGCATACCTCCGACGTCCGCGGAGGCCAAATGACCATGGAGGAGGCCAAGGGTACGATTGCTGCCGTCGAGGCATGGGAGGGACAGTGGCCGGGTGCTCGGAAATGCAAGGAATTGCTGATTGAACTCATCAACACTGCTTCGGAGGCCATGTCCAAGGACCGCAAGGATTTCGCGAGCCCAGCGTCCCTGTCCAGGCATGAACGAAGGCGTTCAGTTACTATTGGAGCGACAACAACGGCTTCAATTCCGTCCAACCGGGCAGGCAAGTCGAGGACTAGAAGAAATCAGTCCAGAGACCCGGGACAACCGTCCTCGCGTCGCCTGGCTGCTGTCTCACCTTATCGTGTCGATAGTATGGCGCACTCTTTCCAACATTTTGCTTGTATACTAATAAGACATGTACAGGCGCTCAGCGTGCTCGTTCCACGTCGCGAAGGAGAAACTATGATGAAGAGGGCGGAGAGAGGAACTCAAGATTCCAATCGTTTTCAGGACCTAATGCTGTTCGTGCAGGATCGAGTCCTCACAGTTCTCCTGGATCGGTAAATCTCCCGTCACCCGCGATGACCGTACTCGATCATTCCCAACCCCAATCTCAATCACAAATTCAACCTCAAGCTCAGACAGACCCCAGCCCGCAACTGTCGAATGCGTATGCCAATTTCCCAATCTCACCGATCTCACCGGCGCAGCCTTCTCCTCCGCGTTATGATTCATATGATTACTCTGTCCGGCCCAGTGCACTGACACAGACTAACATGCAACAGTGGAACGGTGGAGATTACGCTGCCAGCCCCCAAGAGCAAACCCTGTATAACAATAACTATGGAGTGTATAATTCGTTGGACGGTGGGTTTGGAGGTTATGATCCTGCTTCAGATCTGACCAATCCCTTATCTGCGCTGTCGACAACCCCTCCAACATCCCATTTCTCAGTCCCCGGATTGCCATTCAGTGGCCTGGATTATATCCGGAACTTCAGAACAGGAGGGTATTCTGCAGATCAAGACTCCCTTTGGCAGAGCTACGACGCGGGAACATTTGGCGCCTATGATCCAGACGTGGCGTTCACCTTGGGTGACCACTCAACTATCCTGCAAGACAACAATGGCATGCGATGATTGCTTCATTGTCTCTCATTATATTTTCGTTAGTGCTCATATATTACACATGGCCCGTTTCGTATGTAGCTATTTCTTTCAACAGACGATCAGTAAACATTAATAATGCCTTTCTTTTTTGCTTGTGAGCTGTATATACCGACCTCTGTATCTTTAAACGCATACCTTATGGCAAATATCGATTATCCTATGTAGCAACTGTATGTGTGTCGCCGATTCTACCTAATTTTTCCTCTATATAGTGACGCATACTCATGAATCTAATGTGGAAGCAGTACTCCTGAATGCCTTGGTGCCCAGGACTAATGTGGGGCACATTTGAGATGAGTTAGCGGGGGCGGGACGCGGCTGTACGGTACCCAGACCAGTCCGGCTATTGAATGTTGCCGAGTAGTACATACGACCATGCATTCGAAATCATTTGGCCCGCGTTTCTGTTTGTTCAAAAGTAGAGCAACCGGTCTGCACTGTCTTGCTTTCCTACCACCACCTACCACCACCTAGCATGTCTACTCACCCTATTGTTCGATATACGTCTCCTGCTTCCTGGGCTTTGGTGAGCTTGGCTCGTTTGGTTGGGAGCGCTGAACTAACGGAACCAGGTCGAGGACAAGTTCTCCCCATTTGCAAAGGAGACTCTCGCGAAACTCATCACGTTCCTTGAGGTAGGAATGCCCGCTGACTGGCTGAGCTTTGCCACTGACTGCTGAGCTGTAGGATGAAGTCGAGCCCGCGACGAAACTCGCGCACTTGCAGCTGCCAACTGACGAAACTCAGAGGTGGAAGACCGTCCTCCCTGTCCTTGCCGAGCTCAAGGAGAAGGCCAAGAAGTTGGGACTGTGGAATTTGTTCTTGAGCAAGCAGCACTACCCGGAATATGGTGTCCCCCTTTCTAACCTTGAGGTTAGTCCTACGTGGATGGTTCTGGGTTTACGAGGGAAACTCAACGCGTCTTGTTCGCAGTACGCTGTCATGGCCGAGCTCCTTGGTTATAGCAGCCACATTGCTTCTGAGTCTGTTAACTGCTCTGCCCCTGATACTGGCAACATGGGTGAGTGTATCTGGAATGGTTGTGGATCCCCTGACCGGTTGCTCACGGGCGTTCGTCTGCAGAGGTGCTTGCCCGTTATGGATCCCCTGAACAGCAACAGAAGTGGTTGAAGCCGCTCTTGAATGGCGAAATCCGTTCAGCTTTTGCTATGACTGAGAAGAATGGTACGTTTAGTGTTCATCTCTTGGCAATCTCCTTCGGATAACCCTGTTCATAGTTGCCTCTTCCGATGCCACCAACATTCGAACTTCTATCAGGAGGGAAGGGAATGAAATTGTCATCAACGGACACAAGTGGTGAGTACTTTCGATAGCTTGCATTCTCAAGGATTCTATTAATAACCTTCGACAACGCGCAGGTGGATTAGCGGTGCTGGAGACCCACGATGCAAAATCCACCTTGTCATGGGCAAGAGTGACCCCGAAAACAAGGATAAGCATCAGCAGCAGAGCGTTGTCCTCGTCCCCACCGATGCTCCCGGAGTTAGAATCGTCCGTCCCATGAAAGTGTTCGGTTATGACGATGCACCCGAGGGTCATTGTGAAGTCATTTACGACAATGTCCGTGTTCCTCTCGGTAATCTTGTCCTTGGATGGGGACGAGGGTTCGAAATTATCCAAGGTCGACTTGGGTACGTCTCGCCTAGCGAGTTGGTTTACCGTTTCCTGAACTTTGACTAGCCCTGGCCGTATTCATCACTGCATGAGGTCCATCGGCCACGCTTCAAGAGCTTTGGATCTCCTCCTCCAGCGAGTGACTGATCCTTCTCGCAAGACCTTCGGGAAGTACTTGTACGAACACGGTTAGTACCTCCCCTATCTTTATTACAGTCCTATACTGATCTCATATAACAGGAACGGTCGTCGCCGATATTGCCAAATCTCGTGCTGAAATTGAGAGTGCAAGGTTGCTTGTTCTTAGCGCTGCGTTGCAGGTGATTATTCGAAAACATTGGCTCTCCTGACAAGTGCTTACAATATATTCAGATTGACAAGGTCAAAGCCAAAGGCGCCCTCAAAGAAATTGGTATTGCCAAAGTGTGTTCTTTTGAAGCTTGAGATGGGCGCGCAGAATTAATGTCATGTGCAGTTTGTTGTTCCCTCGATGGCGCTGACCGTCATTGACCGTGCAATCCAATCCTTCGGTGCTGAGGGTGTGTCCCAAGACACTGAACTTGCTGCCCGCTGGGCAGGCTTGCGAACTCTCCGTATTGCCGATGTACGCCAGACCTGCAAATCAATCTCTTCCGTTTTCTAACAGTCCACGTTTTAGGGACCTGACGCTGTCCATATTCAGCAAGTCGGACAACGTGAGCTCAAACGCGTACCACAACTTGTTGAGAGGACGCGCGAGATCAAGAAGAAGGAGCAAGCTATCTTGGAGAAGGCTGGCTACAAATTGTAAACTTGGTGGAGAGATTTAGTGGGAACCACCATGCGTTATCCTCTATCTACGTGTTACTTTTAACTTACATTGTGTAAAATACCACTGCTTATTTGATTGGTGAATTGTCCTCAACACCGTCCGAACTAAACGGAGAGAGCGTGGGAAACATAAGTTGCACGAAACTTAATTTCGCGGTGTCACCGTCATTGCCAGTTCACTCGCTCGCTCAACGCGCCCCCACCATGTCGTTCTCGGCAACCTTACGACGCACAGCTCCCGGCGCATCCCGGTCAGTTAGACCACGACACGATGGTTCTCAACTCCCTCCCGAAAAACTACGGGCCTTGGTGTCACTCTACCACCAGTCGGACTCCTTCATCACACCAGAGAACCTCATGAGCAGAATCAACGAAGCATTACTTTTCGAAAAGGGCGACAGCCTGTCTCTGGGGGTTACCCTCGGAAGAAGAGACCTTGAACGTATCGTGGCACAACGACAGAGCACCCCCATACTTGCTCAACCAATGGCGGTAGAGAAGAAGGTGTACACGAAGAGAGGGACGTGGAGTGATCTGCGAGTGTGGAGGGATAAGAAAGTCGTTGAAGCGATATATGGCATGGCTCAGACGGATGTGGACCAATCTTTGCCTGGTCTGGAAATTGTACGGGATGGAAACGCGCTCCCCAGTCCAGAGGTTCAGGAATCCAGTCCCGAGAGCCAGAGTCTCAGTCTCGAGGGTCAGGAACCCAGTCCCGAGAGTCAGGGAGACAAATCCGACACGTCAAGGATACCGTAGAGTTTGTAAACTCGTCATTCGTACGTGGTCTTTCTGGAGGTTACCGGAACGGCTGAAGCTAATACAAGACTTAGATTCTATTATTTGTATTGTTTCCATAATTATTATTCCCAGTTGGCCCTTCTCGAAAGAACCAGGGTTGAACACATTTGCGCTTGGGTTGGCGTGATTTGCTATGAGACCGGAACCTCTTCCGCCAGACTTAACGCTTTTGGAAGCCACTCTTCGCAACCGCCAAGGAACAAGAAGTCTACATCTTCGTCGCCCGGTGTTCTCTCAAAATTAAAGACGGCTACCGTTCCACCATTATCAGCAACTTCGGCAGCGTAACCGGCGGCTGGATAAACCTAAACTCAATCAGTGGGCAATTCGACACGATTCGATGGTGGAAGAATTACTGCAGAGGATGTTCCGATTACGAGACATAGGTCTGCCTTTTCCACCAACTTGTCGATAACCGGCATGTCATGAGGCACTTCTCCAAACCAAACTACGCCAGGACGAGCCAGCGATCCGCACTTTCTGCAGCGAGGAAGATTCTCGATAGGGATGTTTGCATCGAGCTCCTTCTTCTCCACGAGAGCCTCAGTTCCCGCCAGGGCTTCACATATTGGGGAGGAGGTATCAAATTCGACGTGGTCACATTGGGTGCATTTGATATCGAAAAGCCTTCCATGCATCTCTATTAGATATGGCGGGGTGTCGGGAACCGTTACTCCTGCCTGAGCGAACACTTGTTCGTTGGATCTGGGGCTCAGTCCATCAACGTTTTGGGTGATGAGTGTGAAATCGGAACCCGGGGCAATCCTTTCTCGCACTTTAGGGATGGTGAAAGAGGATAGCGCGACATGGGCCGCGTTTGGTGACGCCTTTAGAGCACTGGGTTGGAAGCTCTGAGCTGATCAAATACGTTCGGAGGGCTAACCGACCTTTCTCTTCGGTAATGGTAAAATTGCCAGACTAGGGATGGGTTTTCTGCGAAACTCTCTGGAGTTGCGAGTGACATAGCGTCATATTTCCTCCACATGCCGCCCGACCCGCGGAATGTGGGGATACCTTTGGAGACGGTTAGCTGTAAGTGGCGTAGCCGGTCTTACGGTTAAAATGGGGATTTATTTACCGGAAGCTGCGGATAAGCCGGCACCTGCGACTACGATTATGTTCTTTGAAGCACTGAGAACCTTTTTGAAAGCATGGAGGTCCTTGGATGGCGGCATCTGAGGTGGGAGGGAGAGCGACTTGGCAAAGAGGTTAACTGCATTAGGGCTGCTATACTTAGCTATGTGAAAGCAAATTAATAATAATTATGTGACAACGGATATTGGGTAATGTCACGCCAGTCTGGACCGAGATCTATGAAGCCCCAGCCTCAGGTTTAAAGCTCCCCACCGCATTGCCCTCTTCGCCGACCTCACCATGCCCCTGCGACGCCTTGCGTCACTTTTGTTTGGGTACAACGACGTTGACCCAATATGCTCGACCCTCACCTCCCTTGATGTCCCAGTCAGCTCGGCAGACTGTCGGTCCTGCTCGGATCCTTGTGACTTGGGTACGATAAAAGTTATCTGATAACGACCAACATTGTCGCTCATGCTTCTTTGCGCGCCTTTCTCCGCTCAGGCCACCATGACCCATTCCCGAAGCGCTTCCAAATTGACTGGGACTCTGAGATGCTGGGCACCGTGAAGCCATATCATCGCCAGGTATGCGGTTTTGAATTGCCCTGTTTTGTTGTCTTCTTAAAGGCTTGGTGAATTGTGCAGATTGTCATTTCTACGGGCAAGTCGGACTGGGAACGCGACATAACAGACAATGCAGGCTCTTTGGCGGCCGCGATGAGCGACGTTGTTCGCAACAGCAGCTCACACCCGCCCAAGTCGTCCTCAACGCAAGCGAGTGGCAAAACGCGGGTAAATGGTAAAGGCACTCGCCCTGTGACTGGCCTCTTCCACACTTCGGACTCGGGGCGGATATCGGTTCTTAACGGCAGCCACCGAACCATTTGTCAAGAGGACGACCATGAGACTGTCTTGGTCTTTCCGGACTTTAAGATGGTTTCTGAAGTTCGTCGGTCGCCTCTGGGTGCGCAGGATCTGTGGGATAATGCTGTAAACCCGGAGCTTGACCGCAAGGGGGGGTTCCTCGAAAAGACCTCGCTGAAGACATGGGTTCTTCCCTACTCTTGTGTCATCCTCATATGTGAGTGCCTCCCCACGATTTCAAACGACTCATCCCAAACCTGCCTAAAGGTTCGCACAAAAAGCGGGACAATAGATGCGGGATTGCCGCACCCAAGCTAGAGCACGGTCCGTAGTACCTCGGTCTCCCTTGGCTTGGTTAGAGATCCTAATCATATTATCCTCTCTACAGCATTTATCAAATCATTAGAAGCGCAGGGATGGGATGCAGATACCGAAATGGAGCATCCGTCTCACACGATGGGACTGGCTTTGGAAGACCTTCCTATCACACCCGAGGAAAGAGAAGAGAACATGACTGCACAGCTCAAGGATAGTATTGAATCAAAACGGGCACTTATCATCAAAGTGTCGCACGTCGGGGGACACAAGTACGCCGGAAACTGTATTGTGAGTTTCTCTGATCGTTTCGCTTCCGGTTATTACCTTGCCGTATCCAGTGCATGCTTTGAACACGTAGGCTAACCGTACATTGTGATTCGATTTGTTTTGCAGATTTACACACCTACGGGCACCGGTGTGTGGTACGGCCGGGTCACCCCTCACGACGTTGATTCGGTCGTGGAGAACACTATCATCAAAGGGCTTGTGCTCCCGCCCCTGCTACGGGGAGGACTCAACCTCTCCCGTCCAAACTGCAAGAGCCTCAACCAGGTCAACGACTGGTAGCATGTGCTATCAATCAACTCTTGCTATCCCCAGGGGCTCAAAAACTCACGGACTGGGGACATCTAGCCTGTGATTTTCGGCATTCGTTTGGCATTGGTACGCATACATTCACATTCGCATCTACATTTTGGGTATTTTCTTCGAGCTTTACGGTCATAATTTACAAACGTCTGCATTACCCGCACTCATTGCGGAGTTGACGCCTGTCTCATCATCATATTTATTTCCACCATCCATCGTATTATATTAGCTATTATAGACTTGTACCATAACCTAATACTTTCTCGGGCATGTATTTCTTTACTCGACTTTTTTGTTTCCCCCAGGCCAGACCACGCCATCAACCGACTCGATTCCCATCATCGTTTACCCCAACCTCCCCAGTCACGCAATATCTCGGCTTCGCTCTAGACGCTCTTGGACCCCTTGAACGACGCGGTGGGAACGGTACTCGATGACAACGACAACGGCCAACATTCTCCAGCTTGCTAAGCCCCCTTCCTTCCTTCCACCTTGGGGATAAATGCAACACAAAAAGTTGCGATCCGGAGTCGACCTACCAAAACTCTGCACCTCTTTCCAAGTAACCAGCGGTTGTTTGGTTTATCAACTGTTGCGGGGAGGTTACTGCTACTTCAAGATGAATGCATGCATCAACGTCGGTCTTATCGCCACCACTACTCGGGCAGGAACCTCTTTCCCCTTGACTATGATCTTGACGGGCGGGGACGGGACGGTTGTTCTTGTAACCATAATTATCCAGCTTCCTTTTTTCCCCCTTCTCGTAGCCTATCAACCGGCTCGATAGGTCTATACATGGGGTCATTGTGACATGCTCACAAGTCTCTTTGGGTTGGACATTCCTTTATTAGGTTGTGAGAGCTTCTAATGTTGTACAACCACTACCATGACGAATACACGCGTGATTCTGTTTCAGCGTGGTGGATCATTGATAATGGGTCTGAGGCCATCGATCTGAGGGCTTGGTAATGAATTGAACGGCGATGAGTGATGATGATGTATTGAATTGCGTATACGTAGTATTGCGTAGTGTACATTGGTAGGTAAGTATAGGAAAACAAGCACGACGATGAGATAAAGATACGACCCAAAGGAAAGCTGCATAGATAACTTGGGGAAGTATGGTAGAGATAATGTTGCGAGTGTGTGTATGCGGTTGTAGAGTGTACCATAGGAGAAGAACCCAAAGAAAAAGAAAAAAAGAACGCAGTGATATAAAGATAGAGACCAGGAGAGCAAGTCCTTGGGGAGAGCGTGTAGTACGTGTATGGGCATGAGTGGGGTCGGGGGTCGGAGCAGGACCGAGGAGCAAGGAACGCATCGATTTAGATGGGCAATATCGGGATTGTCGAGTGGAGCCAGGAGCATCGTGGTATCCATCGCGGTGCGATTGGGGTATGGTAAGTGTGCGTATGGTTGGCCCCAAAATGCCGTGTCGGAAATGTCGAATAAATTCGAAAGGTATCCACGGGGGTATCCTTAAAACTCTTCAGCAAAGGTAACACCCTTCTTGCGCGCGTTCGCAAGTCGACCTCCGCTCGTTGTGAAATCCAGCAGGTCGTCTTCGGGCTTTGCATCGTCTGCCATCTTCAAACTCGGCAGGGCCTTTTTGCTTGTCTTGAGCATGACTCCACTGTCCTGGCTGCCATGGCTGCCGGGCACACCGTCCGATACCGAGAGGTTGGACAGCGAGCCGGTGGCACTCCCCACATCCCCGTTGCCGTTGACGTTGATGGTTAGGTTGGCAGCCCGGCGAGCGGCATGGGCAGCCATGGCAGACTGCACCACACTCTCGCCGCCGCTATAGGTGAACCCCCTAAAGTTCTCCTGCACGCTGCTCGTGAGGGGCGTGCCCGCGTAGAAATCACCCCCTTTGCCTGTATCCTTTTTCTTGATCGCGATGCTTGCAGTCTTGTGCAGATCCCAGCCGAGCGGGCCGTTGGGGGTGTGATGGCCCGTGTTGCGCTCCTTTTCGTATTGGTTGACCCAGTCCTCCGAGGGATCGTCCTCGTCGAGCCATTCTTTACCGCCAGAGCTGCTGTTGTACCCTAGATCGTCGTCGTCGTCCATAAACATCCCTGCGACTTGGGGATCGCGAATGTCGGCTTCGGTAAACTCGGGGTCAAAGTTGTTTGTGCTCTCGTCAGACTCGACGACGGGTTTAAAGGGCGGTGTGACCTGCTTGTTGGAGAGCAGCTGCCAGTCTATCGACTTGAAAAAGGGATGCTCCTTGAGTTCTGCGGCATCGCGCTGTGCTCCCAATCGATGCTTTGGGTTGCGGTTCAAAAGCTAAGGGCAAGATAAGAAGAATGAAAAGATAATAGATAAGAGCGACTTACGCCTTTGACAAACTGTTTGCCGTCTTCGCCGATGACACCCTTTGGGAACCTGATCTTGCCAAAGCAAATGTTCTTGTACATCTGTTGGACATCCTCGGCGTAAAATGGACTCCAGCCGCAGCACATCTCAAAGAGCAGAACGCCGAGACTCCAAAAGTCGACGATCTTGCTGTAGCCCTGCTCGTCGAGGAGGATTTCGGGTGCGAGGTATTCGGTGGTGCCGCAAAAGGTGGTCGTGAGCTCGTCCGCACGGACGTTTGCCTTGCTGAGGCCGAAATCGCAGAGGGCGACGTGGCCGGTGGCGTCGAGGAGGATGTTTTCGGGCTTGAGATCGCGGTAGACGATGTTGAACTTGTGGAGGTGCTCGAGTGCGAGGACGAGCTCTGCAATGTAAAACTTTGCACGGTCCTCGGTGAAACGGGTCTCGCGCTGGAGATGCCAAAAGAGCTCGCCGCCGCTCTTGAAATCGGTGACGAGGTAGAGGTCCATGTCGGTCTGGAAGCTAAACTTGAGGCCGACGAGAAAGGGACAGGAGAGCGAGTACTGGAGGATCTTGCGCTCGCCGATCGTGTGTGCAACCTCTTTTTTGGCGATGATCTCCTTTTTGGAGAGGACCTTCATGGCGTAGATGCGCTTTGTGTCGCGCTTGCGGACCTGGAAGACCTTGCCAAAGGTGCCGCGGCCGATAAGCTTGAGAAACTCAAAGTCGCGGGGGGTGAGAGGGCGTTTGTTCTGGTACTGCTCGTATGTGATCTGGACGCGCATTTCGCCTGTGACGAGTTCATGCTCGTAAGGTTTCAGCCTGGGGCAGGAGATTGGTGTGCGATAAGCGAGAGATGGACAGAAAAGACACACTTGAACCACTGGTCGACAGTGTGGTCATGGACAAGGACAGGCTTGATCTGGACGGTGCCCAGAAAGCCCTGGTCCGAGGCCGCACGGTCGTAGACGTTGAAGGTGATGAGCGAGTCTTCGGATGTGACGTCGCTAGCAAAAGATGAGAGGCAGATTGCGGGCAAAAAAAAAAGGCTGCTCACAAAGAGACCTCGTGCTTCCAGACAGGATTGTGCGGCGGAAGACGGCCAAAGAGCGAGGAGAGAGAGGAGGCACTGGAGGTGCGGGAGGCGGTGGGCGGCGGCGGGTGGAGATGCGAGTGCTTCTGGTTGGCCTTTGCGTGGATTGCGCCGAGGGCAGAAAGGGCGCTGCTGCTGGTGTCGCGGGAGAGCGAGGGGCTGGGCGGCGAGGAGATTGCGGTGGGGATGCCCTTGACCTCCTTGTCGGCCTCGTCTGTGGGGTCGCGCGACACAAATTCGTTCTGCTCAAACTGGACGACGACGTAGGGACGGGCGTGCTGGCTGCGGACGCTGAGGCCCTTTGCCTGGATGAGCTTGACATGTATCTGGCCTCTGCTGGCGGAGAGCGGCGGGGCGGGGGGCGGGGCATCGGGGGACATGGTGGTAGGAGGCAGAGGCGGGGCGGACTTTGGATTGTTGAAGAGGGTGATGACGAAGCGGGAGACAACGACAGTGGTTGTCAGTGGCGGGAGTGGACATGGATGGGCCTTGTATCGCATGGCTGGCAGAAAGGGTAGATACAGAGTCCAGCTGGAGCCGGCTACTTATTCTATTCGACCTCGAGCTTCTTTCAGCAATTTGAGCCCTGCTCCCATTCCAATTCCCAAAACGACCATCCGCTTCCACCCCGCCCGATCTGAGATCCTGCCAAACAAACCCCCAAACACTGCTGCCGTGCCCAATCCTGCGCCGACTTCTGCAAATGTCTCTGCCCCTGCCCGTCGAATGCCCTCTTCCAGCCCGACAAACACCAGGCTCAGCCCGCCGATCCGTGCGCTCTCCTTCGCTGCTCCCTGCAGTGCCCCCAGCATCACCCGGTAGTTTTTCGTCTTTTTGTAGAAATACCAGCCCTGCACTGTGGTCGGCGGTCGGTGCGCGTTTTCTGCCAGGAATCGCAGCGACGCAGCTCGTCCTCCCCGCATTATTCCAATTGCACACCCCAGTGCTGCTCCCCCAAGCGGCACCTGGTACAGCCGGGGCTCTATGTTCACCTCAATCCTGCTGCTGCTCATCGCTGTCGCTGGCCAAACTGCTAACCCTTCCCACGGGTCCGCATCTCCTATTCAGGACGTTCCTGATCTGCCGAAGTTGTTTGACCTGCCTAATTGAGCACATATCTTCTTTTCTTAGGGGGTTCCGTTTAGAGTGAGAGTCTATAATCAACTCTGATATCAGAATGTATGTTGCAACGAACAGCCCTCTCGCTGTCTTTTAATGTGAATTGTGAAGAGACGTCGATGGTGAGAACTTGTACTCCAAGAAGATGACGTCCAATACGTTTGTTTTCTTTTTGTATCGCCTGTTTTCTGCATTGTAGTACGTACCCTCTGGTGCGTCGGTACGGCATCGATACCCAGCAAATTGCGCAATTTTCTCAATCGTGGTTTGGGTTCCATATTGCCATCTTTTCTCGTGTAAACCCCAAGAGACCCTGGTGCATGGGCCAACGCCACTCATGCCGCTCATGGGGCTAGGTCCGATGTGCAGGGATGCATGCGCTGCTTTTGGCAAACACGGTCCCGGAATACATACAATGACAAGCGTCTAGATAAGCGAATCCGTCCTGAACGGTAAAATTTTTCTTTCCCTCGGAGCGATGACTGAATACGACTCAAACGGAGACTGACTTCTATATGTAGGGTGCGGGCCTGCATCGTTGCCTGGCCCTGGCACGCATTTTGCACACAACTCGCCCTGCATGCACGCCAACTACAACTTGCCCTACTTGCGTTGCGTCGCGATCAATCGATACGCGCTTCATTTCGCCCGCAGTAACACATCTCTGCTCAAAATGGTTCACTGGAACCTAGACTTGGGATTATCCCAAAGATAGATAGCTTCGCGGGACAGATGCGGTTTCATTTCATCACTGACATTTCATGAGCTCGAAAGGGTAGTGCACTCTCGAGTATGTACTTTGGCGATGTGATATGTACGGGTATGGGCCCTCGGGACCTGCACAGTGGGTGTGGCAAACGCGACTGGCGAGCAGCTGCACTTTAATTTCCGCCACTTGCGTGGACCTGGTTGTGTACGCGCAGAGATAGGTCGGGGTTTGGTACTGGGTGCGTGTGAGGTTCCGCTGGTGAGGCGCCGGTTTTTCCTTTTTGGGCTCCCACTCGCGCTGTGGCTTGTGAGAGATAAGATGGCAGTGCGAGGATAATGAGATTGTCCGTGCAGTCTTTGCGCAACTTGGCAAGTAGACCGCTTGCCTGCCTGCCTAGGCCTTGATTTGAGGACGCCGTATTCCAGGTCCGCGAGGTACAGCTGTAAATTGGTCGTGCAGAGGTAAATCATCAGTGTTAGATTAATTAAAATCCGCCAATCGGTGGGCACTGGGTGAGCCTCCTAGATCTATCCTGATTCACAAGTGAAGCTAGACGTGTTAAAAGTGGCTAGCAACGCCGGGAAACATGATGCGGCCTGCCCGACGCTCATTAGACGCTCGACTTCCGCCCTCTGGCTAGTTCTAGTTGTTGTAATCCAAACGGTTTCGGTGCTCCTTTCGTATTTCACAGTACGTTCAACTCTGCAGCTGACCACTCACATGGTCCATTGAACCCCTTCTCCATTCCAACTTGAACGGGTAAGTTGTATATACACTATTCGAACAGAGGCGCCACTGTACAGCAACCACTCACACTCGCGACTCACGAGGGAGGTGTGATATGTGAAGGCTGAGGACCAGGGGTAGGGACCACTCGCGTATGGTCGTTCGGGACCTACACAGCGGGTGCGGCGTCGGCTGCTCACTCCCAATTTAGCAACTGCGTTCAATGAAAGCGATAAGCAATTTCCGCCACTTGCGTGGACCTGGGTAATGCGTGGACTAGTACTACTCGAGTAGTAGTACTAGTTAGGTAGGGTGTGGTATTGTAGATTTTGGTCTCGTGCGGCTGGTGCATCTGTCTATGGAGTGCTAGTACGTTTGTGGTGACGGAGAGCTACAGCGTGAGGTCACCGTTTTGGTTGCTGGCTATGATGAGTGTGATATCATAGCTTTTGAAAGGGAGTGACGATAAGCACAGCACATGACAAGACTCTGCGTTGTATATCGGGGACGAGCGGGCTTTTTTGCCTACTTGCCTAGCCCGCCGTGTTCCAGGTTAGTTGTACTTTGACGTGGCGAGACGGATGGTGCAGAGGTAGGTAAATCTTGAACTGACTGATTAAATCCCGCCAATCGGTGGGCTGCTATGATCTCGTCGCCTCCATGGGTCGTACGCATCCAGTCCTCGATTATTGAATCATCGGACATCGGACTCTTCGGCAACTCAAAGCCAATACTCGGCGACAAACTGAATCCTGATGTCGGACAACTCAACCGAAACATTTATCGTTCCAGACTTCAACACTCAGCTGCTTGACGTCCATTTAACCCAACTCCCTTGCCAGGACTGGGGCATGTACCAAAGAGCAGGTAGTGGCGGTGCCCGGATAGCCGGAGTTCCGACAACGACTTGTTCGGTTCACTGTTGACGTTGCAGGGCAGCAGGCCGAGTCGAAGAAAAAAAAGTCAAAGCGATTTCCTTTTCCAGTCACTCCTTGAAGGATGATCATGAAAGAAGGAGCGGGACCGGACAGCAATCATCCTATCCTACGTTACACATCGCCATCAGGGCAAGAGTCGTAACCATTGCCAACTCAGGACTGCAACCTGGCGGATAAGGCGATATGCGTCCGGGGATTTGGACCCGGCTGCGCTATTTAAGTGGGCGCTTAGTTTACGGTGTAGCGTGCGGCTGGAGCGTACGTTCCGAGTTAGCGATGATGCATGATGATCGATCGTGGTAGGAACGTACACCGGCGCACAGGTATCGACATGCTCCTTGATAATAATGGGTGTATGTAATAGTTATAACTGGCATGAGCTTGAGTCTGGTGGGAGTTCATATCTGATTTACTATCATCAACCGTGATTCTGCCCGGCTCGGATTCGCGGACTTGAGGGGAGGTTGAGAGGTTGAGGTTGAGGGAGGTTGGTGGACCGAGATTGGCTCGTCCGAGTGCAATTATGAAGGAGGGATCTCGGTATCTCGGCCCATGGTACCTAGACCGCGCTTTGGAAGGCGCGAGAGGACTCATATGAGTGATGCTGTAGATACCATGGCGTTAGTCGCGCGTCGCTCAGATGACTATATCTGCGGCCTGCTACTACTACGCGTATGTTTCCGTACAGGAACTCCTGACGATAACGATAACGCTAGATAGAGCTTGAACAAAGCAGCTGAGGCTTCTCGAGTGGATCTCCCAGGACCATATGTCACGGCGGTCGTAAAGTTAAAGTAACGCTTTTGATGTATGATGCGTGCGGTGTTCACATAGCACGGTAGAGCGAGCGTCCGTATAGAGGCAAAGGGAAGAAGTTGCGATTAAGCTATAATCCCTCAAGTCGCACAAGCCTCAATAGGACGCCGTGTAAGACATCATCCGACTCGGAACCAAGTCGGGACTCTGTGAGAAAGGTTCGTGTCTGTGTACTTAAGACAGTGCAGTTTATATTGCTCACCCCAGAACTTTCCGTGTACACATTGCTACCATTATATACTGATACAGTGCCTGGTGGATTCATGTCACACGAGCAGTGCAATTAAGATTCTGACTCGCTCCAACGCAACTCCAAGCTAAAGCTCCGCCCAATTCAGTCGTGGGATGCACATCGGGTCACAAGTGTGACTAGGAACCTGACTGCGGAAGAACTTTGTGATTTCCGGGGTATGGTGGTGTACTATTGCGGTAAGCGATTCAATGCTGTGGGTGGGATAATAGTGCATGCGCACTCGGCGGGGAGAATTCGAATCTCGCAGCTCAGCCTCAAGGCGCCGCTAGCGGCGCTTCTTTCGATGCCTCTAGTCGGATAGATAAGAAAATAAGAATGGTGTGGTGCATTTCGAGCCAAGAACATTGGTGTTGGACAGCACATAGAAGGTCTTAGGAGCTCTCGTGATATCGATGGAAGCTGATGAATGGATGGTGTGGTAATCGACCACCGCGATTCCTGTACAGCTGCTGCTCATTTGACGCCTGGTACAAGCTCGTCTGTGCCCTGAATTGTGAGCGATTTATGCCAAGCTTATTGAATCTCGAGTGGCCTGTTCCTGCCCACGTTCGTGGTATCATTCAAAGTGGCGGCGACGTGATATAGTATTGGCTGTAAACCGCATCTGGAATGTTTTGAGGAGCAGGCGATGACGGTGGTGACGAAATTCTGCGCTCGAGGAACAGACCGCCGAGTGCTCTGGCTGAGAGCTATTTAGAAAGTGAGCTAATGCCACATGCTTATCGCAAGCACCCCCGATAGCAGTGGCTTCTAACGGAAGGTCCTATCATTAGGGAAATAATCATATAGGGGTACTCCTGATGGAGAAGCAGAGAGGGTTTGTAGATAAGGTTTTATATGGTCTCAATCAAGAATCTTTCTGTTGCGCCTTTGTGCCGTGCATCGAGCAAAACGCTGCGCGTCTAATCCTGTTGTCCATTGTCAGCCAGGTGCGGGTGCGGGATACCGTTGGTCCCACCTAAATTAAAGCCCTTTGCAACTCTAGTGCCTTTCACCCAGAGGAATCCTCCAAAAACCCGGCTGCCGCATCTCTGCTTCCCGGCGCTAAGCACCGATGGGGTATGCCGTCAATGTCGAGCGCATGATCACATATTGAAGGTGACTCAAAGAGAGACCGGTCGGATGAAGCGGTGTGGGTGCGAGATAGTTTCCTAAGCTTGACCACGGACGAAGAGGTCGAAGGCCGAACGGTCACTGAGTCTAGAACTGAGCTTGCTCCGGAAGTCCGGCCAAGTGCGCTGTGAGTCGTAGTCGTGTGCGCCTGGATGACATGTTGAGTGTTGCCTTGCTGGACCGGGCCCGTCAGATCGGACTGGGCTCGCTGGATGAAAGAGTTGTTGTCGATTATGTCATCGATATCGAGTCGCATGAGCGCTGGGTTTTTGTGTGCTTTGCAGAGGTTGAGTGTGATCCTGCAGGTCATGACGACGCTGACGGAGTGGGTGAACGAAGCTGGTATTGCTATATAATAGGGCTGCGGATAAAGGACATTAGCCTGTTTATGACTATCGTCAAACAAACATACCTTGTCATAGAAGAGTATCCAAACCATCATGGTCACAAAATGCGATGCAAACACGCTAATATCGGCACAGAATCAATACGGATGGAAGGAACCGAGTAAGACTAAACCCTACCTCAGAAAATACAGTAGGTTGTCCCGCAACAAAGTCTGCAACACCGTGCATCCAGTCCAATTTCCCAGTTGTAAATGTCGTCCGTATACCCGCGAGGCGGCGAGAAAGGCAAGGAGACACTCGAAAATCAGGATCGGGACCCAAGTGAGAAAGGCATTGCTTGAGACCTGGATTGCTCGGCACCATGTATGCGATGTACCGATGAGTTCGGTGTGTACTAGCATAAAGTATGCATGGTTTGGTAGCAGTTCAATAACAAGTTAAATGTTTCTTACTCTTGGAGTCCTTGATCGAAAATACGATAGCCATCTGAGAAAGAATGACTTCGGAAACGAAGGCAGCTTTGAGGACTCGGCCAACTTTGGCAGAGAAGAAAGGCTGAATACGGAGTATGAGAATAACTGCGATGGTGGGCATGAGCCACAACGGGGCATACACTTCAAGCGCTAAGAGACAGACCTTGTGTTATGCAAATCAATAGGGGACTTAAGACGCCCATTGCGAATAGACCTAAACGACAACTAAAGTATTAGATGACAAATTCAGGACGTCAGAAACACAATCCACTTGCGCAGATTCGCTAGCCCGCGAAGTCAGCGACCGCTTACAGCTATTGGACAAAGTATGTCGATTCGGGATCTGGGAAACAGAGGATGGATATGACTTACAACTGGAGGAACATTGTCGATTGTAGATACTATAGATACCACATCAGCCGATAAGGAGAGAACGCGCATAGGGATATACGCTTACTGCAATTTGCAAGTCTATTCGTACTGCCCGTTAGTATCGAAGAATTTCGAATATAAGAACTTCGTACATCGCCACAAAGTCGCCAACGTAACGGCACTGTCACGACGTCATGCTTCCAGTCAGTGACCACTTTTTGGAAATCAAATCCAGAGGGTTGTGCAGAAACTTACAAAGATGTACAGTCGTTTGAGCAGAGTCCAAGGCTTTGCCTACCGGGTTAACACGTTTGACGTTGCATAAAACCATCAAACATCACAAATGGCTGACCCAGATGAAATCGACCTGCCAAGCGCACAATCATCGTCAGTGCGAGCCTTGCTACCCTCTCGGTCGTAAGTACCTCGTCACGAGTAGAAAGGACTGAGAACACCCAAGTTAAACAGGCAAAGATGCCGAGTATTTGACATCGGCATACCGTGGTCGTACAAAAGCCAACACATTGCAGAAACTTCAAGTAGACGATGTCAGTCAAATACCTTCGATCCAGGGGAAGAAAGTGCGACTTACGCTGGACGTAATGCACCAAAGACATGGCCTGTAGAAGCTCCTGTAACGCTTGCTCTGGTGTAATGAGGGATACCATTGCAGGGAGAACGAAAGCGGTTCTTAGTTCATGGGACGGTCTCTTTGTAGGTAGAGGCTCCTCGAGGACGGCTTACGAACTAAACACCGGAAACACCACGAGGTAGCTCGTGCCCTGAGGCGGGATGTCACGCTGAGTAATCCTGGAGCGATTAAGGCGAGTAACCATTGTGGAGGGAGGGATTGATAATGGAGATGTCTGAAGATTAAAGAAGGGTAGCCCTCCCCTGGGTTCCCCACCTAGGGTTTGAGACCGACTTGAGGCATTCCTAGATAATGCTCGGCATGGAATTCACGAGAAGTAGCCTACGGTCACAATCGAGGCTGTACGGGCAGCTTTGACAGGTCCGGAACATGTGCAAGGATCGCACGTTGCCTCATGGTTGGCTGAACATATTTTAGCAAGTTAAAGCCATATAGATCCAGTAGTCAATCGGGTCGATGTCCGGAAACGTTTTCGTCAGCGAGCGGCCAATATCATGTCTTGCACTCTTTCATTGGTTCCTTGTCGACATACAAAAACACACGGCAGTCGTGCGCGTGTCGCTAAAAGCTCCCCTTCGCCCTCGATATTGCCCAGGGAGTTCCTGCTTCGTAAAAGTCCATGGGATACAATCCCATTGTCTTCTTCGTGTGTTTGTCCTCTAGTTTGGTCTCCTTCCAACTATCTCTTGCACCCACTGCGACTGCCGTTTCATACGGGCTTAGCAGCGGGCGATCGAATGCGTACCCCCAATCAATCGACAGGCGCGGACATGAGGTTTGAATGAAAGTCGAGATATGTGGGTTAAACAACGCGAGTTTTGCCGGAGACAATTCGGAAAGAAGAATTTGTATGTAAGGAATTGGAGTGTTGGATGCTTCTAGTTGCCTTGTAATGGCCTGTTGTGTGTCAGAGAATCCGAAAAGTCAAAGGATATGCGTTAATAGGCACCTGCAGTTGTTTAAAGTTTCCTTGTCTTCCAAGCGTCCCAAGGATCAGTCCCCAGAGTGGGGTTTCTTCAACATTCGCCGTTTGGTCAATAGAAAGGTCCGCGATACTCTTACGTGCGGTTCGCACGGCATCGTCTCGGATTGTCTGCATTTCCTGGTGATCGTAACGCTCCCGAGTAAGCTTTTTGGAATAAGGGTCGTATCTGAACGCAGGAACGGTCGGGTTCGCGATCATGATGGATTCCAGGTGGAAACGTCCGTCTCCCAAGTATCTGTATGAGACGTATCAGTCCGTCGACCACGTCTATTGGAACAAAAAAGCTCACATTAGTGCATCCACATCGTCCAAGCGAGGTGCTGTGCATCCCAATATTTCACCCGGTGAAAGTGGTTTGGACCTTGGGATAGTTGCATCATATTTGCCTGTCCAGAGCTGTCGCTTACGCTGAGATGACCCGGCTTCAACAGGGACCTCTGAGGACAAATCCTCTTTCAGACGCTGAAGTGCCGCGACGAATTGGATAGTAGACACCAGGGCCAACTTGGTTGGTGACTGAATCGCCAGCTGTGTCTCAGCGTGTTCTGATAGGGAAGGTTCAAGGAGAAGTTGTTTGGCAGGTCCGATCTGACTGCCTGCGGGAACCTGGCTCCTTTGCTCCTCTTGATCCAGGAGTAACTCGTGAAACTTGGCGCGGTCATCCGGGAAGTTGGATCTGACAGTTTCCGTGAGGTGTAGTGAGTCGATCCCGATTTCTACAAAGACATAAAGGGTTTTGATGGATGTGACATCCATAGGTACTAAAAGGATAGATACAAATGTGAGCCATTGGGTTCGGGAACGACGACAGGGAAAAAATACCTAGACAGCTATGCCCATAATGAATAAGCATATCGCAGCCTAGAGCAACGGCGGTGTAGTCATCGATACAGCATGCACCGTATGTAACGTCTCCCATGATAACCGTCAGAGCATCGGTGAACCTACCAAGCGTTAAATGTGGTTGTAGTGTTGCAAGGATTACTTGCGCACCGCTCTATGATGTCTGCGATTGTGCAAGCAAACATCTGAAGACCCTCTGGCATCTGGAGGGCGACCATTGTTGCCCGATTCTTGCGGACATGATGAATCGTTTTATGGATTTCGAAGGAGTAGTGAGATGGAAGGGACTTGATGGCTGCGTTCAGCTGTTCATCTTCGAGGATTTCAGGTGGTATTTGGTTGCTCAGGACCGGCCTCGACCCAGGTTTTGATGACTTGAGCGATTTGGTACCGACAAACCTCTTTTTCGGCTTCGAAACATTCGCGGGAGGCTTTGAAATTGGAATATCAGAGGTCGACATGGTGGATGAAGTGGATGACAGTGGTGATCGCAAGCCTCAACATCAGCCAATCAAATCAATGTCCCACGACCCGGACCTATTCAGGGTAACGTCCAAGCCTCAGGAATCGCGTCACTCAGGTTCAGTTCAGCTCCCCGACTACCAAGCCCATCCCACAGCACATGTCCTCCTACTAGATACCACAAGCTCGACATATACGGTATCCAAAATTCAACTCGAGCAATGTCTGGTCCCGAGAGCGAGGGCCAGGGCCGGTGTGCCATGCGGGGCCATTGTGGCGTGAACTCTGAAGGGAGAGGCCCCTTACCGTGTCCTGATGATGGGCCCCCAACCGAGGTATGTCTATCCAGTACATAAATCTTATATCCAAATCTGACGAAACTGTTTCGAAGCTCAATACCAGAGCTCAACACCTTCTCGCGGAGGTCTGCGGTCCAGAATTTGAATCAGGTCCTGTGTGCTGCTCGCAAGACCAAGTCGAATCGCTCCAAAGCAACTTCAACAGGGTGGAACCTATCATTTCCGCATGTCCAGCTTGTAGGAACAACTTCCGGTCGTTCTTTTGTAACTTCACGTGTTCCTCGCAGCAGGCTTCCTTCGTCAACGTTACCTCAACGCAGGAAACAATAACCTCCAAGACCGCTGTCGCGTCAGTCGACTTCTTCGTCACTAAAGAATTCAGTGAAGGATTCTACGACAGTTGCAAGAATGTTCAAATGGGCGCCGCCAACAGTTATGCCATGACTTTCATAGGTGGAGGGGCAAAGAACTCCACCGATTTCCTCAAATTCTTGGGAAAAGAGCAACCGATTGGGAGCCCATTTAGCATCAACTTCCCATTGTCTCCTCCTCCCGAATTCACTCCCCTAAATCTCTCTCCCCGCTCGTGTTCAGACTCAGACATAAGCAGCAGATGCGCTTGCATAGATTGCCCCGACGTCTGTCCCTCACTTCCCCCTGTCCCATCCCCTGGAGGCTCAACCTGCCAAATTGGAGCACTCTCATGCCTATCCTTCATCCTCATTCTTGCATATGCCTTTGCCGTGCTAGGTTTCCTCGTGGGATACGTGATAGAAGGGGCAATTAGGAGAAAACGAGAGAAAGCATACGAACGAGTCGCACTTTCAGTCGAATCGGCATCACCGCGGACTCATACGAGAGGCCTGGTGGGCGCCGGGTCTCTGTCACAATACTTCGATGACGACTCCCTGGGGGCGCACTCTGAATCCCGACATCTTGGCCGAGGAGCCTCGCTGTTGGATCCCGTCGATACAATGCAACCACGCCATTATCCTCTCAACGCCTATCTTCGCCGGTTTTTCTTCCGGTTGGGAACGTGGGCTGCCGTTTACCCCTGGCTCACCTTCGCCATTGTATTTGTTGTCGTCGGAATCCTCAACATTGGGTGGCAGAATTTCGCGATCGAAACTGACCCGGTCAGGCTGTGGGTATCACCGACGTCAGAAAGCAAGCTTCAGAAGGAATTCTTCGACAACAACTTTGGTCCATTCTATAGGACCGAACAGATATTCCTTACGGCTGTCCCGGGGACCGTTGGTACCGAACCGGGAAACGCATCATCCAAAGCAATAACGATCGGAGAGAAGCCTCCTGTGTTGTCATTGGACCACCTACTGCGATTGCACAAGGTTCAACAAGAGATCAAACGGTTGGAATCCCCTAGCGGATACAAGTTGGAGGATGTGTGCTTTAAACCAGCAGGGGCGGAAGGTGCATGTGTTGTGCAGTCAGTTCTTGCTTGGTTTGACATCACGGAGCATGAAGTCGATTGGGAGGACAAGTTGCAGAGGTGCGCGGACAATCCTGTGGACTGTCTTCCCGACTTCCAACAGCCTCTCGGCGCACAATATGTCTTGGGTGGCGTTCCGACATTGAAGTCAGGAGAGAAGGATTACCTCAACGCAGAAGCCATGGTAGTAACGTATGTCGTTTCCGATTCGACCGACCCAGAGGTCCAGCAACGAGCGATGGAATGGGAGGAGTCTTTGCGAAGCTATCTACTGCACCTTTCTCGCAGTATCGGAAAATTCGGCCTTGAAATCGCGTTTTCAACTGGGGTATCGTTGGAGGAAGAGATCAACAAGAGCACTAACACTGATGTTAAGATCGTGGTCCTTTCCTACCTGGCCATGTTCCTCTATATATCCGTCACGCTCGGGAATGGAGCAGGGAACAGGGGAGAAGAAGGCTTCCTTTCCTCTCTTTGGCACTGGGCAATCAACTTCCCCCTCCTCTTCGTGCCTTCTCACTTGCGTTCCACCTTAACGGACCCACGAAACGCACCACGCTGGTTCCCAAGAATCCCATCCAGCCTTTTTGTTGATTCCAAATTCACTCTTGGACTGTTCGGCATAGTGCTCGTCATCCTATCCGTTTCTACCTCCGTTGGATTTTTCTCCTTCATGGGAGTCAAGGTCACCCTCATCATTGCCGAAGTTATACCATTCCTAGTTCTTGCCGTTGGGGTGGATAATGTCTTCCTCCTCGTCAACGAACTGGATAGACAAAATCTGCTGCATGGCCCGAATGCTTCGTTTTCAGGTCACACTGATGGGTTTAGGTCCCCGACGAACTCGCGCGGTGCGTTCGATTATACCCAAGACGACATCGACGCGTCCTCTATGCCACTCTACCTACCCGCTGAGGAACGAGTTGCACGCACCTTGGCCAAGATGGGGCCGTCCATTTTGCTTAGCACCATCACCGAAACGACTGCGTTTGCCTTAGGTGCTTTGGTACCCATGCCCGCTGTCCGCAATTTCGCATTGTATGCCGCCGGAAGTGTCTTCCTCAATGCGGTCCTCCAAGTTACCGTTTTCATCAGTGCATTGACACTGGATCTCAGGAGAACAGAGGTACGTCCGCGAATGGTGATTCTGTTCAGTTGCTGACATATTCTTCAGTCTAATCGCGTAGATTGCATCCCCTGCGTCAGGTTATCCGGACGTGTTGCCTTGCGAGATTCTCCCCCAACCATCGGCGGTCTTGGATTCCTCGCCAAATTCGTACGCCGCTACTATGCGCCTTTCCTGCTCAAGCCTGCAGTGAAAGCCGTAGTGCTCATTGCTTTCACGGGTGCATTTGTCGCCTCAATCATCTCTATGCAGCACATTCAACTTGGACTCGGTGAGTAGAAATTTTTGTCCTTCTAATTGAGCTAACATCTAGTATCCTAGACCAACGTTTAGCATTGCCGTCTGATTCGTATCTCGTTCCATACTTCGACAACCTGGACGCATACCTCGACATCGGCCCACCGGTCTATTTCGTCGCGACCGATGTTGACCCGTCAAAGCGACCTGGCCAACGGTCACTTTGCGGTCGATTCACCACATGCGTCGACGAATCCCTGGCCAACCGTCTTGAAGGAGAACGCAAACGTGTCGAGTCATCCTTTATCTCCGAGCCAACCGCCTCGTGGATCGACGACTACTTGCGATGGTTGGATCCCGGCCAAGATTCCTGCTGCAGAGTTCTCAAGAAAGACCCAACAAAGATGTGCAACGTTCGCAACCCTCGGTTGTGCCAACCCTGCTGGGAGACATGGAACATCACCATGGATGGTCTCCCCGAGGATGAACAGTTCATGCAGTTCCTCGGGGGTTGGCTAGAGTTCCCGACTACGATGGAGTGCGCGTTGGGTGGGAAGGCATCGTTTGGAAGTGCTGTCTCAATCAACAACGATGAAAATCGGGTCGTTGCATCTCACTTCAGGACTTTCCACAAGCCATTGAAGAATCAGCAAGACTTTATCGATGCATTTGAAGCTGCCCACCGTATTGCGGACGAGATCTCTGAGGACATTGGCGCCAAAGTTTTCCCTTACTCCCTGTTCTACGTCTTCTTCGACCAGTATGCGCACATCGTAGCAGTTACAGAGAAGGTGTTGGGTCTGGGGTTGGCTTCTGTCCTTTTGGTGACTGCTATCCTGCTGGGATCTTGGAGGACGGGGTCCATCGTCACAGCTGTTGTCGCATTGACTGTGGTAGCTGTGATGGGTGTGATGCCACTCTGGGGTATCAGCTTGAACGCTATCAGCTTGGTCAACCTTGTGATATGCCTGGGTATTGCGGTCGAATTTTGTGCGCATGTTGCGAGGGCGTTTATGAATGCTGGGTCGGGACTTCCGATCGACCACCCTTCTGGTCAGAAGGAAAGAGATGAGAGGATGTGGACGGCTCTTGTGGATGTTGGGCCTGCTGTAAGTCGCTTCCAGTTGTTTATTTTTGAATTGGGTTGACTCTCCTTCAGGTCTTGTCGGGTATCACATTCACGAAGCTGATCGGAATGTCGGTTCTTGCTCTTACGAGATCCAAGCTGCTCGAGGTATGTGTTTTCTGTTGCTGAGTTTCTCTCCTGTCACTGAAGCCGTGTGTTTCCACTCTTAGATTTACTATTTCCGCATGTGGTTGACTCTCATAATCTCTGGAGCACTTCACGGACTTGTCCTACTTCCAGTCGTATTGAGTATTGCCGGTGGTCCTGGATTCCCTATCCAAGAAGCGGACGAAGAATGGATGTCGAATGCAATTCGAAATGATTATGAGTGCGTACCGATTCATTTTTTTTTTCTGGCAGACATTCTAACCTTGATGCCATAGACCATTCCTAGCGGACGACGACTCGATCTCCAGCGACTGACAGGCTGGTTGAGATTGTATTTATTTTAGACTCTACCGCAGGGTTACTCACACTACGATATACCTAATATACTGGTTGGTTGGACTACTGTATAGCACTCAAGGAAGTTGAGGCAACGAAATGAGAAATGAAGCAGGAAGGGAATACAGAAACACCCAAAAATCAGGTGAAAAGGGGCCAACTTCAGGCTGGGCGAGGAGATCTCGACCGGCTGTCTCTGATGTCGTCTCGGCTCGAGCTTCTGCTAGACCTCCTGCCTCTGCTGCCAGAACGAGAACGAGTGCGGCTGCGGCCACGAGAGTCGGAAGAATAAGACCTCGAGCGAGAACGGGAGTAAGACCTAGTACGAGAACGACTAGAGTGGATAGAGTAGCTTCTCGATTTAGAGACTGTACGAGATCTGGGCCTTCGACCACGTCCGAGGCCTCCTCGAGTGTAGCTAGGAGAGCGCCTGCGAGGTGGAGCCCTTGTGAGGTCACCGCCACGTCGTATCGGAGAGCGAGAGCGGGACCGGTTGACAGGGCGATACTCGTTGCGACCTGGTGGCCCACCTCGCCTGCCGGCACCACCACCTCCTCGTCCCCCGCGATAGTCGCGACCACCGTAGCCTCCCGCTCTTCTATAAGGAGGAGATCTTGACCTGGTGCGGGAGCGAGAGGGAGAGCGGGAGCGGCTGAGAGATCGCGTACGAGAGCGGGAGCGGGAGTAGGAGCGATTGCGGCCGTTGCGTACAGCACGTCGGAGTGGCGAACGGGAACGATTTCGGATTGGGAGGTCAGAGAGTTCGACTTTGAGAGCTGCGCCGTCCAGTTGGCCTCCATCCATGTGAGAAGCTGCTCTGTGTGCTGAGGACGCGTCTGCGAATTCTAACGCCGCCTTGCCTTTATTTTGGCCAGCTAAGAAACGGTTATCCGTTAGCGAGAAGTGATTAGATTGTCGAGGAGCTTTTGCCCACATTTTCCGTAGAGGGGTAAGTCGATTTTAGAAATCTCGCCATAAAAGCCAAAGATGGTGCGCAAGTGAATCTCGGCGACGTTGCGGGTTAGGTTGTTGACGATGATAACCTTGGCGCCTGGTTTGTCGTTCGAGGGCTTCGAGTCGACGTCCATTTCGACGTCACGACGACCTGGTGATGTTGAACGGCCCCGGGACATTTTTTGTTGGTGATGGTATAAGAGAGAGCACGGTTCAGAAAAGACGCTCGCTGCGTCACAGCTTGTCACATGCACACGCTTCGCTATTTCGCAGCTTTTGCTACTCAAGTTGAAGTACTAGTAGAATAGCTTAACTGCACGACATATAGTAGTGTACCCCAAGGCGACTCGGTTAAATAACTCAGTCTACGATCAAAATACTAACTGTCCATTCACGTCTTTGCTCAAATATTGTTGGGTGCCCAGGTTGACTTTCGATAAATAGCCATTGGATTGTGCTCGAACGCTGCAGCCCAGGTGAGCCAGGGACACGATTATGGATGCCATAGTAATTGGGTTGCTTCTCTACATTGTGAATATGATGTATGTACTCTGAATGGCGTCGGTTTACCCGCGGAGCGTGGCAAGCGGCAGGGCCAATCTCGCGGGTCGTTTTATCGCTGGTGGCTTCGTGTCTTGCGCCATGGATCAAAGCAATGAGTAATTTACTCTTCTGTGGCATATTTGTGGCGGATGTCCTTCCATTGTTTCTGAAGAGGTGCCATGTCAACTGATAATTCTCCGGTACACGAAGCAGCAACGTACCCCCTTGTTCCAGTGGTCGTAGAATTTGGTGACACCAGTGTCGAAGCCAATGCCAAAGGTGAAAGCACCGACGAAGACAGTCGTCACGAAGACGCCTGAACGAGAGAGAATCCGGTCAGAACCTGGTGGTTGGATTTTGGGCGAGTCACGTACTGTTTCGCTTGAAAATGCCGTGGTAGAGTGCGTTGCCAATCTGTTGGACGAGTTCATGAGTTCTAGCCACCAAGGAGCGGTATGGTGGGACATACCCCCATTGTATAAGAAGTTAAGCTGCAGGTAAGGAGAGAGGTGGTTGTCCCGATGGATTCCGGAAGTGGAAAGCGGAGTTGCAAAGCACGAAATTGAATTTTCTCACAAGCTGGCCGGATTGGTCTGGCTGCCACCGTCACGATGCTCGCAGCGCTCAGGTCCTGTTCGCGAAGAACCCCGATATCTGCTGCACC
This sequence comes from Coprinopsis marcescibilis, assembly GCA_004369085.1. Taxonomy (NCBI): domain Eukaryota; kingdom Fungi; phylum Basidiomycota; class Agaricomycetes; order Agaricales; family Psathyrellaceae; genus Coprinopsis; species Coprinopsis marcescibilis. Next base: position 136,605 of record ML210168.1, on the reverse strand, counting down.
AGCCAGGGTGCTGCAGACACGTTACAGCTCTCAAAGTCATGGAGCAGAGACAGTATTCGACATCCTTGATAACCTCAATATCACTCCGACGGACGCACCTCCCAGACCTGACCCTCGCGGTTATGCTGTCCCCCAAACTCAAATGCCAAAACCTGGCTCATGGGACGCCTCCCTGAAACTTCGTCTACACTGCAATGCAAGCCCAAATAACACCATTGCTACCTTGACGAAGGAAAACGGCAGTACCATCGCGTGGTTCTCCGGTGGTTCCTGCGGGTTCAAGAAGGCAAATCGTGCGTCTTATGAAGCTGGTTACCAATGCGCCGTACGTCTATTCAAGAAAATTGAAGACTTACATCGGGCGCAAGGACCTGTGTCTGTACAGCTGTACTTTAAAGGCTTTGGTCAAGGCCGTGACGCGCTCAAGGCTGCATTGCTGGCGACGGAGGGGGAATCCATTCGGCCCTTAGTCGAATCGGTGACGGACAGAACGCCCATCAAGATTGGTGGTACTCGGGCGAAGAAAATGCCGCGTCTATAGTGAGTGCAACCGTCGAACAAGCCATGTCACTATTTCTTACTCCGATGCCGTAGGTGCGCGACTTGCTGCTATCCTATTCAACCTCACACTTATTCCAACACGCGTTAATATTGGTATGAGAATCCATTTAAAGCGTATAGTTATATGTAATCTGGTCCTTCTAGAACTCTATCCTTCCGCTGCATTCTCTATAGAACACCGTTCAATTCGACTTTTTCAAAAAACGGGTCTTTCGAATACGATTGGTATGCTGGTCGCTGCAAGCAGTTTAACGCGACTCGTTTATCGAACTCGATGTCATCAATCAAAGCTTCTACAGAGGGCTTGAGTATTGCGCCAGTGGTACCAGTTGTCGAATACGCACCTCTCGACGTATAGTCCAATTCCGGTCGAATATATCCAAGGACTATCGCCTTCATCTCGTATCCATAAAAGTCTGACTGGAACTCGTGCATAATGTGGATTTCCTGTGCGAAGCTTGAGCTTAGGTTACTTTCGAAGAAGAGGCCAGTGCACGTACTGCCGTCAAGCGCTCATTCTTGTAGAATGGGTTCCAACCCATGCTCATCACCATCGGTAACACCTTTATGTCTGCCCTTCGTAACCCTGACGGTACATCTGGTTGGATGACTTGAGCGTATCCGTAGTAAACGCCGGTTTTCGCAACACTGCTCATAGGTGTTATTGATTCGTCAGGGAGGTTCGCTGTAGTACTCTCGGTAAGCAAGTAAGATGAGATGAAATTTGCTATTGCGAACCGGTTGGGCATCCCAAGTCCTTTCCCCCTCTACCGAAACCTCGCTGTACCTTTCCCTCGAGAGTGATTGGAAACGGCGATTCGGGTACTTCAGGGCCAACGACTTCGGGGCGTCCAACGCGAAACTCTTCCGTCTGTAATTTTGCTGGAGGCCTTGAATCCTTTTGCGCATCTTCTAAAGCAGTTGGGGTCATCGCAAACTAGATGTGTATGCACTTGGGTGCACCGAACCACAATGTATAAGTACAAGGTGATAACAGCGGACCGGGTTTAGGTACTTCATGAATCATAAGAATCATTCCGATGTGGCAGTCCAATACCGCTTAGTATGCATGTGGTCATGCGCGCGCGGGAGCCCAATTGGAATTTCGTCCTTCCTACTACCCCTTGATGTACCAACCACAGCCGGATTCTCAGGCTGGCACTATTGCATCATTCACAGTAGCTGGTTATGCCCAACAGTTTCCCAGCAATTATGCACCAACGCCTCCCATTGCTGGGACAATGCCCTTCCTGGGGTTTGGGCCAGCAACCACTGCACTAGGGGGATTCGACCAAGCATCTGCGAAGCCCCAGGCGATACCATCCACCCCGGAACCAGATGTAACTCCCAGAATCGCGGCAAAGGCAATACAAAAGCTCGTCTCGGTCGAGTTGAAGCAGGCTGGGTTCGAGAAGGGCGATCCCACTGCCGTGCGGCGGTTAGAGTATGAGGTCCAGGCGTGTACGTTTCTCTTTCAGGCTACCTTTCCCGTTCGTTTTAGTAACCCCACCCTTGCCGCGTCGTACCAGTCGTTCAGCAGCTATACCAAAGAGCGCATGAATATGCGAATCTCGCCAATCGAGCAGGGGCCATCGCGTCCGACTTGCTGAAAGCGTGCGATGAGTTTGATGTACCCACGAATGAACTGTACGAGGTGGCGAAGAAGGCAAAAAGGAAAAGAAGGTGTACGTATACGTGTATCGTGTTATTCTTTCTGTGGTTGTAACCTTTCTTCCCTTCTTCGACAGCTGCGAATTTGCAACTGGACGCGGCGCTCGATACTCCTCCCTCTAGGTCAGGCTCACCTGAACTACTCCCTTCTGACGACGAAGAGACTTCTGCCAGGATATATCCCGCCACATTACGCACTCTGCCATCCCACTTTCCCAGTTTGCCTCCCAAGCACACGTATATGAAGACGCCGGTATGTGTGTCCGACCTTTGATGCTACTCTTGTCTGACATGACTTTGTCTAGGCTTCGCCGCCAAAGAAAGCAGCGTTACCCTCCCTAGAAAAGAAGCTCAAAACTGCAGGATTAGTGCAAAAGTCACTGCAGAATCTCTTGACTGCCACAGAAGATATCACGAATAACGAAGATGCGGAACTGTTGGGGCACATTGTGAATTGGGAAACAGGTTTACATCCCAGGAAGCGATGGAAAGTCAGTAAATAGGCAGACACTTTCGTGGGTTTGGGGATGTCATTAGTATTATTGAGATCGATATTACATTGTGTGTAGGTTATGCTTCATATGTATAATTGGGTTGTTCAATGGCAACAGCTTTGGCAAGAATTATACCCTAAAGAAGGGAACAGAATCAACTGGGCTTGGTCTGTCGATTGACATTCCTCAATCTAGGGCGTGGCCGAGTATGAGGTGAGCCAGGAGCCTCCGATGATACTGTCTCTGCCGCTGCAGAGTTTGCTGCCGTCGTCTCTGAGTTCTTGTGTTCTGCAGCCTTGAGTCGCTTGCTTTTCCTTGGCTGGATGTCACTTTCGTTTGGTGCTCTTTTTCGTTTCCCCTTTGCTCGTGTAGTGGCGCCAGCTCGTGCTGAGGTATCTGGTTCGGGCTCTGATTCGAGTTGCGACACTGAAACTGCTGAAGCTTGCTCGGCGAAAGCAACTTGTTCGGAAGTAGCGGGCGGGGTGGCTGCCGAGGTAGACGCGGCGGATGGCGGAATCTCTGGTGTTGGACGTGCAGACGTACCAGGTGTAGTCCGTGTTGACGTCGCAGATAGTTTGTTGTACCTGGCCCGGCACTACAAGATTTATCAAAACCAAACTTCTAGGTAAGAGAATGATGTAGACCTACACTTGGACCTGTCTTCCCGTTCCCAATTTTGAGACTGATGGATTTCCACTGCCTATTCATCGAAACGGCCAGCTCCACAAGGAGCGCGTCTTCCCGTTCAGACCAGATGTTTTTGGACGAACTGGAGTTCAGCCCTTCTGTCCACCGTTCATTACACTGGTCATTTGTGCGCCCTGGAATAAATTCGGCGACTTTGACCCAGGATGAGCCGAGTGCTGCCACGGTCTTTCTCAAACGCTCATCCTCTTCAGGAGCCCACCCCCTTCGCTTAATATTGGGATCGAGGGACTTCTGATAGCGATTCTGACATTGGGTTGGGGTTGCGTGTGGGGATACGTGCCTAGCAACTTGGGAACGTGAGGCTTTGAACGGGAGCGGTAAAGACAAAAAGGCACTGACCTGAATTCCAGCTGTTAATTCCATACATTTCTACTCCTTCGAGCAACTTCTCGTCGGAATATGAATCCCATTGGTGTCGTATGTGATTCTTCGACTTGCTCATAACGTCGACCGGAGTTCTGTTGGTCTGGCCTATAGTTAACATAAGGAATAGATCGACCTATACGCACGAACTTACCCCCAACTGTTTCGCGATGTCAACCCAATCGAGCTTTGCAGTCGGGTCTTTCTTTTTCAACTCATCTACCAAAAGCCTCAATTCCTCCGTCTCGGTCGCGCTCCATTCAGAGTGGTTTATTGAGGGATGCCGATCCCCAACCCATTTAATTCGACACTCCTCGGCTGTGAACTTGACAGCTGAAGCATCGGATACCTGGACCTTAGATTAGTTATGTTTACAGCGGCTGGAATACAGCACTCACTAGTTCCGCGACAATATCCCAATTGATATCATCCACATCCCTCTCCAAATCGACAGGTGAAGGGTCACTAATTTGTTGCGTTGGTAATTTCATAGGGACTCATAAATGAGAGGACGTACTTTGTTTGCCTCCTACATGCTTGTACCTTGCGGTTCTCGGCCATAACGGCTGACTTGAGAGCGTCGAGCTCTTTGGGGTTCACTATAGCACAAATTGGCTTGGTCCAAAGAGCAAGATAGCTGAAACGTACTGGTATGCGGCATAATCCGTGCAGCATAGTTATTTCGATTCAGCGAGTCTGCCCTGAGAGGAGATCCCTGGGTTCAAAGCTACTGAGCACAAGGCAGTGCGAGAGGACAAATGATCCATACGACTTCGAGGTACTCGCTGGGTAGGAAGAACCCCGTTGGTTTAGCAGCGCCAGGGATTTGGATCTCGTCCTCCGGGTCTTCATACGCGTCATCTGTCTCCAGCAGTTTCTGTGTTCATCTGTACGCGTGCAAGTCTCGCGCAATGAAGGCACTTACCAGCAATCTTTCTGCTTCGCGAATCTCATCTTCAAGCGCTGCTGCTCTTTCCGTAAGATGTTGCTGGAGGGCCTGATTGGCTTTCAAGGTAATTTGTGCGAGCTCTACCGATGTTGCTGTTATCTCGTTTGAAGTGCTGGACATCTCCATGGGCCTTGGTATTGTGGACAAGGCCCATAGTACCAGCTGGTCAGGAGGACAGCGAGTGCCGACTCTGGAAGCGTGGCTGTTCCGATCATGGTATGAGATGATTCAATCAATCCCGTGTGAACAGATTTTCCCTTCGCGCCGAATTTCGAGGCGACGGTGACGGACCAAGGTCTTAAGTAACGGTCATCTGGAGCCTGAGGCCACTGTGACTTGTTAACTCTTCATCATGGCTAACGCCTCTGCGAAAAGAATTGGTGTGTTTAACCTCATTGCACTACTTTCAGGGCTCTAACAGACAGATAAATAGCGAACCAGAACGAAGCAGCGGTCAAGCATCTGCGGCTCGGCCTTTTCATGCCAACCCTTCTATCTCTGGTCTTGCGACTATTGCTTAGACGAGACTCGATACCACCTTCGAAAGGCTCTATTGCTATCTACATTGTCACCTACTTTCCGTCGTTCTTCTTGTCCAACTACTTGATCAAAATTGGCTCGACTAGACGTGACTCTGTCACTGGCGCTCTTATATCTTATGGTGAAGACTTGAACCAAGCTGGTGTGACCGAATGGTGCTTCGACATCTTATATGTGACGTGTAAGCCAGTATCTCTGTCGAGGATTGCGTTGAACTAATAGACGCGTCGTCGGTATAAGATGCCTGCCAAGTTGGAAGTGGTGCTTTCGGCGAATGGTTCTGGTGGTTTTACTTGGTCGTGCGTTACTATTCGTCGTCTTTTTATTAATCTTTCGCCTCAATTGACTCTCCTCAGATTCCTCTCTACGCAGTATTCAAGTTGTGGACCTCTGTGATATCACCCTACGTGCTCGGAAACGGGTCAAGGGGTCCCAAGGAAGAAGAAGATACCCCTTCAAGTGACGCAACAAGCAAACGACAGGAGAAGCTTCGCAAGCGTCAAGAACGCGGGGACCCTAGAGTCAAGATGCAAAGCAGAAAGTAGCATCCGTTCTCCAGGGTTCCTTTCTGACGAGCTTTCTTATCTATATCTTGGTGATATTGTACAACATCTATTCTATCGTTGCAATGAGATGCATCGTATATCCCTTTCTGATGCGCGTGGCTGAGCGTTTTCTTGCAGTTTCCGTACGGTTCGGCTAGGTGGCTTGCTTGCTCCCCGAGGGTCAGCCGGACACGTGCCTAACATTGTATGCGTGACACAACGCGTCGCCGCGTTCCAAACTCTTGCCCCTGTTCCCAACAACTTTAACCTCACAAATTTCTGTAGCTAGCAACCAGCGTTGTGATCTACCATGATTCCTGAATTCCTATCCGGTCCTTGCTTTGGAGATGCTACGCCTGAGGTGATTCGCTTTCTTTGTTGTCGATGTGGCCCTCATATCATCCAGTGCACTCCGTCTGGGGAGGAATCGAACTCTTTAGAAGGTCAAACTCTACGGGATGGCGCGTTGACTCTTGGTGACAAAGTCAGTATCTCGGATGTGAGTCAAGATTCGGGACAAAATGCTGACTATATGCACTACGCAGTCCGGTCAACTAGGGACCGAAATCCAAGGGTCGCTCCCTGGACCTGCTCACGACAACGAGGACGGTCAGTTGATACCCCTATCTCAAGGGCCACAGGAACATCGCGCCGAAGTGCATGCTGCTGGTCCCGCCAATCTCTATCCTGACCTCATGGACATGGATATTAACGCTTTCTTAATTGAACCCCGGAAAGAATCCGAAGGAGAAACTTGGGATTATGATCGAGCTGTAAGTCGATTGCCGCTGAGCGCTGAGCATTGGTCCGACCCAGATTATCAATGCATAGGTTCGCAAGGATGAAGATGGTGAAGATGTGGTGGAGCCCGCAGAGAGCGAAGAGCATATAACTTCGATAACCCCGGGATTGCAAGACCAGCCGCACCTTGAATTCCAAGACAGTTCAAACGATCAAGGGCTTGCGCCAGTGGCGCAAACCGGCGAAACCCTCGACGCAGGCCCTGTTGACAACGAAGAAGACCATGAGGTACGTGCAGGGAAAATGCTGCGCTTTAAGATTGGTTTTTATATTTGATCAACAGGAAGAACATGACGCGAGTCTAATTCAAGTTCCTATGGAAATTGTCCAACCGGGCAACCCTGACTATGAGAATGAAGAAGGTGGGCTTATACAGCTTCGTTTGATAGGCGCATATACTCACCCGATCGCCCAGATGAAGAGTGGTTGGAGCAAGACCCGCAAGAGGACAATATGTCTAGCTCGCCTCGAAGCTCTAGTCCTCCCGCTCTTTTCACGTCCTCTCCCGAGCTATCTCAAAGCTGGTCAGCAGCGTACAGTTCCTCCCCTCCGGCAGTAGAACCAAGATCGTTCGGCTATCGGCTGCCCTCGTCTTCGCCTGACTACACATATGAAAAATCTCACGCGATCGAGATGCGCGACGCGACGCGACTGGATAACATGACAGAACTGCTAGAGGGTGCCGAAACTCACCCTAATCCACCCATAGAAGCGTTGGTGCCTCGAGACGAGTGGAACATTGTTAAAGATGCCGCATTCCCAGCAAATAGGGAGGATGCCAATGAACCTGTACTTATTCTGGATGAACTACCGTTGGGTGCTGTATCCCAGCAGCCTGAAACTGAAAAGGCAATTACAAAAACAAATTTGGAAGCTGGCGACGAGGAAACACGTTTCGGCTACGGGGCAAGCGTTCAGATTGCTCAGCGGCTCGAAACACACAGGCCATCCAAGGTACGCGTTACTCCCCGTAAGCTCGCGTTTGTAAGACTAAACTATTACCGCAGGGGTCTAAAGAGCCAAATGAAACGCCACAAGAGGAGGTTAAAGAATGCGAACGCTCCGTGTTTCCTTCACCACACGCAGTCCCGTCCAAGTATTTCCTCCTTAGAGAGCAAAAGATAGGAGACAGTTCTGACCAAACTCCTGGCGTTGTTCAATTACCTGCTCAGAACCACGAGTCAATCGCCGCCGAACCTTCTACTTCTGTCATTGAAAGTCAGCAGAGCGTTGCTTTTCGACCCATGCAACCAGCAGTCCCGAATCCGAGGAGACCAACAATCGCAGGACAAAAGTTACAGGCAAAGAAATTGGCCAAGCCCTTCCGCTGCCCGACAATTACTGTCCCTCCGAAACCCTTGAAACCGAATACGCCGGTTTCAAGTTCTCGCGACGAGCCTGTCCAGAACGCGCGACAACCAGCCGACAAGGACAATAGCATGGGCGTCAAAGTGGAAGATTCCAAGATCCAACATAGGACGAAACGTGCTGCAGCGCAATTCAAATCTCCTCTGACCGTCCAGTCCAGCGACGACCAGATTTGTGTTCGCCCTACTCTGACGATCCAGGCTCTAGAGCGCAGATTACAACTACTCAAGCGAGCCGTCAAAGTTGTCAAGGAGGAGGAGGAAGCGACGTTAAAGCAGTTGATCCATAAATGGACCGAGGCTGGACGCGAAATCGCTTGGGAGGTGTGGACCCTGGTAAAGGATTCAGCCGCACAAGAGAACGACTGGCACCCCCGAATTGGAAAGCGGAAATTACAAGACGGCTGGGGTTGGGATAAAGGTCCGGATTCAAAAAAAGGGAACCGGGGGAGTGAACTTTGGGGATGGGCAGTGGATGGACAGGATGACGGCAGTGGCGAAAGAGGCCTGGCACTGTCCCTGGAAGGCGACGCCTCCGAAGACGACAAGTTTGGGCCAGAAGTTGAGGAAGGGGAGGTCAGGCAAGATACCATCGGGACCATGTTGGCGCAGCTTGGAATCTGCCACACGACGCTTGGATGGAGTGAGGAGGAGGGCAGCTTCGTCTGACCGGAGAAGGCAATTTAGATTCCCATCGCGAGATCGCTGAATTGTTATGTACGACATAGATCACCCGATTTCGTATATTTCGTACGAGTCGGCGCCACCGCGGAGTAGATAAGAGGACACCAATGTTTTGAAATCAGCATTGTCCGTGGTGTGCGTCTGTAAATTAGAATCCTTGTTGTATTTGTGTTATGTCTGAAACGAAGGGGTGATGAAATTGTGCTGTATGTATTGTATTGAGAGCGCGTGTTTTGAAGGACCTGTGCTCACTGCTGTTATGCTGTTGCTTTCGGGCCAAACATCACGTTCCGAGCCTGCGATGACCTGCTCCTCCGTGTACCTTCCTCTCTGTCACTCTTTCATTTCCATTCCCAAATGCGCGCACCACCGCAACATGGCTGTACAGACATAGAATCCGGGACATATCGCCTCAATCGTCCTCGAGGCATTTCGTCCACGCACGAATCTACGTAAAAGGTCAGTTACGTAAGGCGGAATATATATCAAATCTAAGTTACCGCCACCCTCGACTCAATTGGCATCAAGACCCCCAGTTTTATTCTTTCAACACTTCCTTCATCTGCTCGCTCAGTAGAAGCCTCTCGACAATCGAATCCCCATCACTTTCTGGGACACTGCCGCAGCGGGTCGAGTCACCAACAGCATCCAGTCTTCCCTTACTAGGAAACTTGCGCATTTGTGGCAGAGTCACTTTCAAGGCCTTCGCAACCCTGCCAATAACCACGACCTAATGCCTCGCTCTCACACCGAAAACCTCGAATGCGCAATTCCAAAGCGCCCCTCCTCTCGCCGGTCTCCTTCCGTTACCTCTCGCAGGTCTAACAGCATTACGGACATGTTTAACGCAAGCCGCCGCGAGATTGGTGGATTGGGGGCGCTCGCAGAGGCTGCGGCTGGACAGCTGCCAGTGAGTATGCGCGCGCACTGGCCGCTTCCCGTTTCTAATGGCTTTCTTAAGGCTTCCCTTTCACCCCACCCTTGCGACCGATGCGTGCGCACTAATAAGACGTGCCGAGGACCAGCCGGCTCGCGCTGCGAATACTGCAAACGCTTGAAGCAAAAGTGCTCTAACAGCAATGGCTCTGCTCGGGGGAGACAGTCTGGTTCGTTCTGGTGCCGCATATCCTCACACAATGCGCTCACATTGCTCCCTTCAATAGCGGTTGCCAAACCTGTCTCCATCAACGCCACTCATGGAATCGGAGCGCCCGACGCCCGACCCACCACGCCTGTGCCGGACAACACTGAGGCGGTTGTGGGGCGGCCATTGAAGCGTCGCCTGGACGAATTTGAGGATGCGCCGTCTTCTGCCAGCCCTTACATGAAGCGAGAATCAGACGACGACCATGACGATGACGACTACGACGGGCATGAGCCCCCTGCGAAGCTTAACAAGAGGCGTCGCACAGCCCTCAACAGCGCGATGATCGCGTCGAGGGTTTTGAAACAGCTCAAGGAATTGGACGAAGCGTCGTTGCGTATGAACGAAGCCTACGTCCGGGAATTCAACCAATTCCGCAGTGTCCTTGCGGCGCTCACGACCGACATGACGAACTTGGTAGATGATAGAGAGCCATCACTTTAAAGATGCATTGACGGACCCCCCACCCACATCATCATCCTACACACCATTCCCATCTCTCCCATGTATTTTTGTTTATCTTCCCCCCTTGCATTTGTTTTTGTTGGATCACTCATTCCGCGCTCTGCTGTTACTGTCTCATTTGCTCATCTTACTATTGTTGTGTATTATATATTCGCATCTCTACACATGTATGTAACAACCCCATGTCTTCAACACCCACTACACATACAACCCACATTTCATGCTAGAATTAGCTACACAGTGTATAACTATATCTTCCCAAACCTAATGAATGGACTTTGATTGACTGAAACGGGTGTTGGATGAGGTGAAATTATGGACCCTGGTGCGGGCTGTGAACCCGATCGTGGTTTCATCGACATCGATCTCATAGTCCGCCCCCGTGTGAACAGGAAGACGGGGTACAAATTCTTTCCCCTGCGCCCTACGCTACTCAGGAACCTCCTTCTTCCAACGGTTGCGCCAGATCAACGCGAGATGCCCAATCCGTTCATCCTCGTCTCACCCGGCGCTACGCGGGGTTTAGGCTTAGCGCTGACACGCCAGTACCTACGCACCACCACGTTGCCAGTCTACACCAGCCACCGCACCAAGGAGCCCGAACAGAAGATCAAGAAGCACATATTGGAGCCTCTAGGCGACGTTGACCCAAAGCGGCTGCACCTTCTCCACATCGATTTAAACTCTGAGGAAACGATGACGCAGGCGGCGCGCGCGCTCCAAGAGTCCCTGAGCAACAATTACGGTGGTGGCGACGCGTATCTCCAAACGGCGTTCATTACCGGCGGTGTACTGTATCCGGAGAAGGCGCCTGCGGACCTTGACTGGCAACATTTAAAGGAGACTTTTCAGGTCAATGTCATCTCGCACCTGCTGATGATCAAGCATTTCTCAAGGTTTCTTCCTGCGGCGGGCAAAGCGATTGAGAATCCGGCGCGGTGGATTCATATTACCGCGCGCGTTGGCTCGATTGATGATAACCATCGTGGAGGGTGGTACTCGTATAGGTCCTCGAAGGCCGCGTTGAATCAGGTTGTCAAGACGTTCGACCTCCACCTTTTGCGACACAAGGAGAACGCGGTTTGTATTGGCGTACATCCTGGCACGGTCAAGACGGATCTCAGCAAAGGATTCTGGGGATCGGAGGCAAACCGCGAACTCTTTGAGCCTGACCAGGCGGCGGAGAGCCTTGTTAACGTGGCGAACATCTTGAAGACCGACCAGCGCGGCAAGATATGGGATTGGAACAATAAAGAGATACATTGGTAGCCGCGTCCAAAGATGGGATTGTTGCGGAACCTGTTGTTTAAGCTCTTTGCAATATAATTTGGGAGGGCATCTAATAGTCGGATTTACGCAACGCGAGTCGGGGATTTACATATAACTCTTCGGATCCGTGCTGCGGAGTTGAAGGAAGGGAAGACGCAACCTGCCTTGATAGGGAGTACTTTTGACTTGGGCGCTTGAAATCGAACTTGCAAATTTGAAAACCGAGATGTCTCTGGCTGTTCATCTGGAAAGGGCTTCGATGACCGGTGTTGGTCCATTTTTAGGATGCATTGTATAAAATGCTGTAGGATGTTTGTCGGATGCAGTGTTGCTGTGTGCGGCGAGAATAGAGCCAGCGGGTAGAGAAGGCAACGAATGGAAGCTCCCATACAAAGGTTCGTTGGCTTAAGAGTCTATAGCTGCCTTCCACATACATAAGAGTATTAATTAACTCGAACTCGGGAAACTTCCAAGCTTCGCAGCCATTGACTCTCGCTGACTGTCCTGACAGTGGAGGAGCCACAACTCACAATAGGGACCCATATGAACAAGCAGCGCCCGATCAATTGCTTGGCAGCTGCCTGTGGACCGCCGCGCTCGTCGCGCTTAATGTTGACCAACAACGTCTATTATACCCCAGACCACTTTGCCGCTACTACACCATGTCTGACGAGGAGCTCAGGCTTGTCGTGACGACGGTGCTCACGAAACTGTTCTCTTCGACCAGCTCGACGTCGTCCGGTCGAGCTGGGAGCCGGTTGACGCCATTATCTTCGATGGAATTGCTCACCCATGTTATGACCACCAAGCTACCACCTGGTCTGTTTTTGAACAATGCGCGACCGCCAAAGCTCAAGTTGACGGACTTGAAAAAGTTTGAGAGAATTGTGGAAGATCTGGCGAGGACGTGGGAAGGGGGGAGGATATCGTATTCGAGGGAGAGGGTGTTCTCTGGTGAAAGTTCGAGCGGTAGCAACAGGCCCGACGAAGAATCCATGATGATTTGGGAGGTCACGCTTGGGGTCAAAGCGTTTGGACTCACTGAAGGATGGTCGGGAACAGACACGTTGGAAGACTCTAGTGCAGGAGTAGGCGGAGGATTGGGTAAAAGGAAGCGGGTTGTGGACGAAGACGCGGATTCCGCAGCTGGAAACGAAGAAGATGAAGATGATATCTATCAAGAAGAGGTTAGAAAGACAAAAGGAGCGAGACAGACTGTTGGAGTTGGCGTCGAGTTTGAGCCTGCAACTGAAGGTGCTTCTGGGAGGGCTACCTCCAGCTTGGGCAGTCTGTCAAAGGACCTTCGAGAGGTATACTCTATACTCCAGCGCGGTACGGCCAAAGGAAGATTGCTTGCTGAACAGGTGAGTACCATTATGATGTTGATGCGGGAGCGGTGGACTGATTGTATCCACAGTTTCGATCGCCAGACGAGAACTTTGAGCCTATCTGCGTTCATATTACCAAGGACGAATGTGCAAAGGTTCGAAGTCAATCTGGACCGAACGCCCCTTGCTCCAAAGTCCATTTTAGGCCTCTCATACGACCGCATACAGACATGTCGCTTGGACATTGCTCCTATTTGAACACATGTTACTCCGAGCCTACATATGCCCAGTCGCCTTCCATACCTGGCCCGTTCCCTGGTGCAGCAAGCTTGAGCGGTGGTGTGACTCTCGGTGGTCTCAACCTCAATGCTACGAACGCTAGAGGGCCTGTCAGCCTTCCAAGTGGTCTAGGCGCTGGTGGAAGGGGCAAGGAGAAAGCACCTTGCAGATACCTACATTATGAGGTTGATTGGGACGGCGACGAGAGAAGAGCGGAACAGGAACGAGAGAAGGATAAAGGCCGAGCTATGGTCAAACATGCCCATAAGCTAGGCATTGGGCTTGGACCTGCCGGTTTCCTGAGCAAACCTGTAAGCTTATTCCGTATTTCGTGAGGTCAGTATCTGACCAATGTTTCTAGCTTCCTCCGCAATGGATCAATTGCGACGTCCGAAGATTCGACTATTCAGTTCTGGGCAAGTTTCATGTTATTATGGCGGATCCACCATGGGATATCCACATGAGTGTAAGTGCTTCAAACCGTGATGACTTTATTGTTTACTCAAAGCACCGTTAGTTGCCATACGGGACGATGACAGATGACGAGATGAGAGCCATGCCCATTCCAGCTTTGCAAGACGAGGGCATGTTGTTCTTGTGGGTCACTGGCCGGGCCATGGAAGTTGGTCGTGAATGTCTACGGGTGTGGGGCTACACGCGTGTTGACGAGGTTGTCTGGGTCAAGACCAATCAGGTATGCTCGTAGTTATGCTTTCCCGATGACTTTTGGCTCACTGATCCTTCCCATTAGCTTCAACGCGTGATTCGAACAGGCAGAACAGGCCATTGGTTAAATCATACCAAGGAACATATGCTCGTTGGTATCAAAAACCCGCCCCCTGCAACACATACCTCGAGCACAGGCGAAACGCCGACGCTCAAATTTCCGTCTTGGATTAACCGAGGTTTGGACACCGACGTGATCGTTTCTGAAGTGCGAGAAACGTCACGGAAGCCGGACGAGGTTTACAACATGATTGATAGGATATGTCCTGGGGGAAGGAAGGTGGAGATTTTCGGGAGGAAGCATAATGTTAGGCCAGGGTGGATCACTTTAGGTAACCAGCTGGGGAACATGGACATGATATGCGAGGATGATTTGAGGGAAAGGGTCAAGGCCAGGTATCCGGAACGGACGGTGGTTGGCGGGCCTGAGGCCTAAGACTGGGACGAGGGTGGATCAAAGTTGGCTACGACTTGTATTGTAAATTATGGGTTAATATGTACCTGTTGTACTACATGACATAGGTCAAGCAAGTTGACCGGTGCTTCTCACGCTTCACAAGGACGGTTGTTGGATGCTATATCTGAACGAGATGCTCTGTAAGGCGGTATATTATTAAAATCACACCCTGTGAGATATATACTGTAAGTATGTACATAATTCTATAATAATACAATACAATGTAAGTCACCGCAACGGTCGTGTAACAGAGAACTGAATACCACTAAAGGTCCACTTGAAAAAAACGAGTCTTGAACTGAACCGATTAAAGATGTAAGATAACTGCTTATGGTGCAAGTTCCGACAATCTAAAGGAGTGTCGTCTCTGGTAAACGGAAGATGAACGTCCCCCGGTGACGTCTAGGAGCTAATAAAAGCTATGAAAGTTCTGTTCAGAATCGTCCAATTGTGGGCTATCACGGTTCTGGCTTCGCTGGAAAGAGGGCTGGCTGGGGTGGACCTTGTCTAGCTCCTTGATGAGGAGAGAATTGATGGCATCCGGATTGTCTAGGTATACTAAATCACTGCGTCAGGATACCAGTCCGGCAAGATTACTAGAAGACACGTACGATGGTGGCCTGCATTGTTGACGATGTACATCTTTCCTTCCCCGTTTCCTGCCTGGCGGAGCTTCTCGACACTCTGCATGCCCCCTACCGGATCCATCCAGTCGTTATCACCATCTGAAATGAATGCTGTCAGTTGACGGCGTTGATGATAAATACGGGGTGTTGCTTACAGACAAAGGTCACAGGGACCTTGACTTGATGAATACGATCAACCATTGGCGACCTGGCATAAGCACCTGGTGCGAGCAAATGTGAAATACAGTATTCTCCTGAACCCTTGGCCAATGTGATATTGAGAATGTAGTCGTGCAAGTCTCGTGTTTCCTCGTCGGTGAGGCCCTGGAATCGCCGGCTAGAGTACTTGCCGACGAGCATTGGTCCCCAAAAGAGAGTGGATCGGACGACCTGGAATGGCGACCATCCCTCCTCCCAAAGATAGGTGAAGACACGGCGGCCGATTGATTGGGGCTCGGATTGATCTGAGTGCCGTTTCTGTGACGAGCGCAAGGCGGAGACCTTGCTCTTAGATGCTGGTTCGGCCTTTGTGGGATCTCCTCCCGTTTGGGAGTCGTGTTCGCCCTCCGGGTCGGCACCATGATCTGTGAACTCTCTCGTAATTTCTGTAAAGTTGGGGCCTCTTGGAATGCCAGCCGGGGAGAGAAGGATGAGCTTTGAGACACGTTCTGGAAACTTGATTGTGTAGGCCACGCTGAGGTAGGCACCAAGCGAGTGGCCAATTAATGTCATTCGTTCAAGGCCCATTTGTTTGCGCCAGTCCTCGAGAGAGTCGATAAAGAAGGACTCGGCCTCTTCGACACGCTCCTCCACATTGCTTCGCTTCGCTTTGACTGAGAATGGCACACGAGCCGAGCGGCCCATGCCCAGCCAATCAATGGCATAGACTGCTGATCGCCGCCTCTCCGCCCAGTGAGCCAGTGTTGGGAAGTTTCGGAAGAAGAAGCCTAGGCCTGCACCGTACCCATGCAGAACGACTGCAGGTGGTGAGGCGGATGATGAGGTGTCTGGGTTGGTCGAGGTCATCGCCAGGGTGTTGATATGGTGTTTGGGGTTAGATAGCGAGACCAACGATGATAAGACGGTGAGAGGCGGGTTCTGGGTCGTTGATGGAGGCTTGGAGTACTTTGAAAAGTAGGGAACTCGCAGCAGAAGACGCTGCTCGGACGTCTGAGCCTGTTTGGAGCCGACATTCGTCCACCAGCTGCGTAGGGACTGGGTAAAAGCGGCGGGAATGTCTGGGGCGGGTGGCGGCAGCGAGGTGAGGACCGAGATGGACGCTGTAGACGACGATGGGGACATTTTGAAGGCTCTGGCGAGAACAGAAAGCGACAGAGATGCCAGGGCGTCAGGAGGAATCGATCTGTGGACAGCAGCCCTGCCCAAACGCCTTTATTGCCGAGCAGGTCGTCATCAAGCCGCGTGGGAATCTGCAATAACGCATGTCCCTCGGCATCTGCTGGCCCCCATCATCCCTTTTCTTCGTCCACCATGTACAACGGCATCGGATTGACGACTCCCCGTGGCAGGTACTTATCAACATTCGTGTTCTGTTGCTGAGATACTGACTGCCGTTGCGCAGTGGCACAAGCGGCTATGTTATTCGCAACCTTTCCACTTTGCGGAGTCACCAGCAAAGCAACCACCAGGATAGTTCCTGGGATGCAGGTCCTCCAAAACACAGGGAACCGGATGCAGGCATCCTTGAACACGAGAAGAAGAGGGCTGTGGAAGTCAAATGCTTCGAATTGCAATCGAAGCTAGAGGATGATGAGTATGTACAGTCACTGTTCAACGGGAACATTTCTAACGCCTTTGCTTCTTAGAGTGGACGAATCCGAAATCGAAAAACAGGTGTCAGCGCTGCGAGAAAAACTGCTGGAAAACCTTAATGCCCCGCTCAAGAACCAACGCTCTTTTAAGCCTTCTGATACACATGGCATTGCAGCAGCCAAGAAAGACGAGCTGCAACGTATGGCGCGTGCACTTGGGACTCGCTCTGACTATCAAGAAGGCGACTCGTTCGACAAGGAGAAGCAAGAGGAGCTCAAACTCAAGCGTATCGCGGAGAGAGAAGAGCGCGAAAAGAAGAAAGCAGAGGATAAACGAAACATGGCAGAGCAGAAGAAGAAGTGGGAGCAGGATAAGAAGCAGAAGGAGGAGAATAGGCGGAAGGAATTTGAGAAATCAGGGGAAAATGGTGGTAGAGGTCGAGGAATGCCTCCCCCAGCAATACCAACTGGACCCCGAAAGGGAAGAATGGGCCCTCCTCCGTCGCGTGGCAGGGGTGGCAATCCACGCGGAAATTCTCGTTCAGATTCCCGAAACCCTGCCCGTAATCGTCGCGAGTCTCCTCCTCCAAGGACAAGGAAGCGGTCGCCCTCGGGGTCTCTGTCACGCTCTCGTTCGCCCCACGGACAGCATAAGCGTCCTGCACGGGACCGCTCCGCCTCCCCACGACACAAATCTCCTTCGCGCTCGCGCTCACCATTGAGAAAGGACAGGAAACGGGCCTCCCCATCTCGTTCGCGCTCGCGCTCTCCACGCTCCAGATCGCGTTCAGACGTACGCTCGCGCTCAAGATCGTCTTCTCGTTCAGATTCCCGTCCTAGATCTCCTGCCCCTCGATACCGTCGCAGTGACTCGCCTCCTCCATCTAGTGCTAGGAAGCCCAGGTCTCCTGTTCCAACACCAGGTTACACCCACGGTCGTGATGCGCGAGACGGAGGCAGGGGCAGGGATATCCCCCCTCATATTCGACGAGGATCTCCACCGCCTCGAGGACCTCCGCCTTCAAGGCCCCCTGTGCTCGGACGCGACCAGGAGAGGTCACGGTCTCCACGACGTGGTGGACCCCCTCCCCGCGGACGTACACCTGAGAAGAAGGGCAGTGGTGGCCGGGGGAGGAGTGCAAGCACTGGAAGCGCCATGTCTGTTAGCACCGCCAGGTCGAGGAGTAGGAGTCGTGATTAGAGAGGCCTTTTTGCCTGTTTTACTTTGAAGGATAAACACTTTGTACATGCGATACTATACTGTTGATTGCTTCCCTTGTTTGCCAAGGGATACCGAAAGGAGCTCTATGCCTTAGGTTTTATGTGCACTTTGCGGTGTGAATTCATATGATTTTCACTGCTTTGGATGACCCTTGGTTCCGGTGATCGGTTTGAGTTTGCCACTGACTCTGGAATGCGTCCACTTGGTGTTGCGAACCGTAGAGGTGGTTGCCTCCAATTATACTTGCCACACGGAAAAATGTCGCCGATTTTCGAACCATGTGGAAACACTGATACTCTGCGGAAATTTCGCTCACACAGAAGACCAATTATTAGAGTGGCAGAGGTGTTTTAGCCAGATGGTTACAAGCGCCGGAGGAGAAGGTGGGTGGCATTTGTTTATCAGATAAGATTAAATTTTCAACCAGGGCCGCTAAACCCGACCCAAGGTCGTCCGTGCTTGGCCTCGTTCCCGCCCATATCCTGCTGCTATAAAGCTGTCGTGAGAGGTGAGTTTAATTTCAGACCTACCGAGTCATTCTCTAGACCGAATCACAGCTATCCTATTCGCTCTTAAGAACGACAGACTGCTCTGCAAGCGACTACCACCCCGCTCTTACGATTTCACCCGCTTGGCGCCCTACTTGTGACTCGACTGGAAAATCTCTCTTGTTTCGTGGTTCTTTGGACGATATCTCTCTGCCCATCTAGACTTTTTGGTTTCTCCTCTGCTTCTTGATTATTATCAAACATCCCGAGGCTTTCGTTAATCCCCAAACCCCAAAAACATTGCACAAGATGATGCGTGTTCCCGTCACCCGGTTCACTCTCGGTTATCGAGGGGCCGCCTCTGCTAGGCGGTTCTATGTTGCTACAAGGACAGAGGTACCTAAAACTCTCTTCTGTTGTACCCTTACGTATGCTCATCGCCGACCAATCGCTAGCCATGCAAATCATACCTTGAGCCCACTCATACCACCTCCACACCCTCAGCCTTAACAGCTTCCTATTTTGCCAAGGGCAACACATACCTTTTGCCAGTTTACGCGCGCCCGGACTTTGTCTTGGAGAAGGGCAAGGGTGCGTGGGTGTGGGATGTGGACGGCAATAAGTACTTGGATTTTACTGCCGGTATCGCGGTTAATGCACTGGGACATGCCGATGAGGGCGTTACGAAGGTGAGCTTTGGCATTTTGATTTTAATGACAACTGCTTCTGCGTTCTGCGGGAGTTTGTCTCTGCGCTTCTGTAATAGCCGCTGTACCGTGTGGTACCTGTTTCAGTGGGACCTGCGTACGCAGTTTTGCGTAATGGATGGGTTGTTAGAGGCCCACGTATGCAGCTACACCTCTGCTTCTGATGTAGATGGTGGGAGGTTTCACGCAAACTGCGGGGATTTCACCTTTTTTGAGTGATAACCACTGCTTTTACTGCGCTCCGTTACGTTTTGTCTTTACGCAGTGCTGACTGTGTGCATCCTCTCGATAGGTCCTTGCTGAGCAAGCAGGCAAGATTCTCCATGCTAGCAACGTTTACCATAACGAATGGGCCGGCAGGCTCGCGGAATTGCTTGTCACTTTGACCCAGACGGAGGGTGGGTTGGGTTATTCACCCAACTCTAACACCGAGAACCTGGACGCATCTAAAGTTCCCAAGGTGTTCTTTTCCAACTCGGGGACCGAGGCAAATGAAGGGGCGTTGAAGGTTGCGCGAAAATTCGGCAAGAAAGACAATGCCGATTCACCGAAGATTCGTATTGTCTGCTTTGAGAATGCATTCCACGGACGAAGTATGGGTGCTTTGAGCGTCACCACGAACCCGAAATATCAAGCGCCGTTCGCTCCGTTGATCCCGGGCGTGGATGTGGGGAAGGTCAACCAGGTGGAGGGGTTGGAGAATCTGATTAACGAGGATACTTGCGCTGTGATCGTTGAGCCAATTCAAGGAGAAGGCGGAATTCATCCTGCAAAATTGGAGTGGCTGCGAGCGGTGCGGAAGCGATGTAATGAGGTCGGAGCGGTGTTGATCTTTGACGAGATCCAGGTAAGGATCCTTATCCGACTTGGCCAATGTCCGAAATAGCTGACGGAGTGCATAGTGTGGTTTGTACCGTTCTGGCACGCTCTGGGCTCACTCAGAGTACCCCGTCGACTGCCATCCTGACATTGTTACGATGGCCAAACCGCTGGCGAACGGGTACCCAATCGGCGCTGTGGTGATCAGGCCGGAAATCGCTGAAGTTATGAGTGCAGGCGAGTTTCATTTCAGTAAAGATCTATGGTGCAGTGCTCCAACTGACATATTTCGTTACTTTTGCGGGGGCTTTGATTGGCTGTGAACAGGTACGCATGGAACTACATTTGGAGGATCTCCATTGGCGTGTGCTGTGGGATACCATGTCCTTAGCCGGTTGTCTCAACCGAGTATGAAGCAACATGTCAATGAAGTTGGCGGCTACCTCCGGGAACGACTTTCGCAGCTGCCGAAGTGGTTCCCTGATGTTCTTGAAGAAGGAGTCCGTGGACGTGGCCTTATTCTCGGATTGGGATTCAAGAATCCTGATATGCCAGGGAAGGTCATGCAGCTCGCACGAGAGCGAGGTGTTTTCGTGCTGACTGCTGGAAAGGACGCGATCCGACTTGTTCCAAGTCTGAACATCCAGAAGAATGAGGTGGATATTGCTGTAGATGTACTGGAGAGCAGTTTGTGCAGTGTAAATTGAATTTAAATACGGGGGGGTATTCGGAGAAAGATTCACCGCGTGACAAGGATAAATCAGGTGACAGTAATTGATGGTGCGTGATTGGCCAGCGGCTATGACAGAAGCGGGTGACGACCGATCCGTTAAAATCTCGGGGCCTTCTGATTTTGTTGTCCAACTTTTATTCCTCCCCAACCGTCCTGTCCACAGTGTCATGGACAAGCTATCCTCCTTCACCCGTTTCAAGGCGTCGTGCCCCTTCTTGGGCAGGACAAAGACCACGACATTGCGCAATCTCTCGACGAGCTCGTCGCCCAGGTTCCCGTCCCTCACCGTCCTCACAGAGCGCGCCACCAAATGTCCCGTCATGGGCCCCGCTCTCAACGTCAGGTCCAAGGAGATCGTAGCTGGCTATGCTAGCGTTGCGTCCAACGGCGACTTTGAAAAGATCCACCATTCCAAGGGCGTCGTTCCTCCCCCAGGTGCAACCGTCGAAATGTGTCCCCATGCCTCGGCTGCTCGTGCTGCTGCCAGGATGGCCGAGGAACTCGCGGCGGCTGCGGCCAAAAAGTCCAAGGCCGCTAAGCATGCTGCTGCTCACCCCAGCTCAGCCACCGCTTCCCAGGCTACCGCTGCTGGCTGTCCATTCCACCAGAAGGCCGCTGCGACCACCGAAGCCAAGCCCACTGCCCCTGTCAAGACCCACGGCAACTTCAACTATGAAAAGTTCTACGTTGAGGAGCTCGACAAGAAGCACAAGGACAAGTCCTACCGCTACTTCAACAATATCAACAGGCTCGCAGAAAAGTTCCCCATCGCGCACACTAGTCGTGTGACTGATGAGGTCGAGGTGTGGTGTGCAAACGATTACCTCGGTATGGGCAACAATCCTGTTGTGCTCGAGACTATGCAGTGCGTGTTCTTATCTTTTGTGTTCGCTCTTGGCACCATGCTGACGTGGCTTTAGTCGTACCTTGGACAAGTACGGTCATGGTGCAGGTGGTACCCGAAACATCGCCGGTAATGGTGCCATGCATTTGGCGCTCGAGAAGGAACTCGCCAATCTTCACCGCAAGGAGGCCGCCTTGGTCTTCTCCTCGTGCTACGTCGCAAATGACGCCACCCTCTCTACCCTCGGTTCCAAGCTCCCTGGCTGTGTCTACTTCTCTGATTCGATGAACCACGCGTCTATGATCCAAGGCATGCGTCACTCTGGCGCCAAGCGAGAAATCTTCAAGCACAACGATCTCGAGGACCTCGAGAACAAGCTAAAGCAGTACCCCAAGGATACCCCTAAGATCATCGCGTTTGAAAGTGTCTACTCGATGTGCGGAAGCATTGGTCCCATCAAGGAAATTTGTGATCTCGCTGACAAGTATGGTGCTCTGACTTTCTTGGATGAGGTGAGAAATTGAAATTAACCTGGGGCTCTTTCTGACTTTTAAAAATTACCCAGGTTCATGCCGTTGGATTGTACGGCCCCCGAGGTGCTGGTGTCGCGGAACATTTGGATTACGAGGCTCAAGTCGCTGCGGGCCAAAGTAGCAAGGCTATTCCTGGTTCCGTGATGGATCGCGTTGACATTATTACTGGTGAGCTTGATATCAGCCTGATTGATAAGAATTTTACTGAGATGGTATGCAGGTACTCTCGGCAAGGCTTATGGTGCTGTTGGTGGTTACATCGCTGGTTCGGCTGAATTTGTCGACATGATTCGGTCTTACGCTCCCGGTTTCATCTTTACGACTTCGCTTCCTCCCGCTACGGTCGCTGGTGCCCGCGCTAGCATCGCCTACCAGAAGCACTACAATGGTGATCGTCAACTCAAGCAGGTCAATGTCCTCCGTGTCAAGGAATCTTTCGAAAAACTTGATATCCCCGTCATGTAAGCATGATTTGACTCGGCTCTTGACACAAATGTGCTTACTCTTTTGTTCCTCAGTCCCGGTCCTTCTCACATCGTCCCTGTCCTCGTTGGTGATCCCGAATTGGCAAGGGCTGCCTCCGATAAACTTCTTGCGGAACACGATATCTACGTCCAGGCCATCAACTATCCGACTGTCGCACGCGGCGAGGAACGTCTTCGGTTCACCGTTACCCCTCGGCACACCGTCGAGCAAATGAATCGCCTCGTTCGATCTGTTGACCAGGTCTTCACGGAGCTGAAAATCAACCGATTGACTGACTGGAAGCGCGTCGGTGGTCGCGCTAATGTTGGCATGGTCGGCAAACCGGAATACGTCGAACCTATTTGGACCAAGGCCCAACTCGGAGTTACGGATGGTACTACGCCCAAGACCTTGAGGAACGGTGACCGACCTGTTGTCGACATGAAAGGCGTCCAGGCTGCCAGGACCCTGTTCAACAACTTGTTGGGTGCTATGGAGGGCAAGCTGCAACCAAAGAGGACTACGATCGTTGCCGAGGGAGGAATTGAACTTGTCACAAGCACGATTACGACCAAGGGCGAGATGATGAAGAGTGGTGTGGCCATGCCCTTGGATATGGGGAATACAGCTGCGTCTGCTGATGTTGCCAGTGCTGCTCAATCCGCTTAGAGGACTGCGTGGTCTTTGTATTAGTTCCTTCTTGGATATCCCCTATCTGTTCGTCTTGTAACGTTCTCGTCAGTTCGGATTCGGATTTGTGTATTTTTTTAATGTTGGAGGAGGTGTACAGTGTGAATATTACTTTTTGGCGTGTGGATACGCAACGTTTCGTTTTTACCTTTTTGCGTGGCTCGCTTTTGATGAAACCTGCCTGGTAAAGTCCAATGAGGGGAAGATCTAAGCAATTGAGATCAAGGGTTGCATTTCGGAAAACTATGGTTATGAGGATTCTCTTAGTGCATCTAGGATGGCCTTTGCGCGTTTTGGTTTGTGGTCTACTTTTGGAGCCTCCTTGGGCACTTCGATGAGAGCGCCAGCTTTTGGTTTCGTTGCCGAGTCGGGGGTGGGAGTGGAGGGATCGGTGTTCGTCGAGCCTTTGAGGATTGATTTGACAAGTTCTGTGGGTTTGTCTTCTACTGTGGTTTCTATCGAGGTGGGGGCTGGTATAATTGGGGGGTTGAGGATCGTTGTGCATGTTTCTTTGAGTTTCTGTTTTGGGGGTTCAAGTCAGTCTTGGTTGGAGAGTTCGATTTTGGGGAGTGTACGTACGTCTCTGGAACCGCCTTGGACGCTGCTAAGGTATTTGAGTGTGAGAGGTAGGTGGTCGTCTGGGATCTGGAAGAGAGAGATTGGGTTGAGGAGGAGATGGAGATCAAGGGTCCGGGTGGACGTACGGATTCTGTGGACCAGACGTTGCGGATTAGCCAATTTTGACGGGCTTTGTTGAATTTCCAGTCGGAGGGGGAGTTGGATTTGAGGAATGCGTAGTCGAGAGCTGGCGTAATAAAGCAGAAGTTGAGCTTATTTTAGAATTTGGGTAACGTTAATAGGCAGTGAGAACAGACCTTTTTGACTCTGTTCGCTGAGGGATTCGTCCTGGAGTGGGTCGGGGAATTCGGTTTTGTTTTTTCGTTTCTTTTGCTTTGGTTTGGTGGGTTCTGGGGCGGGTTCGGTGGGTGCGGGTGGTTTGGGTTCGCGCAGACGGTGTTTGTCGCGTTTGGGCTTCTTCTTTTCGGGGGAGGCTGGGGTGTTTTGGTCTTTGGTGGAGGTTGTGGTATCGTTGGTTGGTTCGATTGGGGTTTCTGTGGGTTCGGGTATTGGGTTCGGGGCGGTTGGGGAAGAAGTCTCGTCTGTGGATTGCTTCTTCTTGGACTTGTCTTTTGATTTTTTGGGTTTGGGTTTGGGGTCGGTGGAGGTGGAGGGTTGGGTGAGGGGTTCCTTTGCGGTGTCGGTGTCTTCTGCGATTGGGTCCTCAGTCTTGGACTTGGACTTGGATTTTGATTTCGATGGAGAAGAATATTTTTGGGACTCTTGCTCGGAATCGCGTTTCTTCTTTGACCTTTTCTTTGGGGACTCTATTGGTTCAGTAGTCTCCATGACATGAGCTGTGTCCATGTCTACGTCTCCGTTCGTAGTGGGTTCAGTATCTACAGCTCGAGAAATGAGTACTGGGTAGCTTCAGGTTGTATGCAAACCAAGGGCGTACGGGAGTCCTGGGAGATGGATGACTTCTTCTGTTTCTTCTTCTGGGGTTGGTCGTCGGTGGTGGTGGTGGAAGATGGCTCGAGTTCACGTTTTTTGGATTTTTTGCTCGAGAGTTTGGGGCTTGAGGATGTGGATGGGTCGACGTCCATGGTCACGGTGGGTTCGACTGCTTCTGCTTTTTCTGCCTGAGGCTTGTCGCCTTTTATCTTTTTCGCCATATCTGAGCCAGTTGCGATGAAAGATGAAATTCAGAGAGTGCTTTGCTGAGAACTCGATTCCGCGAGGAGATGACGCCGGCTTGATCGGGGCCGGGGCGCCTTGGCCCGAAAAGGAGAGAAAGCGACACGATCGCGTTAACAGCCTTTGAGGGTTTCTACAACTCTTCTGCTTCGGAACTTGCATCTGGCGGGCCTGTGGTGAGGGGAAGTCCTTTAAACCAGTTTGCATGTACTACAGCGAGTCACGGCCGGCTTGATACCCTGGACCTTCGCGCCTCCAGCCGCTCATACTTTTCCAGAGTTCGAAGATTTGGAGACTTTGTTGCACTGGCACAGGTTTTGAGCTACATTGGATGGAGCGTATCTTCGCCGATCCCTCTAACTCAAAGCATAAGCTTACTATCAGAGGTGCATGTCGATGGTTTGATATGAGTATGCGGTGGGACACTCGTACTATTATGATCTTTTTGTTTTGTAGCCATGGTCTTTCGAAGACCGCGACCATCATGATCTACTCTGCGGCTTGAGATCTGCTGGAACTAGTACGCTATAGGTGCAACCTACAAGCTGTAAAAACCATGCATCCTCTCCTACGCAATGCAAAGATTTCTCAAGCAAAGAACGGTGGTTGGAATGTACTCCGAGTTAACCGGAGTTCACGTGGCTGTGAGGTGATCCGAAGCACATGCCATTGCCGGCGCTGCCGCGTCGACCGTTCGACGTGTCTGGCCGGCGCTATTTCGCTTACTACTCTTGTCCAAGCTATTCTGGTTTTCTTTCCCTCTTACCTTCCTCGATTCTCCTTCGTCTTTCCATCCCGGTACAACCCTTGCTTTACGTCCCCATCGTTAGCCTACTACGCCCGACATTGTCCATCGTAGAGGCCCCTTTCAACCCATCTCCCTCTCGTTCTACTACTTGCCCCGTGGACGAAACGGAAACGACGCCGAGACGAGACGCAGCGACTTGGGAACGAACGAGTTTTATTACTAGCTGCGAGGAACAGCATTACACACTTGGTTGAGAATGGGCCTTACGTTCTCGAGCATCTTCTCATCGCTGATGCAATGGAGAAAGGAGCAGGATGTGCGGATCTTGATGCTGGGATTGGATTCAGCGGGAAAGGTGGGTAGCGGCAGGTTTCTGCAGCTGGTGGTGTAGCTGACTGTGGCTTTGTGTGCACTCAATTGCGTAGACGACGATTCTATACAGGTTACAGGTTCGTATTTGTTTCTCAGAGTGGGTTTTGTTGTGTGCTGACTGTGAGGTTGCTGTAGATTGGAGAAGTTGTATCGACGATTCCCAGTGAGTCGTTGCCTTGTGGGTAGATCGTGGTTGGTGTATGCTGACGGCGCAACAACTCGTGTTTAGCGATTGGGTTCAATGTTGAGACTGTGCAGTACAAGAACATCAAGTTCCAGGTGTGGGACCTCGGTGGGCAGTCGAGTATTCGGTGTGTAATGTTTTGCTTTCCCAATGGGTCCTACAGTCTCGTCGAATGTCGAATGCTGACTGTGCCCATCCTCACAACAACCATAGACCTTACTGGCGTTGCTACTTCCCCAACACGTCCGCTATCATCTACGTGATCGACAGCTCTGACCACACACGGTTAACAACTTCGCGGACGGAGCTGCTTACCATGCTTTCTGAGGAGGAGCTCAAGGGTGTGCCCCTGTTGGTGTTTTGCAATAAGCAGGATGTGGAGGGTGCGTTGAAGCCGGAGGAGATCAGTGAGCAGCTGGGATTGGCGGGTGGGGAAAAGAGCAGGCCGTGGAGTGTGAGAGGGAGCTGTGCGACCAAGGGCGAGGGGCTGGAGGAGGGGTTGGATTGGTGAGTTTGTCTCCGCGTTTTTTCATTCCGATTGTCTGGGGGTTTCCCCTCTTTTGGGTGGGATCCTGGTCGTTCAAATGCTGATACACGGTTGTTAATGTAGGCTTGTGAATGCGATCACTGAAAAGTGATTATTGTGCGTTAATTTCACTTGCGCGATCTGGCTTCTTAAGACGTACCATTGGTTGGGGCAATTGGTGGGTGCAGCACTGCATGTAGCGGTACGGTATCTTGTTCGTACGTTTTTGGCGCCATATATACCTTAATGTAATCTATTATTCCAGTCCTAGAGGGCGTCTTTGCCTCGAACACGATCCATTTTGAAATTACTTGTTCCATGTGCGGTATTATGATTTATTTGCTTGTAAAAAGGTAAGAATGATATGGGTACCGTTGCCAATGGGTAAGGTATTGAATGCAGAGGATTATGATTTGATAAAGCGACTGGTCATGTAGAATCAAGATGCACACGCCCAGTTCCACTTGCTCTCCTCGGGGTCATCAACACATTGGCGACGAGCGTCGATATCCGGTCTCCACACACGCACGGTCCCATCATCCGCGCAGGTCGCCAGAGAGTCGCGCGACCAATCCACCGCACCGACTTCTCCGACTTGAGCTGAAAGCACAACCGGACTTGTCAAGTTGCCGAACGGTGCCTTCTCGACGTCGAAGAGCAGCGCCGTCCCGTTTTGGCTTGTGCTACCCGTGGCGAGCCATCTGCCGCAGGAGGACATGGACAAGGAGAGATAGAATGAATCGCCTCGAAGGCTGTCGTGCGTGATGCTCGAGTTTATGTATGGCTGAAGCGTTGGGAGTGAGTATGTGTGGACGTGCGAGTCTGCGCCGAGTGCAAAGATCAGTCCGGCTGTGGGACCGTGCCCCGCCGCCAAGCTCAAAATCCCTCTGGGTCGGCGCGAGACCAAGCCCGTTGGATCAATTGGGGAGGAGAGCAGTGGCATTGCGACGTTTTTGGGCTTGGATTTGCTTTTGCTTTTGGCTTTGGTCGGCGACCTATCGTCTGGGGATGGGTGGAGGAAGCGGAGGTCCCAGGATTTGAGGATTCCATCTGCGGTCCCTGCACTGATGAGGGTGTAGGGGTGTCCTTCTGGGTAAAGAAGGCTGGTAACACCTGGTGCGGCTGAAGCGTGTTTAGCCTTTCGACCGCGTTTAGGTTTGCATTGTGGAGGGAGGTGGGCGTCAAGGATGACTTGGCTAGGCTTTAAGACGTCAAGGCCTTCGTCGCCATGTGGAGTGCCTGCTCGGAGATCCCATAGGCAAATTGAACCGTCACGGTTACCGGAGGTGAGGAGTTGTGTGTGGCTAGGGTCCCAGGAAATGCATTTGGCGGTGCTGGATTGGCCGCGGAGGACGTGTGTGATTTTGGACGTTGAGATATCTGTTATGCGGACGGATTGATCGCCCGAACAGGTTGCGAGACTGGTGTCGTCGTGGTTCCACTTCACTTGGAAAACGCCGTTGTTGTGAATCTGCAGGCTTTGATGCTGGGGTGCTGAAGGGAGTGAGCTTTGGTAGTTGTTGGTTGTGTGAGGCTAGCTTACCTTGTTCCCAGTCCTGCCGCTTGGTAGTGTTGAAGATGTTGACAGTGCCTTCTTCGTCTGCCACAGCCAGCAGCGATTGGTCGCCATATTTGGAACCTATGACAGGGATAAGTCTTTGGGCGGGCAAAGTAGATACTATGAAGACGTACCATTTGAATATGCACATGCATAGGGTGGCGCCAGATATCTGTCTTCTCTGGTAGACGGACATTTGTACACGTCAGATTTGTGCGAGGAAACGAATGAACGGAGGAGTTGTTCGCTGGATGGCCGGTCTAAAAAATCCATAAGTATTGCGCGAAAGTACAGTGGTGGGTTGGCTTACACTGGCGGGGGTTCAGAGGACCGCCTGGCTTGTTAAGCAGCTTTGAGAGGTTCCGCATAGGGTGTGCTGGGGCGGGCGGGTCGACGCGCATCTCGCACTCGTCGTCTGAGTCTTCATACTCGCTGCTATCGGTCTCTGACTCGGCTGAATCGAGGTCCTGTGAGGTGAGTTCGAGTTTTATACGCTTTTGAGGGCCAAATGCTGTGAGCAACGACTGGCGTTTTGGCTTCCTTTCATCTGGGGGAGTGAGGAGAAGGGCCTTGAGGGATGTTTGGCGGGTTGGCTGCTTTGGTGGGAGGTTGGTGCGTGTGTGGAGTGGACCGTGTTGGGGCGATGAACTAGGGCTTGGGAGCATTTTGTCTGTGAGCGAGCTTGGAGAGAATTCTAGTCTGTGCCACGAATTGCCGCCGTCGCGTCAGAGGTCGTACAACAGACGTGGGAACTTTAAGCGCGTTTGCCATGTGACCCCCAGTCGCGTCTACACGTGCCGCCTTCGGGTGTGCGGCCGAAATATTCACCCCCAGAAATTTCTGAAATATATTAGCCACTCGTTGTCGTAGGAGGTACTCTCATAGCTCTTGTTTCTTTTGCTGGTTATCCGAGATGTTCCGCGCACCCCTTCGTTCAATGAGCACCGCTGCCAGGCAATCACTCAGGATTGGTGTTATTCCTGGCGATGGAATTGGGTTGGAGGTCATCTCGGTGCGTCTTTAGCTTTCCGCATGGGTAGATGTTTATAGGACGTGTCCCGTTGCACAGGCTGCAAAGGAGGCCATCAAGGCTCTTGGTTCCGACATCCCCAAGCCAGAGTTCGTTCATCTCCACGCCGGTTGGGAGACTTTCGCCAGGACTGGGAATGCTTTGCCCCAGGAAACCGTCAAGTACGTTGTGCGGACGTCAGTGGAATGTAGATTATTGACGGTCCTGCAGTGTTTTGAAAAATGAGTGTGATTGTGCACTCTTTGGTGCTGTAAGGTGAGGATCTATATTGTGTGGTCGAGCACCTCGTCTGATTTGCTTTGTGAAGCTCCCCTTCGCGCAAGGTCGTTGGCTACTCTTCGCCCATCGTTGCCCTTCGCAAAGAACTCGACCTCTATGCCAACATTCGACCTGTATCCTCAGTACGGCTACATTTTCTACCATGCGCACACGTTTGTTGACCCATTCGTTCAGGTTGCCCCAATTACTGGTGAACAGCCTTCCATCGACCTCATTGTCGTTCGCGAGAACACCGAGTGCTTGGTGAGTCCAGTTTCGCTGGTTGATGCTGACCTTTCTCTTACCATTTGGCAATAGTATGTTAAGCAAGAGCAATTGACCATCGGCGAGCACGGCAAGGAAGCTCGTGCAACCCGTCTCATTACCGAGCGTGCCTCGAGGAGAATCGGTCAGATGGCTTTCGAGCTCGCTAATGCCCGTCCTCGCAAGGCATGTTTCCTTCGTGTGCTGCGTGTCGCTTTTCTGACTGATAGTGTTTATAGCACCTGACTGTTGTGCACAAATCCAACGTCCTCTCTGTCACTGACGGTCTCTTCCGCGAGACTGTCCGCGCTGTACCGCAGTTGCCCGAGTCGAATGGCAAATATAACGACGTGACAATTATGGAGCAGTTGGTTGACAGTGCAGTCTACCGGTGAGCTGTTCCTTTTTTTTGACTGGGAATGGAATCTCATATATATGTGACTATAGCTTGTTCCGTGAACCTCAGTAAGTATTTGTGCATTTCGCCGCAATGGATTATTGCTGACGCTTGAAACAGTGTCTTCGATGTCATGGTTGCACCCAACCTCTACGGTGACATCCTTTCGTAAGTGAAAATTTATTGGACAGCCTTCCTCCTTCTAACTTTTGCGATAGGGATGCCGCTGCAGCACTGGTAGGATCTTTGGGATTGATTCCTTCTGTAAACGCCGGTGACAACTTCATCATGGGTGAACCGTAAGTCCCGCGTCTATTTCTGCACATTCCGGTCCTGTCGCTCAGCTCCGACGTAGCGTCCACGGATCTGCACCCGACATCGCCGGCAAGGGCATTGCCAACCCCATTGCTGCTATCCGCTCCTCTGCACTTATGTTGCGCCACCTTGGATACATCAAGGGCGCTGACAAGCTTGACCTTGCCGTTAACCAGGTCATCCGAGAGGGCAAGTACTTGACCCCCGATCTCCAGGGAACGAGCACCACCAAGGAGGTCTTGGAAGCCATCTTGCGCGAGATTTAAATGCATCACGTATACACAAAATTAGGACATTCACTTGGATTTTATCACATTTTACCTTGCTTTGGATTAGATGCGCCTCATTCTCTAAGATTATGGGATTTTTTTAAAAACACTGGTGGGATGGCCTGGAATCTCATTCACCATGTTTAGCTACCAATAAAACTATTGACTAGCAAGGAGTTAGATGGGAGCGGGCATTGGGCTCCGGACTGTTGGGGATTGCCCCGGGGGGAAGACTCGGGAGTCGTCTCTGAGATGACGGGGAGTAGCCGGCATGAGAGAGCGAGATTGGGGGGCTGAGCCTACGTAGACGGGTGCGGGCACGCGACGGGTGTTTGAGCGTGCGACACGGGGTCCAGTGGGTGTAGGAGCGACGCGGGGCTGGGTCAAGCTGGCTGCGTAGGCGTACCCGAGTTTGGGGTTGGTTGCTTCAGTCTCTGTGCAGGGCATTGGAGCAGAGATGGTTGGGAAGGCAGTGTCGGAATCCTTGAGAGGCATGAATGGGTGTTTGAACTGACCCATGAGGCCTCCTTTGCGATGGTGAGCGGGGGATCGAGGTAAACCCATTTTACGTTCAGAAAGTTGGATAAAGGGGCGGCCGTTGGCGATCTTGAGGGCGCGAGGGGGGAGGCTGACTTTGCGGCGGACGTTCAGTTCGGCGACCATGATTGGGTGCTGGGGTGCTGGGGATGTGAGTGAGCGGGGAGGGGAAGCGTCTTGGGGTTGAGCTTGAGTTGGGTACAGGGGAACTCTGTAGCTGCGGTCCAGGATGCTTGGGTAGCGGGGCTTTGGGGGCAGAGCGGGTGGGGGCGAAGGCTCGGTTTGCATTGGCAAGTCGATTGTGTATGTCGGGCTTGTCACCGTTACTTTCTTGGGGATCAAGAGAGCACCGGAAGAAGTGCCTTTGAGGGCACCCTTGCGAGTGAGAGCAGAGCGCAGACGCTTGAGCGACGACCGTGGGCCGGCGGAAGGGGGAGGCTCGACACGGTCAGGGGCTGCGTAGCTCTTTCGCCACCAGTCGGAAACACCGCTCTTCTCTTTGCTGTCTACCATCCACCAGTTGCGTTTCTCGGTCGAACCAGCTTCGATATCGACGGCACGTCGGCGGGGACGGATGATGAAGTACCAGATACCGAAAGCGATGAGCGCTAGGACGACGACGGAGAATGTGACCCCGAGAGCGACCGAAGTGATGTCCTCCTGTGAGAGCTGCTTGCTGTACGAGATTTTAGCTCAGAAAGAGCTGGTTTATGGGAGAAAAGGATGACATACGGTTCAGCGCGGGCCTCGACGATGTTCCTGCGCGCCTTGGATTGGATTTCCATGTAGCTGCGAGCGTCGTTTATGATGGTCCTCCAGGGATAAGTCATCTTGGGGATGTAGCACGACTCCAGGTCCCGTCACTGACGGTGTGCACGTTGAGGGGGTGAGATTCCAGTCTGAAGAGCTAACATCGGACCTGCCTGCTCTTATATAGTCGTCAGCGCTGGCACAGCCATGGTGATGGACTATCAGGGCGGTGGGTGTGGTCACCATCATGCCCGGATCAGGAGTCGCCGAGTATGTTGGAGTTGCCCAATGCTATGCACTTGTAGTCGTTTCAGACTTCAGTCTTGAATGAACCATAGATTCCGTATACTTACATATACTAGACACTGGAACAGAGATGTTATGGGCATTAGTGTTAGGTTCAAGGCAAACTCGGAGGCACCCCTGAAATACTGATCGAAGGAACGAGCACGCGACGCGTGGGTCACATGTTGACTTGCTCTACAGCTTCGACTCCGTTTGTTCGAGCGGCAATGGTTCAAGAATGCCTCATGTTCTGACTTCCCCTGACTTCTCTGTGCTTCTTGATGATATTCCCTCCTGCCTATATTTCCCCGGCATAAAAGTACTTGGTTGAATCTGCAGTACAACGCAACATTTACACCCACATTACGCCCACCAGGAGCTGTTCGGTTGCAGCTCCCAGTCAAAGAATTTGGCTCTAGCTTAACTACCAGCGATGGCAAAGGCTACAAAACTAAAGGGAAAGGCGAAGCAACCGGAAGAATCAAGGACTACCACAGCACAACCCCAGCAGGCTAAAAATGTTACGTCTGCCCCGACTAGACGGATAGACAACCTGAGGGCTACCCATGGTGTGTTATCTTCATCCTGTCCTGTCTGCCAGTTGAATGGCGTCGAACGTTGATCGGGACTACTTTTAACGTTGCAGAGAAGGAGGAAGTGGCCACTCTAGTCGGAAGTCAAGATGGATATCCTCATGGTGAACCTCCCCTCATGACTCGGCCTCAGCGGCAAGACCAGGGTCAGTCCTGGGGTGAGGCTGGTGGAGGGGGAACTGGAGGATGGGGAGCTGCTGCAAATAGCAGCTGGACACAGGATGGGAGCTGGGATATGGGACAGAGCCAATTAATCATGGAACCCCCATCCGCAGCAAACCCGCCCAATAACTCTAATTTGGGAACCATTCCTGAATCTAGGTACTCGCCTTCAATAAGGAATTCCGGACCTCACCAGAATCAGGACCAATATGGTCTTCACGATTACCACCACCCAAATCATCATCAGGAACAAGCCCATGGAAACGCTGCGGCCTGGGATTCTAATAACGCCATGATCCAGAGTGCGACCTCAACTGCTGCTGCTTCTGTTCAACATATGACTCCCCCACGCGAAAAGGCGGAAGCGCCTCTGCCTATGCCGACTATGGAGACGGCTTTAGCGGAACTCAAGAACCATCCACCAAAGGTTTCGTCTGCGAGTGCTGCTGCGAAGAAGTACGAGTCGAAGACGACGGCTGCTAATAGGGATTCCTTTTGGTCCAAGACGCACCAGGTTGCTGTGAGGGATAAGGGGTTCTTCACGCCGAGGCCAGAGTCGACGTTGCCTCCTCAGACCCCTAGGGGTCCTGGGCCGAAGGTCTTGGACCATTTTGCGGCAGAGACGCGCGCTAAACCGTTGCATGAAATGACATCGCCTCCGGCTTGGATGGCATGGGCAAAACCGCAGGCACCAGGACAAGGCCAACCCCAAGGCCGACCCCAAGCTCCCCGTCCTCCACCAAAGCATCGAAAAGGACAGAGTTGGCAAAAGTGGGGAAAGATGGCCTCGTCGCGGAATGTGCCGCCGAGTGATGAGAGTAGTGATGAAGATGATTCGGAGTGGGAGGAGGATGAAGAAGAGTGGGGAATGCCTCAGCAGCAGGGGCGTCATCATATGCAACAGAGAGGTCGACATCATGATCCAAGGGGGAGAGGGGGAGGGGGAGGCAATGCATGGGATATGCCTGGGGGTGCTCAGCAGCGGCCTGGGGGGCATGCTGCTCGTGGTGGGGACCCGTGGGGCTCTATGATGGATGGAGGGAGAGGGAGACCGAGGAGCGGAGGTTCGGGGTTGGGCCAGGCGGGGGGTATGGCTTGGCCCGGAGTTCCTGGGGTATCAATGTCAGCGATTATGGCAGCCGCGCAAGGTCGATCTGTTGGAAGAGGTGCATGGGATCTCCCTAACGGAAAGCCTGGACCTGCCGGTCACGCTCACGGACATGGACATGGACGCGAACCTGCAGCCTGGGGTGGACCCGGCGCTGGTTGGGAAGATGAAGAAGAATATGATGATGATGATGAGTACGACGACGAGACCGAAGATGGCTGGGGCCGGTCTGCAGGAGGTAGAGGGGACGCATGGGGTCCGCAACCTGGTCAAAACAAACATGGTGGTAAGGATATGGGGTTTGGTGATGCTGGTGCTGCTCATCGAAATCCGGTTTCTGGGCAGCAGCGGTCGCAGATAATGAATGCCATGTTACAGGCTGGCATCGAGCAGAAGGTTGGGCATCAAGGTCAGGGAATGGGTGCCATGGGACGGCCTATTTCGCAAGATGCGAAGATGAAACCTGGGATGGGGCAGCGGGTGGATAGTTGGGGTATACCGATGGGGCCGCCTGGTGCTGGTGATGGATGGGCTGCACTGCAGCAAAAGAAACAGGAAGGGCCGGGTGACTGGGGAGGATGGGGAAGTGGTCCAGGTAGAAATGAGGATGCGTGGGGAATGGGGCCTTCTGGACAGCCGTCGAAGGGGAAAGGGAAGAAACAGGATGTGGGAGGAGGTGATTGGGGCGGACGGGGTGCCAATGAGGATACATGGGGTATGCCTACAGGTCAGCAAGGGAAGGATAAGAGGCAGGAGGATGACTGGGCAGGATGGGGCAATGCCAATGACGATGGGTGGGGTAGGCCGGCTGGGCAGCAGCAGGAGGGGAAAATCAAGAAGCAGGGCAAGACTCAAGCCAATGACCCATGGGCAGTACCACCTGGGGAAAACCCCAAGAAGAAGCAAAAGAAAGAGGGCGGCGGGATCCTGAAATGGACAAGAAGAAATTCAAAAAAGAAGAAAGAAGAAAAGAAGGCGGATTTGGGCGCTTGGGGAGCACCGGGCGATGGGTGGGGCGATCCGAAAGAGCCGCCGGATGCCAAAGCGAATGTCTGGGGTGCATTAGACGACGGATGGGGAGGTAACAAACAAGCTAAAGCGGGAAACAAGGGTGGTTTGGGCGACTGGGGAGAAGATAACTGG
This sequence comes from Coprinopsis marcescibilis, assembly GCA_004369085.1. Lineage (NCBI taxonomy): Eukaryota > Fungi > Basidiomycota > Agaricomycetes > Agaricales > Psathyrellaceae > Coprinopsis > Coprinopsis marcescibilis. The sequence goes on along the minus strand of ML210168.1, from coordinate 101,101 downwards.
GGGCTACCTTCTGCTGCAATGGACGTTGATAAGCCGAAAGGCAAGGGTGCTGCACATGATGAATGGAGAGGGGGAGACGGTCAAGATTCTTGGGGGATGCCAATCGCAGGAGACCAGAAAGCAAAGAAGAAGCGTGAATCTCAAGGTGCATGGGGCGGGTGGGACGGTAAGGATGATGGTTGGGGGGAGTCAGGAGATGGTATGGGTGGTAAAGGTGACGCCAGCTGGGCCGCTTGGGGCGACGGTGGTGGAGAACATGACAAGAAGGCGAAGCAGAAGCATGATACATCGGCGGCCTGGGGTGATTTAAGTGGCCAAGGAGGTGGCTGGGGCGATGAGGACAAAGAAAACGCTCATCGAGTTCGCTTTGCTGCGGCTAATGGCTCAGCAATGTGGGAAAGTCAGGCGGGATCGTCTCTTCGCAATGCCTCGAAGACAATGCTGCAGGCATCTCATGGACTCGGAGGTTCATTGCAGAATCTTTTGCAGCCTAACCCGATGGCACAATCCAACATCAAGTTCCTGGAGTCAGGTGGAAAGGCGCTTGAACAGGTCCACAAAGCGTTCTTTAATGTAAACAGACCCACACGAGAAAGACTCCATTGGATGTTCCCGCCTGAGAACGACATCCGCGTACTGGAGGCATTGACCGCTGTTCAGCAATCTGCCCCAGGCGTCGGAACATATGGAGTAAGTTAGCCAATCACTCATTGGTTTCTACGCTGACCTTGTTGTTTCAGGTTCAGAAATTTCTGAAGACTAGGGAACGAGGGGCGATCTTCATCAATGCATCATTCCGGTTTGCGGAGCATCCAAAACAACCTGTGTTCGATTGGCTTGGTTTCGATACGCTGCAACAGACGATGGATAAGACCCTACAGGAGTCGGCCGCCTTCTACGACCCGGCACTCCTTGTTATTGTCTTTGTCTACCTACCTTCGCCGTCAGGAAACAGTGTTGCGATTTGGAGGAGGAAGATACAAGTTCCAGCGAATGTCAGGACGATGTACCACAAGGACATTGGCCTCGTGAAGATGGGATTAAGACCGGAATCTGAATATGTCGTCTACGTCGAAGAGTAAGTTCTCAAAACGTTTGATTTCTGCGTTCGGGAGTCTAACAAACTTACCTTAGGTACCCCCAAGAACAGAGGCATAGCCACCGACGGAGACCCGCCTCCAAGGTTGTGACGGTTCCAATTGCAACTGCAGCACACAAACCAAACGTCATCACGAAACTGCCGCCGCAACCACCTCCTCCCCCAGCACCTCCCCCACCTCCACCCGGGCCTACCCCTGTTCGCAAGGCCACGGCTGTTAGGGTAACTCAGGGCTCTATCGCCGCGCAAGCTGCGGCCAAGGCCAAAGCCAAAGCTGGGGTTCCGGCAGCGAAAAAGAAACGGAAATGGTGGAATTTGTTTGGTTAGATTTACTCTCTTTCATCTTTCTTTTATCGGATCTGTACAACTTATCTTCGTATTGATTGCCTTTTCATTTGCGTCATCTTGCTATCATTCGCTCTCTTTTGCTATGTTTTTTGCTCCACATTCTGTATCATATAGAGCTGTTTCTATTTTTGTTTCTATCATAAGGTCTCCCAGTAATAGACGAGTTTTCCTTTTCACCTTTGCGTCCAGGTGAATGCAAGTCATTTGACTGAGTCCCGGTGCTGCCATCGTTGCCGACCGCAACTCGAGGGTAACATGAGGCTGCCTGGTACTGCGAAGTGAAGATACTGTCGCTACCACCGTTGATCAGGCGCTTCAGTACATTAATTCTACGACCCGTACACGCTCAGCTGATTCTGGGACAAGAAGCTGCTCCAAGATGTAAAAGGACCGAGTCCTATGGCAATAGAAAGTTTGTTTGAATCTCCACCGCGTCATTTACGTTGGGTGTTATGTTTGCCGCATTCAATTTCACACGTGTTGATAACCACCCACCTCATTGCCTAACGCATGTTAGCTATATAGAACCGGTCCATTCTGGCTGTACTATGCCGAGCATACCCTTTCTGCTGTTCCTGAACACCCAAAACTAGTCCCCTCAATAACGCTTGTCGGCTTCCCGCCGGATCCAACCATGTCGACCCCGTCGTCTGCGCCCCAGGATGGCGCCCCCACCCACCCAAGCCTTGGATCCTCAGCGCCACAATTTCCAGAAGATAGGAAGCCCGAGGATGTCAGAGATAAGGCCCAGAAGACGGACGAACAGGGAAAGGGCTCTGCGTCAGAAGAGCAAGCTCTCGAGTCGCATGAGGTAATAGAACTTCAGACGTTCAGTGAAAGGAAAGCCTGGATTGAAGAGAAGATCAAAGTAACTACTGCTCTCTCTGTTAGTCTCTCCAGCGCTGACTGTCCCAGTTTCTGGAAAATTTGCCCCCCATTGAGGTCTTTGCCGGATTGGATTCGTTGCGGAACAAGGAGGACGTGTGCTCTGGTTTACCGTCTCGGGAGTTACTCAAGCAATGGATCATCGAACACGACATAATAGAGAAGGAGACGGAGATGTTCGATAAAGGGGAGTTGAAGAAGCTGAGGCAGCTAACCAAAGGTCATTTCGTTTGTATAGACCTGACGCTAAATTTCCTGACACAGTTTCGTAGCGGCTACCCAGCGCAACCTCTCCCCTGCCGACACCGATCTCATCGAAATAACATTGACAACTATATTCGAATTAGACAAGCTCTTACACTTGCTGCGGGACCGTACGGAAAATCTGGAATTGCTCGGAATTAGACTTGAATGGGAGGAAAACAGGAGCGCTGCGTGGAAGGATCGTCAGGCCATACTGGAAGAAATGGGTGCGTTTATCAGGGGGAGGGTGCGCTGGTCATCGTCTATATACGAATCAGCTGTGGTGAAGGCGGAGGAATCTCCAATTCTGTCGCGACGCGGTTCAATAACGTCTTTGGCGTCGGTTAACTCGGAATCATCAATGAATAACCCTGCGTTTTCGCGAAGCGCCCGATTTACCTTGGCAGAACGCCTTTCAAGAGACGCCGCACAATTTGGCGCTAGAATAACCGGTCTTTGTCATGGCAAAGTTGCTACAGCTGGAAAATTACTGGACAAGCTCATTGACCAGAGTCGCAAACCGGTTCCGGATGAAGTTCTCGACGAGCAAGACCGACTGGAGGACAGAAGCGTCAACGAGATGGAGAACGTTGGAAAGTTCTTAATGAGCCTGGTTATGCAGTGGCGAAAGTAAGCATGCACCTTCGTGGATCCCTCTCAAGACTAACATTATATTTGCAGGGCGGACGAAACATACGTGGAAACGATGAAGGACCAGCTAGGAGCCCGAGAACTGCAAGATGACGTTCAGACCTCCAAGTACCAGCACCCTACTGCTCGCCAAAGCGCAACGTACACGTCTCGGGCAGAAACGATCCTCAAGCGACTATCAGTGAGAGGGGACCCTTCCTCGAGAATCAGCCCATTTCCCAAGCCAGAACATCATCTATTCCCCGATCAACCGGAATTCAATCAAACCCTTGCAGCAAGACTTTCGGTAGAAATCACAACGGCCAACGGTCTTGCTGAACAAGCCGAAAAAGCAGCGAAGGAATACAAAGAATACTGGGAAGCAGTTCGACAGGTAGAGGGAATATCAAACTCCGCCACAGAACTTTCGTCGACCTTTTCTTCAATCTTGCAACGTCTACGGGAAGGTATTCTATCACAGAAGGATGAGGGTCAGCCACCCGACTTGGGATCCGATGCCTCATTAGATCCGACACGACATTCGGTGTTTCTTGCTCTGTTCCCTTCAGTACTAGCCGAAACCGCGGAAGCTTCGGCCAAAGCCGATGAAATCATCAGGGAATCTTACGCTGCATTCGACGTGCTTGACGACGATTCAATCGACCCCATCTTCAAATCGAACGTTATTCATTCAATCGACTCGCTCACCAGGCTCCGCGATGAAGCTAACAAAATGGGGCACATCGTCTCAGCTCGTGTGCAAAGATTACGAGAGGCGAGACAAATATCGAACACAGTTGACTCGACCGTCAGGGAGTTGGGCAAAATTCGAGACCGACTTGCAGAACAAATGGAAGCCGCCTGTTGGAAACAAGAGCCGGCCGGTAATGGGGCACCTCCCACCCCAGAGAGTCCAGTACTTGATCTGACCCCACAACCCGGTGCCATGTATGGGGTTGAGTTCGAACTCGACTTGATCAAGAAGAACATCACCGACAACATCGACATACCGCTCGCTGCCATCACCCCGCACCTGGGTCTCCAGCTTCAGCAGAATATCCTTAGAAGGTCACAAAGCTTGAAAACATTCCATGAAGGGCTATGTTCTATGCAAGTTCTCTCGAAAGAGGTCAAGGAGCAAAGTGATGCCATGTCTGCTGTGCGAGACGAGTACCACGCATATCTCCTTCGCGTTGAAGACGTGAAGGAACGGTTTGCTTCCTTGACGGGGCGCCTGCTCAACGACCAAACACCTGAGGAAGACTCGAAGACGGAGGAAAACTCCATCAAATCCGACCTCTCCTCGGTGCAGGACGATGTTGCCAATTTCATCGACGGACTCTCGCAGCGCGTACGGTTTGTCTCGCGCCAACCTGTTGTTTCCCCCACGAGCGCCACCTTCCGTAGAATTCAGCCATCCAAGCCAAATGGGGCGACCGAAGACCTTCCATTGCACCTCCCTCTCGACCTCTCACAGTTGGATGCTGCCGTCCGCGCAGAATCTAACGGTTACGTGATGAGGCTGAATGGTGCTTTGGTCTCAGTATCCAAAGCAGCCGAACACCTCAGCCTGGCACAGCTCGCCAAGGAACTCGACAAATCGCTTGCGACAACCATCGACACGGTTCATAAAGCAAGGGAGCGACTCAACTCCCTGCGGGGCTCGCTTGAAGAGCTGAAGGATTCACTTCCTTCAGACAGCTTTATCGAAGATATCGATGGCCTGCTTTCTCAGGTTGACGAACTCATCACGACACGCCGACTGAGCATATCACGATGCTTCTCGCCGTTGCGAGACCTGCTCCGAAAAATGGAGGGTACTTCACAAAACTTGGATTCCTCTATTAACCAGTCGATATATGTCTCACGTCTCAGATCGGTGGACGATATTGAGACGAGGTATCATACCTGGTCGGACGATATTGCGAAACTCAAGGGATCGATGTTGGCTGCACGAAGTGCAGAGGTGCAAAGACTTGAGGATATCAGGATGGCGGAGGAAAGGAGGCAAAAGGAAGAGAAAGAGCGGAGGATAGCCGAAGAAGCTGAGCGTCAAAGGCTTGAGGAAGAGGCCCGCGTCAGAGAGGAGCGGAGGAGGGAGGAAGAGGAACGACAAGCAAAGACGTTGATGCTAGAGCGGAAGAGATTGAAGAAAGAGGAAGAACAGGCGGAGAAACTCCGTCTAGAAAAGGAGGCACATGAAGCGAAGGAAAGAGAGCGCCGTAGACAACAGGAGAAGGCGGAGACGGCCCGCGCGTTGGCAGAGCAAGAAAGGATTCGGAGCAGCGAGGCAGAAAAGTCTCGCCTAGTGCAAGAGAAGCTCGACATGGAATCTAAGCTGCTGAAAGCGGAGGCATTGCTGGCTGAGGAACGAATACGACAGGCGGAACGGGAACGGCTGGCGAGACAAAAGTCGGATGAGGAGCGACGCAAGAACGAAGAACATCGCAAAAAAATGGACAGAGCAATTCGGGAAGCGCAAGGAAGGCTGACCCGTGCTGAATCAGAGCTTGTCAAAGCTGTTGGCGAGGAAAAGAAGCGACTCCAAGCAGAGATTCAAACAATGAAGAAAGAGCACGGAAAAGCCTTGGATGCTATGAAGCAATCATTTAAACCTGCACCGAAAGCAACTCGACCTCGGAGTTCTACTACTGGATCCAATGCCCCCTACGGATTCCCTGTTGCCTCGCCACAAGATGGTACGTACTCTTCAAGGAAGACTCGAAAGGAAACTTACCCTGCCACAATAGATGTTTTTGGAAATTCTGCTCCATCCTCTTCCCGGATGGCCATTGTGAAGGAAAACAACCAAATGCTTGCCTTGATCAATGGATTGCGCAAGCGACTCCGATCGCTGAGCATCAATGAAGTTGCCCGACCTTCCAAAAAGGGAACCAACTTGCCGAATCGGGAACGAGCGCAGAGTCTCCGCCGCAAATTCGCCATTCTCCGGAAAGATGTATCGGAACTCCCACAAACGCTTGAAAATGCCTCTGTCAACGCCGAACTTCAATCTCTGGCAGCTGAAATGGAAGCTTCCTCTGACCTTTTGGATCGTATCGACAAACTTGCTGAAGCCGCCGAACTATTTGAACAATGCGATGTCATCCTCAGCGATCTATTGGAACACGTCGATAGCTACCCATCCTTGCCGCTAAATGTGTCTATACTCCACCACAGTGATGAGGAGGCCACCCCAGAGCAGCAACTAATGACTCGGCTCACATTCACAAAACAAACGCTGGACTCGATGCGAGCAGACTGCAACCACGTATCCAACGACCGCCGAGTGATAGCAGAGCAAGACCGTTTGCACCAAACCTGGCTTGAGTTGGAAGAAATGGCTGGAGACCGTGTCGGTGGCAAGAAATCCCGCCCTGCCAGCACCGTCAGCTCTCGACCAAGCTCCGGACACAGCAGCATCGGTTCGATCAATCCAAATAGCTCTACTGCAAGAAAACGAGCATCATATGCCAACCTATCCGTATCATCGGTCAACATTAGGGGAGGCAAGCTCGCACCTCCCCTTCCAAATATGTCTTCCAGACGTGCTTTCTCTGGCGATGATACGCCGCGCAACCGGTCGACCAGCCGACTGTCCTCGTCATCTACTAATCGTTCTGTGTCCGGTCCCGGTCCCGCTGCAAATAGTTCGCTTCATGGCTCTACCTTTGCATCTCGACAGCGAACGGCCAGCCTGTCCAATTCTGTCTCCACTCCCCCTGTGAAGCCGACTCAACCTGCAAGAACACCTTCACGCATGCGCACCCATACCGACTCTATCAGTAGGCGCGCCCGGTCGCCTACCATGTCGGAATCTTCCGCACGGTCGTACCATATGCCTACACGTTCGACGAAAACTTCGACTTCTAACTGGTCGAGGGCCCCTCGAGACTCAATCTCGTCCGTCGTATCCAGAGCAATGTCACCCCCGGTTAAGAAAATGTCTCCACCCGTTCCCAGGAAGAAGTATGTCGCGGACCCGAAAAGCAAGCTCGACGTTGCCGTTGGGGATGTCGTCAACAGCCTTCCTGTTGGAATCAACATCGAGAGTGTGGTAGACCAAAAATGGCAAGACCAGAGCGGGAAGTACTGGATTGGAGACCAGGATCCAAAATTGTGCTTCTGCAGGATCTTGCGATCGCAGACTGTCATGGTTCGAGTGGGAGGCGGTTGGCAAGAATTGTCCAAGTGAGTTTCGAGTATCATTTGCGGTGGATGACAGTATGTTGACTATTCACCAGGTTCATCCAAAATCACTTTGCAGACAGCTTTAGGATTCTTCCACCAGATTCTCCTCCGAGATTACCCGCTAAATATCAAGAAGAGAAATGGATCAGCTCGGCGTTGCTGTTGGAAACAATCGACAACCCTGCCTCTCCTCCATTGCCACCAAGGACTCCAGAGCCCACCATGCCCTTTGTACCAACGTTCGCACTTTCGACGCCAAGCGGCCAAAGCCCACGTTCCATCTTGTCATCTGGCTCTCCGCCTGCTAGTGGATCGCCAGGATTGACACCTCTGCAGTTCATACGACGTGCAGAACCAGATCCGAACTTTATACGCCCAGGTACCCCATCCAAGGCTCCCGCTCGTGCTAGGATACCTGCTCTTACACCTCGAGGCGCAGTCTGGAGGCCTTGAACAGTCAAACACACGTATACCCTTGTTTTTCTATTTATTCGCTATCCTTGCTTAGTAGCTACCGTCAATAACCTCTTCCAAAACCTCTTCAAACTGACTTCGAATTCTTTTTCAACACGCTGACCCTTTTCGCTCCTGCTATAGATTCATTTTATATCTTCTATCTCGTCCCGAAATCACGTACGCTACTCTACGCATCATTCATAACACACGCATTATTAGTCCCATTCTAGTTTACACAGCTCCATTTTCCACCCAAAACAAACCTTCTATTGTCTATTTGTCTATTATTTAACATTGCTTTTATAGTCTATACGAATTTGCCATGACACTTTACGGACATCCTTCTATGTAGTTTATTTAGTTGTCTACTCTGACTGTTTTCCAATGATATGCATTTCCCCCAAAAGTGCCCAATTGCCGTTGATCGCCCTTTCACCTAGTATAGTAAATTCGGTTGGGCTGCAACTTAATAGCTCTTGACCTTTTTACGGGGTCTGGAGGTAGATGTAGCCTTGTTTTCTTTGCCGTCTTCCATGTGATGTGTTCGCTTCATGTGTCGTCGAAGAAGGTCTTGTCGGACAAAGGTCGTCCCGGGGTAGGGGCAAAGGCTGCAAGTGAATGGCCGAATTCCGGTGTGGCTAAGCTCGTGCCGTTTGCATTCGTTTTTGCGTAAGAATCGAGCCGCGCTAAAGCATGCCAATCAAAACCAATACTAGTACGCGTAGACAAGGTAGCTTACCAATGGACACATTTGAATGGACGCTGATCCAAATGCGCACCGACATGAATCAAGATATGGTCTCGGCGCTTGTTGACCTGCTGGCAGCCGACCACATAGCAGCGGAACTCCTCGATCAACTCCCCTTTGCAGGATAGCTTACCCGCAAAAGAGAGCAGCCAACGCTTGTCGTACTCTCTTCCATGGTTACGCAGGCGATATCGTTCCGCACGAGCCTTGAGGTTCTCCAAATCTATGCCGCGATGAGCGTCGAACACTGGAGAACCAAGGTCGATAGCTGGAAGGTGGGAGATATCGTTAGAAGATCCTGGTGTGGCAGAGGTCTTGAGTTCAATTGGCTCGCATTGAGAAATCGAAATCTTCCTCTTCTTCAGCCTAGCGCTTCGTGGTTGGAACTGACGTGCGGACGCAAGTGATGGCGAATACTCTGAACTGGACGGGCTCAGAAAAGCAGGTGGCTCATAATCACTAAGTTGTTCCGCGTCGTCCTTGAGCTGTGCGTCTGGCATGTTGCAGAAATGTGAGATGTTGTTCGGAGGTTCCACGGACAGAAGGGAGTTGGCAGTCATAGAGAATGCGTCACCGGTATTGAAGGGGAGGGGTAGGCTGAATGAGTCCGGGAAAGAGTCGTCCACGTTCATTCGTTCTCCAAAAGAATTGAATATATCCTCCAAGCTCGGTCCAGCAGAGGCGAAAGAAGGGCCAGGCATAATGTCTGCAGGGTTGACTCCAAGTATGGGTTGAAACCAATCTGAACCCTCGATACTGCCCAACTCAGAAAGAGGCGGAATAGAGTCTAAGGAAGTATTAGCTGTGTCATAGGAGGTGCTCCCTGCATCGAAAGAAGTGCCGATAGAGTCAAAGAACATTTCTTGTTCAATATGCCCAAGGTGGAGACGAGAAGGCTGAGGAGGCAGAACAGGAAGGGCAGACATCGAGTCGTCGCTCAGCGATTCCATCTGAGCGAAGTGCTGAAGAGCATACTGAGCACCCTCAGTAATTTTGGCCGTGAACTCTTCGACAGAGAGGCCAGCAGCAGCAGATAGGTGCTCTATTGACAGGTCCTCGATGGTCGAGTCGTCCACAAGAAGAGAGCCTATTGGATCATAGAGTGCAGAACCTCCAGGCGCCGGGGGCGATGGATGGATTTTTACTCCATACTGCGATGCTTCCAGACTGCTTTCCACAGACAAGGCCCACAACAAGTCTGAACCTTGAGAAATATCGTCCAAGAAGGGCAACCTCGACGGGGGTTCGTTGTTCGTCGCGTAGCTAGCCTCCATGCGAGGAGAGAAGGAGAGGTAGTGGTCGATGCCATCAGGGATAAACGCCTTTGGAGGTGAAGCCAGTCTGTGGTCTGAGTGTTGAACATCTGGACAGTGGATTCCCAAGCCCGCGAGACTTGGCGGTGTGCTAGTTTTGACGTCGGCCATAGACAGTGTACCATAGATTGAGTTAGATTGAAAGTCATATCCGTTGGAGATGATCCCAGAAGTTTGACAGGCGTAGTCTGTTTCCCAAGAAGATTTAGTATATAATAGAGGTGTATTCGTGGTAGGCGATTCGGAATGTCGAGCATTGAGCGACGCCAGCGTCAGGTTTCCAGGTATAAATGAACAGATAGGCGATGGGTATTGGATTTGCAACATAGTCAAGCAGATAGATGATAGTGTGAAGCAAGCATAGAAGTTCCAAAGACAAGGGCGAGATGGTATAATGGACTGGAAGCCGCTGCCTTTACAGGCCAAACGCGGTCGAGAGATGGGAAGGAGAAACAAATTAGCCATGTTCTAAATTTAAACCCCCGCCCGGGACAGCTGTGTTTGGCAAAAGCCTCCGAGCAAGGACGTCTGCTTCCGGTGGCCAAACAAAGCCCGGTACTCTTCAATGCAAAGGCTCGCTGTCCGGTCGCTTCAAGCACGACTTGCATGTCTTCAATGTCCACCTTCCTACTGGCAGCGACCCAAACTGTTTTCGACAGCAGCACCGCCAAATCCTAGCCAAATTTCATCTCGTAAACGAGTTGTGACTGTTGTCGTCGCGTTTTTGGGTGGTCTTTCCTTCTACTTTGTCCTGCCAGACCCGTCCCGTGCAGCACCGACATACCAGCAAAAACCCTTGTCAGCAAGGCATTTCACTCCAGCGACGGTCATTGCCAATGAAGATTCTGGCCCCGATACCAAGCTTCTGAGGATTTCTGTCAAGCCCGAAATCCTTGCACGTTCCGACCCGAATGGCTTCAAGGCTGCTTGGTCCGTCTTCATCAAGGACGATGATATTCAAGTAGAGAGACCGTATACCCCACTGTATGGTATTGACGAGCATGGACATATGCTGTTCTGGATCAAGAAGTACCCGAGAGGCGAGGTTGGACGCTGGCTGCATACCAAAGTGCCAGGAGATAAAATTGAACTTCGGGGACCACTCACCACTTGGGGGTGGAAAGAGGATACGTGGGACGAAGTCATCATGGTACCTCCAATCTTTTTACACCTGTTGTACTATTAATCCTCCGAACAGATTTCAGGCGGAACTGGCATCACCCCCTTCGTTCAGCTCTTCCATTCAGTGATTTCAAACCTATCGGTGTCACCTTCCACCCAATTTAGACTCCTTCACTCGTCCAAAAATCCAGAAGAACTACCACCATCTTCACTACTTAAACCTATACTCAGGTTCTCTAAAGAAAATCCTGACAGGTTGAAGACGAACCTGTTCGTCGATACATCCGACCAGGCATCCCCGGACTACGATTTATCGGTTACTAGAATAAATGAAGAAGCGGTGAAGAAAAATCTGGGAATCTATCGGCAGCCACTTTCGTGGTGGAAAACCTTTTTCAACAGGAGCGAACCAGAACCTCTGCCAAAACGCAGACTATTCTTAGTCTGTGGACCTGAACCGTGAGGTGCTTCTTCGCTTTCAATTCTCTCCTCTGACTAACGTTTCCTTAGAATGGTTGCAGCAGTTGCGGGGCCATATGGTAGGAATATGTCCCAAGGACAAGTAGGAGGAGTCCTCGGGAAGCTTGGTTATACCACCAGTGAAGTTTATAAGCTGTGATTTAGATTGTATGATATATCTTTACACCCCACTCTCCCGAACCTACTAATACATGCTAACTTTAATATCATGCGATTTCCCAATTGAGCTCCCTTCCAGCCCAGAACGGCACCAGGGTGCTCTTCCCATCAAAGTACTGCTCGTCCACGCGTTTGTTGATAACTTTCTTTAGGGTGACCGACTCCCTTCCCATTTTCTGTGAAGAGAAGGGGCGCTGGTAAAAGTTCCGTCCATTCGTACTCACGAATCCTTCGAGCTTGTCGAGGGCGCCGAACGATTCGAGGAGATGTGCGACGAGGGGAAGGAGGATGGGGGAAGTATAGACACCGGCGGCACAGGCGTGTGTTGGGCTGCTCGTGGATTTGGCCTCGGGTGGATGGGGAGCGGAATCGGATCCCAAGAAGAATCGAGGATGACCTGTAATTCGGGTTAGTTGACTGGCCATATAGGGATATTGGATTACCTACCTTCTCTCACCACTGCTCTAAGGGCTTCCCTGTCGTCTGGGTATTTAGCGACAGGTTTGCAGAAGTTCCATGACTGGCCTGCCCAGTCGTCGACGATCAAGTCCAGGTGGTGAGCGGTGATGCTGCACCCAACAGTCGGTCCGCATTTTTTGACGGCTTCAACTGCTGCCCTGGTGGTAGCGTGCTCCAAAACGATTCGAAGCTTAGGGAAGGCTTCGTGGATCTTGAAGAGATGAGGCAAGAAAGTTGGCTCTGCGTTGAGAACGTGTACATTCTAAGGACGGGTGTCAGTTTCTGAATCGCTTTCGATTAAAGTGTTGGATAAACATACGGCGGATGCATCTGAAGGAACCTCTCCGTGAAGGTTGAGGACCATGCCGACCTCCTCCATAGTTGCAAAGATGGGGTAGTATGTTTCGTACGATTCAATCCCTCCATCGGAATTGGTGGTAACACCCCGTGGATATGATTTAACACCGATGACTCCTGCGGCTGCAGCCTTCCTGATTTCATCCGGAGTAAGCTCTGGCGAAAGATACAAGGTCATGAGGTACTCGACACTAGGGTCGATCTTCTCCAGGTCTGCCTTGTACTTCAAGGCCTGCTCCGTAGATGTAATCGGGGGCTTCAGGTTCGGCTAAACCATCGTATATAAGGGTACGCATCTTGCAAAACGCATGGAATATCCAGCGTACCATAACGTATGCCAAATCGAAGCCGCCCTTGCGAACATGAGGCACAATCAATTCGGAAACCTCTCCCTGTCGCAGATGGACATGGAAATCCGCTGGTGCTGGAATGGTGATGGACATGATTGTTCAAGGAAACGAATTTCCCCGCCAATCCAGAGGGCCTAAATTTATGTCCCGAAACGGGAAATAGATAAGATGGCTGATACGCGAGCACGTGAGTCTACACGCTGATGGTTCGGTTTCCTGATTGCACCTGCTCTCACAAGAAACCAACCATCATTTGCAACCCTGTTGTTACCCTCCCTTTCTGACTCTCTCTTAAAACACCCCCAACGTTCCCCCTAAAACACTGGCCACGCGCGCGAATTACGAGTAGGATAAGACGATAATGGTTGCGGCAGGGTCCATTACTGTGGCAGGTTCGTTGTTTTGGCACCTTTGTAGATGAGGTGCTCCAGACTGACTGTCCGCACTACATATGTATCGCAGTACGCGTACGGCCCCCGTCAGCAAGTGAAGCTGCAAGGCTGCCGGATCCTATTGCATATGAAACTACGATCAGGGGAGATGGCGCTCTCTCAACGCCGGGGAAGGTGGTGAACACGGCAACACTCCGGGACATTGTGCAGATTGTAGACGACCGCATTTTGACGTTTGATCCTCAAGACGAGAACAAATCAAGAGCGTTTATGGAGCGGGGCTTCATGCCTCCGGGGACGAAGCGTTACAAGGATAGGCGGTTCATGTTTGACCGCGTTTTCGACAGAGATGCGAGGCAGCAGGATGTGTATGAAGCCACTGCCCAGCCGCTCCTGAATGGACTCTTGGATGGATATAACATGACTGTGTTTGCTTATGGGGTGCGTAGATATCTTATAATCTTTGGGGAATTGATGATCCTTATTTTTCTGCAATTTAGGCGACGGGTTGCGGGAAAACACATACTATCAGCGGAACGGAAGGCGACCCCGGCCTCATCTACCTCACCATGGCGGACCTCTTTCAGCGAATAGAGGATCGCAGAGAAGAATACAACATTGAGGTTCTCGTAACGTTCCTCGAAATCTATAACGAAGAAATCCGGGACCTGTTGGCGGAGCCGGGATCGCATGCGCCACGAGGCGGGTTGGCCATTCGTGAAGACAAGACGGTCAAGGTTGTTGGCCTGACAGAGCTTAAGCCTGCAACTGCGGACGAAGTCAAGAGCATAGTGCTGCTCGGAAACACCAGGCGCACACAGAGCCCGACCCATGCCAACGCAACCAGCTCCCGATCCCATGCCGTCCTTCAAGTTCATATCGCACAATCCCCTCGCACCGCCAATCTCACTGAACAGCGGACGATGGGCACCCTGTCTATCATTGATTTGGCTGGAAGTGAGCGTGCCTCTGCCACCAACAACATGGGTCAACGGATGATTGAAGGTGCCAACATCAACAAGTCGCTCCTTGCCCTCGGGAATTGTATCAACGCTCTCTGTGAGAGTGGTGGGGCAACACGCCATGTTCCATATCGAAACAGCAAGCTAACACGGTTACTCAAGTTCTCCCTTGGAGGCAACTGCAAAACTGTCATGATCGTCTGTGTCGCGCCTACTTCCTCCCATTTCGACGATACCCATAATACCCTTATTTATGCGGAGCGAGCTACCAAGATCAAGACGAAGGTTATCACGCGGAATGTGCTCAATGTCGATCGACACGTCGGTCAATACGTCGAAGCTATTCAAAGACTCAATCTCGAAATCACGGAACTTAAGCAGAAACTTGCTGGGAAGCGCGGTACAGAAAAGGACCTCGTGGACCGGAAGAAGAACGAGGCCAAATCGGAAGTGGAGAGGGCCAGAAAGGATTTGGATAGCAAGTTTGCGCAGACGAAGGTGGCGATTGTGGATGGAGGCAAGTGTACGGGCAAGATATCAGTGGCGAAGATCAAGCTTGATTCGATTCGCAATCGTCTTTTGTCTCTGGACCCCGAAGGGTCGTCGGGTGCTGCTGATGCGGAACGAAGCTTGCTTCAATCTCTTGCGACTCCGGAAGAGGAGGCTCTCAAGCCCAGCTCGACAATGCACTCGCGGATTCAGCGGGCCTCCAATTCGAGTGCGATGTTTGATGCTACAATGCGTGCTGTGGCGGAGAGGAAGGCGGAGAAGCTGGATGAGTCATCGAGTGAGATTGTCAAACAATTGGCAACAGTTCGGCGGGCGGAGATGGAGAAGGCAAAGGTTGAGGAGGAGAGGAATGCGTTCAGGGAGGCTGCGGAGGATATGGCGGAGATCATGGTCAAGTTGATTGGGATGCTTGGACGGTGCACGGTGTTGATTGGCGATTCGGCGACACAGCTGCGGAACAGCGAGGATGAGACAGCCAAGCGGATTGCGACGACGTTATCGAGCATCAGGCAAAAGAATGACGAAACCTTCCAGAATTTATTGGGAAAGTCCACCGAGTCGTATTCATCACTTGGACAGCCACCTGTGTTGGACCCATTCCAGAGCTATGGTGCTACGTTCAATAGACGGGTTAGCTCGGGACCTGCGATCTTGCAGCAACATCAGTCAAATACCACACGGCGGACATCATCATACGGGGCGCTGCAGCCTCCTGCTTCGCCAGGTCGAAGAGCTCACCCTCACCGATCACCTCGCAAGTCGCGTGGAAGCATACCTGTGCCGTATGCCAGGAAGGTCTCCGCAGACAAAGAGAAAAAGGCACCAAAGGTCGCAAAGAATGTTCAGTGGCGAGACGAGGCAGGCGGGACGTTGACCGACACCCGCGACAAATCCGTTGTTCTTCCGCCGCCTGTCGTTTCCATCATCCCCGCAAGTCCCAGCATCAACGTCGCGAAGAGCCCCAACCCTTCGCAATCACCATTACCTCGCCCGACTTCAGCACTTGGATCGGAGAGCGAGTGGGAGGACGATGAGAGGACAGAGGATAGTGTCAATCTGAGCATGTCGCTTAACGGCTCTTCGAGGCTGTCGTCATCGACATCCGTAAGGATTCTAGGTGGTGGACGAAGGCCTCGTGCTAGCCGGTTGGATCCGAGCTTCTTGAAGTCCAAACCCAAGGGCACAAATTTGGGAAGTGTGTTTGAGGGGGATGAGAGCGCGAGCCAGGAGTATGGGCCGTTGAGCGACATGAGTCTGAATCGGATGAATGGGACTGGCTATTCGACGTCGTCGAGTACGGAGGATTTACATATTCCAAAGGGGAAGGAAAGGTTGATGGGCAGTCCGGGAAAGCGGGTACCGTCGACGTTGAAGGGGCAGAATTTGAATTCATCGACGAGTTCCAAATCTGCTGGGAAGAGCCGGAGGATGTCGAATATTGGCCCGGTTCGACCTGAGAAGTCGAGAAGACGGTCGAGCATTATGGGTTTATCGGATGAACGCGAGCTCGGTCAGTCCAAGAATGGCCCAAGGCGCATAATGATTGGAAATGTTAGCCCTTCGAAGCGCAAACGGTCATCGTTGACGAAGGCCGTGAGCGTGGGCTCGATGCGGTTGAAGGCTCCTTTTGCCAACCCCTTCGCTGCTGCTAATACCTCGATCGTGGATCCAAACCTCAGTGTCGAGCTTGGCGCTAATGGCAAACCCAAGCCCACCTGGCGATAAGCCACCTAATTTGTTACCTTGTCACTTAATTGCTATTCCTCCTACTCCAAGTGTTTCCCCCCACCGCAGCTAATAGAAACCCATCCTTCGCTTTCGATTTTGTATTTGCTATAATGACCTTTTACGACGTTTGTTTTGTTTTAAAGCTTTGTGATGAACTTTACAGCGTACCCATATGCACTCCTCCACCCATGTCCTCTCTCGCCTCCTTGTTGTACCAGCCTATGGGATCTCATTGATCAGTCTAATATCTACCGCATTGTAACGAATTGATTCTTCTGATCGACTGCTATGTATACTATACCCTGGTGGATTTTGTTGAAATTAAGCTTGTACGAGTTTTGGTTGTTCAGAAGAGGCGGCAAATCATGTGCATAGGGTAATGTCTGTCTAAATTACACGCTTGACCTCAAAGAAGGACTGCAGAACAGGGTCAGCCGGCACTCCAGTCTTCGGAACTGGACATGCTCACCTTCAAGTAGTACACCTGCCACCCCACCACCGAGAAGAGGACAATGGCTTGCAGTATTGACCACCATTTGACACGTCCGTTGGTAGATTCTGCGGTGTTTCTGTGCGTCCGTTCTCGGACCGTCACATATTCTTGCTCGTCTTTGACGCTAGTCAGGCCTGCTGCAAGTGCTCGGACCTCACGTTCCACAGGTGCCACGGCGTCTAATTCACAAAATTAATAATTTCGAGCTTGAGCGTATGCAAGTAACTTGCCGTCTGCTCCTGAAACATAGATGATACCGTGCACGTTGAAGCTGGGTGTGCGTCTGAGTGCAACGGTCAGATTGAGACAGAACGTGTGCGTACCTGACCATCTTGTCGGCAATTGCGCTCATCTGGTTTGAGAAGCAGTATTCGTGTCGTCCATCCGTTTCAGCGGTAATCGAAACAGTGCCGGTTGTCTGACGCATGTGCTTTGCGAGCACTTTCATGGTTGGGTCGGTTAACTGGGAACGTATGAGGTCTGGGGTGGATTGGCTAGCTTTGTATTGGAGGTCATACCCAGAAATCGATATCAAAGTGACCTCCTTGTCCGACTTGATAGGTGACGGTCATCTAAAGATTGGGATGAGCAACGCCTATGAAGACGACGGAGGGTGGTGAAATGCACCTTGTCATTGACATGCAGGTCCTCGAAGAAACATTCCTTCTTCCCAGCTGCAACCTCTACCAGATGGGCCGAGCCCAGGGAGATTAGCAAGCCCAGACATGAAATTAGCAGATATAGGGTATAGGAACGCGACATTTTAGAGGGAGAACTGAGAAGGGCGGGTGTTGGGCTGTCGGTGCGTTGGCACCAGTCCAATCAGGAGCACGTGGGAGTGACTGCCCGATTAGGATAGGCTTCACAGGGTCGCAATTTACGGGGAATTGTGTTGATCAGGATTTCTCTTCCTTCGACAAGACTTCATTGTTCGTTTTATCTACCACCACATCTCAAAACCATGGCTGAGCCTTCTACAGATGCACTTGTACCCAGAGTACGTCGTTTTCTGCTTTCTATCCCCAGATCTCCCCAGATATCACCAAAACTCTCGTCTTGATGCCCCTCTTTTGTTCCAATGCCGTTACGATCGATGGTCGCTCACCATAATCTCTCGTTTATTACAGGAGGAGGAGGTCGACGTTCACTTTGAGCCTGTAATCAGGTTGACAGAGCAGGTCGACACGAAAACCAACGAGGAAGACGAGGATGTGATCTTCAAGATGTCCGTACACCCCCTCCCTTTTCTTTATCTCTACGTGATCGCGATCTAAATCACCCCCTAAAACACATCTAGGAGGGCAAAGCTTTTCCGATTCGACAGCTCCTCTGCTGAATGGAAGGAACGTGGAACTGGCGATGTGCGTTTGTTGAAGCACAAGCAGACGAAGAAAGTGCGTCTTGTCATGCGACGAGACAAGACCCTTAAAGTTTGCGCGAACCACCTCCGTGCGTATCCACTCTTTTGTTTCGGGCTCTGGTGTGATTTTCTGACTGTGCTGTTGGGCGTATAGTTACAAGCGATATGAAGTTGCAGCCCAACATTGGGTCAGACCGAAGTTGGGTCTGGAAGGTCACTGCGGATTACGCTGAAACCCCTGCCACTGCCGAAACCCTTGCCATCCGATTTGCCAACTCTGACAGTAAGTGGTGCCCTTGATTATTGTATGATTCTCAGCTTAAATTGGCTCCCAGACGCGTTCCAATTCAAGACCGCATTCGAGGACGCACAGAAATACAATGCCGGTGACTCGGAAGACGAGAAGCCTGAGGAGAAAGAAGAGGCGGAGGCAGCAAAGGAGGAGCCTAAAGCTGATGACGAGGAGAAGAAGGACGAGGAGAAGAAGGATTAGAGTTGTGCCTGATACCTGTTCCATAGCCATCTCTTCAACTCCTTTTTTCGGCTCTGAATGCGCCTATTGTACTACATTTTCTAACCTCGCCGAGGTTGTTGATCTCCTTACACTACGATCAATCTCATTTTCTGATTCTTTCTGCTTGGGCTTGGTTGGAATCGTTGAACTATAATCTGTACACCTCTATGAATACATACAACACATGCAATGTGTAATCGTGAGTCGTGACACGTCGTGAACAGAATTAGCTCTCTTGGGGGTCAATTTAAGGGGACTGCGTCTGTTTAGAGTACTGGTGCTCTTCTGAAGCCCAAGCTTCCCAAAATGCAACTCCACCCCCATTGTGCCAGTAGCGCGGCGACGCATTTCCTTTGACGACATCTTCTGTAATCAAGACGTGACGAATGGTCTGTTAGGGCTAAAGTTAACGTTGTTCACTCGTTAGACGGTCAGCACTTACAGATCCTCTTCGGGTTCAAAGGTACATGTCAGACTGAGCAAGTCGTCAAGCTAGTAGATGTGTGACTTACGGTACTTCATACATCGCTTCCAGTAGCAATGTTTCCTGTTCGAAATTGAGATTAACATTAAGTTGGATTAGGTCGTGCATACGCAACATGCACGCACCATTATTCCGCGCAAACCCCGGGCGCCTCCTCCTCGCTCGGCTGCCTTGGCGCAGATTTCGTTGAGAGCAGCGCTCGTGAACCGAATTTCGACACCAGAGTAACCAAAGAGGGCTTGGTATTGTGACATGAGGGAGCCTTTCACTTCTGTCAGTATCCTTCTGAGGTCGGATATCGTCAGTGGCGCTAGCGTTGTGATTGAGGGTAATCGGCCGATGAACTCTGGGATGAATCTGTGTTTGATTAACGAGGTGTCCTTATTAAGGCATGCTGGTATATACACACCCATATTTCACGAGGTCTTGGGAAGAGGGGTGAGGGGATGTTGACAAGGTATGGATTGAGGATATTATGTACCTTGGGTTTCGACAAGTTCGAGTAGGTTGCTATTGTTATCGCCTGCTTTCTTGTTGGGCGTAAAGAATGGCGTGGCTTCTGAGATTATATTGGCAGTAAAGCCGATTGACTGAGATTACAACTAATCAGTGATGTCAAATGCGTTCAGAAAGGTGGATGACGAACTCCTTTAGACATTCTCTGCTTGATGATAGTTTCCAAGCCCACGAAAGCTCCGCTAAGAATAAAGAGAACATTGCTGGTGTCAATGTGATAAACGTCTGGTCTAGCTGTTCATCGAATGCCTTGGTTAGCTCACTGATACTTGGTGTATTTTGGCCCACTTACGTGAAACCTGAGGGGCGCGCTGACCTGTACGGCCCTCGCCTTGAGGAGGAACTTCTGCGTGTACCGCTCCCTTTGCTTGAACAGTGACTACCGAGCCTTCCATCATTCTCAGCAAAGCTTGTTGCACACCTTCTCCGCCAACGTCCCGGGAACCTTCGCTCCCGGAGCTGCTGCGCCGGGCAATCTTGTCGACTTCATCAATGTACACGATGCCCATGCTTCAACCACCATGAATACAAGGGTTGAATTGGGTTGATAGGCACCTACCCTGCTCTGAGAGGGTCCCAGTTGGCTGCTTGTAGCTGAAGGCGGAGGGGGCAATGAGACTCCGCGCAAGGGGTAGCAAGAAGAGAACGGACCAGTCTTTGAATCGCCATTTCGACGTCCTCCCCGACATCTGCTAAGAGTTAGTACCTTACATGGCATTAGACGTCAAACTCCTTACATCCGGCCTGCGTTGCGTTGAGGCTAAATACGCGTATTGATTACAGAATGAGCACATACCTGTGTGAATGATGTTGCATCACTGACGGAGAATGGTACGTTCAGCACTCTTGCCAGTGTCTTTGCCAGTAGGGTTTTGCCTTGACGCGACTTTAATTTCGTCTAGATTCAGGATATGATTAATGATCAAACCTGAGCCTGTAGGACCACTTTGAAAAGTCAATGGACGAACGAAGTGTAAGTCATGTGGTGAAATACATTACGAGAACATTGCTCTTCTCGAAGAGTGGGGGCTTCGGTTGTGGTATAGACAGGGGCACGGATTTAGAATTCCGTAGTGGCTTCACTGTTGCCGATGACACGCCGCTGTGTGCTAGAGTAGAGTGAGTTGTTGGTACATGAGGACGGATATATTCGGTGGTAGGGAGAAAGAGACGGACGGTCTGGGGTATCCTCGGTACCGGGTTCTGTTTGATAATCGGCTGGGTCAGACAAAGCCAAGTTTGCCCGTACACGGTTGTAGTGGTTAAATACGCTGTTGTGGTTGGCTAAACGAGAACGCCTGGATTGTAGACTGCAAGCACATACGCTACTGAAAGGACCTTCTTTGCCGTTTCCTGCCCTACAATGAATTGGTTGAGGTATTGTACCAGCTGTATGTTTATTTAGGATCGAGTGAGCACCGGTGACATCTATTCAGCTGTACTTCTCGTGGAGTTGCCAGGCCTATGCCTGGAGGTACTTGTTCTGGTATTGGGAATGGCTCCGGGGCACCCGTACTGGAGACGGGTTGGCTGTGGACATTTCGCCTTCGAATACGTCTAACCAAGGCGAGCCTGAGCGATGCAGACGAGACGACGTTCCTATATATCATGGGTGGCCAGAGTAGCTGGAAATGTGGAAATGTGGAAGGAAGAGGAGGTAGCCGGAGTGGTCAAGGTCAGGAGCCCACTGCCAGGATCGAGGCATCACTCCATCATACTTGGGGACAAGTTACCAAATCAAGCCAGGAATCCGACAATTCGATCTTTCTTCTCAACACTCACGTTTCCGAATCACTTTCCACTACTTGACGGATTTCTAGACGATTTGAGGCTAGAATGGGTCGACCTTCTCGCTCACGTTCGCGTTCACCTCGACGGAGGCGTGATGATGACTACCGAGAGCCTAAAACAGGCTCAGGATCCAGACGCTATGACGAAGACGACACAGACTCGACACGAAAGCGCCCCCGCAGTCGTAGCCGAACTCCTACTAAAGACAAGAGCAGGGACCATCATCACAAGTCCAAAAAGGATAAAGATAGGAGCCGGAGCCGAGACAGGGATAAGGAGAGAAAGGACAAAAAGTGCGCCTGCCTCGTGTCTTACTAACAGTTCAATAATTGACAATTTGCATCACGCAGGAGAAAGCGGGAAACATCAGAGGAACGTAAGGAACGTAAAGCTGAAAAGAAGAGGATCAGGGAAGAAGAAGAAAAGCGACAGGTTGCAGAATTGAGCGTTTACAGCGCCACGGACAACCCATTCCACGACGTCAACCTTGGCCAACAATTCCATTGGCACAAAAAGGTCGAAAAGGAGAAGAAGCAAGGCCTCACTTATGCTGAAGCTCAACGAAAGGATGCTATAAGGCGTCAGGAAGCCAAGGACGAGCTCGAACGCTTAAACAGGCGAAGAAAGGAGAGAGAAGAAGAGTTGCGGTTGAGGGACGAAGAGGAGCTGCGCATGCAACGGTTGCAGGAATCCGCAAAGATGTCGGAATGGCTCGAGAAAGACGGCGACTTCCAACTCGATCAGGAACGCCATCGAGCGATTATTCGTGTCAAAGAGAAACGTGCCAAAGCTGTTGACTTTTTGGCGCTCAATCTGAAGTACGTCAATCCCCCAAATGAGGAGGAGGAGGAAGTCGAGGAGGATGACACTGGCCTGGAAATCGACATTGACGAGCCTTACAACATCCTGGATGTACGTGTGTTTAGAAACATATCCCTGGATGAGGCGCTTACAGCCTCGAGTTCAGAACCTCAACAAAGACCAAGTTTACGAGTTGCACGACGATATTGAGCATTACCTCGCTCTAGAAACTGCAGATGTCAACGTTGACTTCTGGACTGTGAGTATCATATAGCAACGTTCAAGTGCGGTTCTGTGCTTATTTCTGAATAGAATATGATGGTCGTCTGTAAGGACCATTTGGATAGGATCCAAATCGGAGAACGACTGGGAGTGGAAGCTGCAGCTGCTGTCGAGGGGGACATCACTCGCCTTTTGAACGGAAAAACGTATGAACAGCTGGCTGCACTTCAACGTCAAGTGCAAGAAAAGCTTGGGAGCGGAGAGCCGATTGACACGGATTACTGGGAGTCGTTGTTGAAGAAGTTACTGGTATGGAAGGCAAAGGTATGCGTCTCAAGTCACCCTTAATGTCTCGTCCAACCTAAACCTCTCATAGGCCAAATTGAAAGCATTGCACGAAGTCGTCGTGCGAAACAGATTGGAGCAACTTCGTAAACGGCAACGAGACGAAGCACTTCAGGCACAAGAAGAGCTGTTGGCTGGTGTTGCCCATTCCGCTGCTTCCAGGAAGGTTCCAGTTGACAAGCCTTTGGAATCCGAAGTTACCGAAGATGTGGTTCGTACTGAAGATATGGAGCCTTACGATCGCTCCATGAGCCCTGAACCCATCAACATTGCGCGTCTATCAGCCGAAGAGAGACAGATTCCAATTGTTTCAGCGATTGAAGACCTGCGACAACTGGTGAGTTCGGCACTCATGAGAACCGTATAACGCTTCTGACCATGCTATATCCAGCTTCAACTTCGCCGCGCGGTTGTCGCATCGCGATTCGTCCCTAAAGCAGTGCAAGAAGTTGCTGCTGAACCAGTTGCAGAAGAAACCTCGACAAACGCAGATTTGGCCTCTGAAGCCTTGTACCGGGCCGAGGCAGAGAAAGACCTGGAAGAGGAGGAAGAACTCTTTAACCTGGAAGAGGATCTCCCTAATCCAACGTCGTACAACTGGGAAGACAAATATCGGCCCCGCAAACCCAGGTACTTCAATCGTGTCCACACAGGTTACGAATGGAACAAGTATAATCAGACCCATTATGAGTATGTATATTCACCAACACATCCGGTGAAATAACGATGGCTAACAGCACAACAGCACTGATAATCCCCCGCCGAAAGTTGTGCAAGGATATAAGGTAGGCCTACCTATTTTTGTCGTCCGTTCACAGCTAACCCATCATAGTTCAATATATTTTATCCCGATCTTATCGACAAATCCAAGGCTCCTACGTACAAGATTGTAAAGGAACCTGGAAACGATGAGACAGTGATTCTCCAATTCAGTGCTGGTCCGCCTTACGAAGATATTGCCTTCCGGATTGTCAACCGAGAATGGGAATTCTCTCACAAGAGGTACGTAGGATTATTGGTTCCTGGAACCTCGAGATAAGCTAACCGTTCATTTCAGAGGGTTCAGGAGTAGCTTCGACCGGGGATGTCTATCTCTTTGGTTCAACTTCAGGAGAAACGTGAGTTTTCTTTCTCTATGCCACAACATTACACTTAAATCAACAAACAGTTCTACAGGAAGTGATTATGATTATGTGTATGTTCTACTCCCCATATGGGATGCTTTGTTTATTTGTATCTTATCCAAAGATCCAGCTTTCTTTGTTCACATAACAGGGTCGGAGAAACGCAGTCTCTCTTCGTTCCGAACCCAAATTGGGTCTGTAAATCCAAAATATCTCGACGCGCCGCACAGTGGCATGTCGCAAGGCAATTCTTGCCCACTGGGCGCTGGTATAAAACCCTTGTTTCTCTGTATCCACTTCACGCACTCCTACTATCTAACCCGGTTCGATTCTCACAACATGTCAACTTGGCAAGAACGCGACGAACAAATGATTTCTGCGCGTAATTATCTCTGTGCTCGACATGCGCCTGACGACGAACCAGTCAATGCTGCCAGATATTTTCCTTATAAACCCCCGTCCTACGTCCAGCCTCACACCATCTGGGTTTCTCCTCATGAAAGTGACTTCAGTACCGACTTAAAATCCCATATGGAGAGGATGAACCAAAAGTACAATCTTGCTTTTACGAGGAAACAACAGCTACTACCGCAAGCATCCCCCCCTACTCCCCCTGGACTATCTGGCAACCTATCTTTGAAATGGCGTATGGACAAGGTTGTGTCGACAGTGCAGATTTGGTCCCATCCCGGAATGCTAGACTATCTGGTTACTTGGGCTGCCCGCCATCTCGTTGAGTGTGCTTGTAACGCCGATTATGGGAACGAGGAACAACAACCAAAGTAAGGGGGTAGTCCGCACTATTTAACCCCAACTGCTCATCATTTCCTAGTTACTCAAGGCTGGAGTATTTCGTCGCCAGGGATCTAAGGAAATATTGTGCAAGTCATTCCCTTAGAGTAGCCATCATTTTCCTGGCTTTCTATTTCATCGACCAAATTTTCTCTGCTCATCCCTTGGATGTGCTGCCGTATAGGAGCCCTCAGGATGGCGCCAAGGTCCTCCTCCGCGTCTTTGCTGTTTTCTACGTCCTGGCCGACAAACATGCCTCCGAATTCGATCAACAGTCCTTTGAAACTATGATCAGGTGCGTGCTCGATATACATAGTGTGCATAGTCGTACTGAGAGGCTACATCTAGTACTGGCTTCTACACCACCAATCGCAGCGAAGCTTTCGCCTTGGAGAGAGCTGCACTGGCAGTCCTTGACTTTAACTCTCATGTATCGCCAACACAATGGGCTGGATGGCTTGACTGGCTTGGTCGCTGGTTTGAGGCGCATCCAAGACCCGAAAAATATCTCTCTGCTGCGCACCATGCTGTTCATGATTTGGCTTCTGGGTTCCCTGCGGGCTTCAACTATTTTGATCGCAAGCTGAATACGGGTGCTATTCCTGCGTTGGTCATTGCCCTTGGCACTGGACACGTCGTTGAAGAAATGACCTGGCTCAAGTGCACATGGGCCCTGTCTGATGCCCCATTACTTGCACCAAAGGAGAGAGAACGCCTTATCGCTCGGTCTTTTGGGTGGCCCTTGAAAGCTTGAACTTTCGTCGATTTACTGGCACAAGTATCGTTCCACCTTCTAATCATGCTCCGATGTGACAAATATACTACTATGGCGCACTCCCTGTATATACTTGTTTCTTACTACCATAAGATGGTGCGGTGCATGAGAAATAATCTTTTGGGACTTTTATACTATACTCTGTAGAAGCTTGGGTGCAGGGTAATATGACCAGATTAATGGTGTCCTAACGCCGGCAACGAAGTGATTCCTCGTCAGTCCCCAGAAAGGCTGTTAAAGAGGTCATCGGTCTAGCGACTACGTGTACGTATACAATGACACTGGCACTGACTTGGACGCCGCACAGGCTGACGTCACGAATGACTTGAGCGCTGAGGCGTCTAATCCCATCATTTGACATGATATCCCCTCCCACATACTGACCTAAGGTGTAAAGCATAGAGCACTGCGTAAAATAGAGCTCCAAAATATATCATATCAAATAAAAATGAATACATTGCCCAAATCCTTCCTGAAAGAACACGTTTTCGTGATGCTGGACGAAAACTTTCCCACTCGTCCAGTAAATAGAGAATGTGGCTTTCGGCGGGTTTCCAGCAAGCTTGCTTACAGCGCCCTGGCCCGAGACTATAAGGAGCAGTTTTGAATGCGCTCTTAGACGATGGGGGAAAGAGAAGAGTTTGAAGAACGTGTTGAGCGTGTTGGAGTCTACCATCGTGAGTCGAGCATGCGAAGATGGCCCAGCCTGGCAGGAATGCCACAACGCCGGAGTCTTGAGCCTCAGATGGAGATATAGAGCGCTCCCTGTTGAAAAAATCTGGTCGTGTAGGTCAAAGTACATTACAGAGCAGTAAACTATTGAGTCAACTATACTTGCACAGACTCAAAAAGATAGGGGCTCACGTGAGCGAATCTGATCAGTCATCCACCGGTGCGGTAGCGTCAGCTCGACTGCTACAGCTTTTACTCTCTACCTACTTCCAACTTTTTCTGAACGTGTAACAGCATCTTTCACAGGCGAATCTCTCAAACTCTACGAACTGCTCCCCCTGATTACCAGGATGTCCGACAACTCTAATATCGCTGCCCAGATGGACATCGACGAGGCCGCAATCGATGAAGGGCTTTACTCGCGTCAACTGTAAGTGAGAGTTTCTAGGTACGCATATCGCGCTAATACGAACCAGCTACGTGCTTGGGCATGAAGGTAACTGTTTCATTCGTTGATTTATTACCGGGTGGCTCACAGCAATGGTAGCCATGAAGCGCATGGCCCTCTCTAATGTTTTGATTGTCGGTTTGCAAGGACTGGGCGTTGAAATTGGCAAGTTCGTCTTTCTCATGAACTGTAACGTCTCTCATTAGAAAACAGCCAAGAACATCGCTCTCGCTGGTGTAAAATCCGTCACAATTTACGATCCAGAACCCGTTACGATCCAAGATCTCAGCTCACAAGTGCGCCGCTCTGTTAGCTTCATTTGAGTCGCGACTGATATACGCGATTTAGTTCTTCTTGCGTGAAGAAGACATTGGGAAATCTCGCGCGGCTGCTACCCTTCCTCGTCTCGCAGAGCTTAACGCCTATGTCCCTGTCAGGGATTTGGGAGGCAAAGCTGGAGATGAAATATCTGTTGACCTCGTCACGGGTTTCCAGGTACTACTTTGCTCAATCCAGTGTCTCAAAGAGACATATATCTGACTTGTATGTCTTAGGTAGTTGTCCTGTGTGGCGTTCCTTTGAAGAAGCAACTCGAGATCAACGAATGGACACACGAAAATGGGATTCCTTTCATCGCAGCCGAGACCCGTGGCCTCTTTGGGTACGCAACGATGGCATTGTCTACGCTATCTGGCTCACCACAACCTTAGATCTGCATTTAACGACTTTGGTTCCAAGTTTACCTGCGTGGACCCTACTGGTGAACAGCCTTTGACAGGCATGATCGTCTCGGTTGCGAAGGTGAGGCTCACCGTACCTTCGATGAGCGACTCTAATAGTCTTGTACAGGATCAAGAGGGCTTGGTCACCTGCTTGGACGAGACCAGGCACGGACTTGAGGATGGAGATTTTGTCACTTTCACTGAGGTTCAAGGCATGACTGAATTGAACGGATGCGAACCTCGAAAAGTGGCCGTCAAGGGACCATACACTTTCACCATCGGCGACACTACAAACCTTGGCGACTACAAGGCTGGCGGTATCTTCACTCAGGTTAAGATGCCCAAGATTATCGAGTTTGTAGGTAGCTACAGCGCACTCGCCATAGTAACTTCTGACGTCACTGCATAGAAACCTCTTCGAGAGTCACTGCAAGATCCCGAGCTTTTCATTAGCGATTTCGCTAAGTTCGATCGACCTCCAACCCTCCATGCAGCCTTCCAGGCGTTGTCTGAGTTCCGTTCTCAAACCGGACGCCTCCCACGCCCCAGGAACGAGGAAGATGCTGCTGCCTTGTTCGAAACCGCAAAGAAGTTCAACCCAGATGTCGAGGAAAAGATTGTCAAGGAACTTTCTTATGAGGCGAGAGGCGACCTTTCCCCTGTCAACGCTGTGATTGGAGGATTTGTTGCACAAGAGGTGCTGAAGGCTTGTTCCGCCAAATTCCATCCCATGGTTCAGCACTTCTATTTCGACTCCCTTGAGTCCCTTCCTCAATCTCTTCCTACCGAAGCGGACTGCCAACCTCTCGGCTCCCGCTACGACGCGCAAATTGCCGTCTTTGGTAAACCGTTCCAAGACAAGATTGCCAATCACCGCCAATTCTTGGTTGGTTCTGGAGCCATTGGTTGTGAGATGCTGAAGAATTGGAGTATGATTGGTTTGGCAAGCGGACCGAACGGTATCATCCATGTCACCGACTTGGATACCATCGAGAAGAGCAACCTTAACCGACAGTTCCTTTTCCGCGCCAAAGATTTGGGCCAGTTCAAGGCCGAAGTGGCTGCTGCTGCTGTTGCCGACATGAACCCGGATTTGAAGGGCAAGATCTTGGCGAAACAAGAACCAGTCGGACCTACAACCGAGAGTGAGTTTCCTTTCTCCGTCTCACTGTGTGTCTTTGCTGACCCATTTTGTAGACATTTACGACGAGGAGTTCTTCGACAGCATTGATGGAGTTACCAACGCCCTCGACAACATCAAAGCTCGTAAGTTAAATAGCTGTCTGTGTTTAAGGCGGCCACTGATCAGCGAACTAGGTCTTTATATGGATCAACGATGTGTCTTCTACCGGAAACCATTGCTTGAATCCGGAACCCTTGGCACGAAGGGAAACACTCAAGTTATCATCCCTCACTTGACTGAGTCCTACGGGTCCTCTCAAGATCCTCCCGAGAAAGAAACCCCATCCTGCACGATCAAAAATTTCCCAAATGCAATTAATCACACTATCGAGGTAAGGCCGATAAGATCTTTAGGGTGTATCATACAGGTCTTAATTCGGATTTACAGTGGTCGAGAACGCAGTTTGATAACCTCTTTGTCAAACCTGCTCAATCCGCTAATGCCTACCTGTCGGAGCCTAACTACCTTGAGACTGCTTTGAAGTACTCAGGTCAACAGAAAGAGCAGATCGACCAGATCGTCTCGTTCCTTGTCACTAACAAGCCATTGACTTTCGAAGAGTGTATTGTCTGGGCCCGCCTCCAATTTGAACGCGATTACAACAATGAAATCCGCCAGCTTTTGTTCAGTCTCCCCAAGGATGCTTTAACCAGCACCGGCCAGCCATTCTGGAGCGGACCGAAGCGTGCTCCTGACCCACTGACCTTCGATTCGAGCGATGTGAGTAATTCTATATCAAGCTTCTCCCGCGACTGACAGAGGGACCTTCGTTCTTAG
This sequence comes from Coprinopsis marcescibilis, assembly GCA_004369085.1. NCBI lineage: Eukaryota > Fungi > Basidiomycota > Agaricomycetes > Agaricales > Psathyrellaceae > Coprinopsis > Coprinopsis marcescibilis. The sequence continues at coordinate 71,650 of ML210168.1, read as the reverse complement.
CCTACTCACTTGGCGTATATCATTGCTGGGGCCAACCTGCACGCGTTCAACTATGGACTGCGTGGTGAGACGGACCCTGCATTCTTCCGAAAGATCGTTGACGCTATCATTGTCCCCGAGTTCACGCCAAGAAGTGGGGTCAAGGTCCAGATTAGTGACAGCGATCCTGTTCCTCAGGCTGGCGGTGGCGGTGGTGAGTTGAGCGAGTTCACGTTGATCGCGCTTTGTAATGTTGACCCGACTTTGGATTTAGATGACGATGTCGATGAAACCCTTGCCAAACTCCCTGCTCCGTCCTCTTTGGCCGGCTACCGCCTGAACCCAGTCGACTTCGAGAAAGATGACGATTCAAATCACCACATTGACTTCATCACTGCTGCCTCCAACTTGCGTGCGCTCAACTATGGCATCAATCCGGCTGATAGGCACACGACGAAGCAGATTGCTGGCAAAATTATTCCTGCTATCGCCACTACTACGTCTTTGGTGACGGGTCTTGTCTGCCTTGAACTTTACAAGGTAAGCGACCTTCGAGTTCTTTCTATTCATTCATTCCTCTTCGCGTCACACCCGTCATCGACACCACGCTAATGTCACATTTCATTCATCTACTTTTAGATCATTGATGGCAAGCAGGATTTGGAGGCGTACAAGAACGGTTTTGTGAATCTTGCACTACCATTCTTTGGATTCTCGGAGCCGATCGGGGCGCAGAAACAGAAGTATGGCGAGACTGAGTGGACTCTCTGGGATCGATTCGAGTTCAAGAACAACCCCTCGTTGAAGGAGATCGTTACCTGGTTCCAAGAGAAACACAAACTCGAGGTGACCATGGTCAGCCAAGGCGTCAGCATGCTATGGAGCTCGTTCGTGGGCAAGAAGAAGGTTCGTTCTCGTCCTACGCACGTTTTCGGTGTTGTACTGATTTGACCCCGTGACAGAGCGAGGAACGCCTTCCCATGCCATTCAGTCAACTCGTGGAACATGTCAGCAAGAAGCCCATACCGCCACATGCGAAGCACCTCATTGTCGAAGTCATGGTCTCTGATGAGGAGGGCGAGGACGTTGAGGTTCCTTTCATCGTTGTACGAATCTAGTAGGTCGGAAAGAAGAGAACCAGCAGCGAAATACCAACCTGTATAATACTGTTTAAGAGTTATCATGACGATTTGCTACTCAGACGAAAAATTGGTCTGAACTGGTACAAATTCATAGTGTATTGAGTTTGTGCCGGAGATCAAGTGTGTACATAAGAAGAACGGCATACGAATGTACTATGAACCTACTTGCAAAGTAAGCGAGACATGAACAGCATGTACTGATACGAAACGGGGGGTATGGGGTAGAGTAGGGAGAAGGGTGAAGGTTGGCGCAAAGTGTGAATTACGAGTGGTGGAAGAGGGATCGGAATTGGTAAGGGGAAGGGAAGGGGGAAGGTAAAACAGTCAAATTGGCTGTATACAAATGAGAACCGAGATGAAGCGAAAGGGGGAGAAAGAGTGATGTGACTACTTTTGGTGTATATATGCTTTAGAGGGTTCATGGACTGAAAAGCCAAGGGGACGTCACAAATTAAAAAAAAAAACAGTCAGGCAAATGAAACAGCGAAAAAATACATGCTACAACAAAAAAGACTGGTCGGATGCGAAGGAATCGAACATCGGATGGAGAAAAACACAGTGATTAGCGGTGTAACGAGTTTGATAAATAACCATGACGGGAATCGCGAATGAATGCAAACGAAGGACAGAAGCGTCAACGAAGCAAGAGAGGCAAAGCCGGAAACAGCAAACTCCAATGAAATAATAAGTAGTCCAAATCGAAAAGGCAAGAATGCTGGCGAATCGGAGGGCGTTTGGTTTCGGCACGAGGTGACGCATTTATCAATGCCTTCGTGTGTTTGGGTGGCCCCGTTGTCCCAGGAAATCCCTTGTTGACGGAGGGTACGCATCCGGGAAGGCCGTTGTGTCGTGTGGTTGACGATGAAAAAAGACAGCGAAAGCTCGAGAAGATCAGAATGCAGCTGAAAGAAAAATGTACAATGATAACCAGAAAGGGGGAAGAGACTAATGCTGAGAATGCTGATTGTAGTGTAGAGTTGGTGAATGATGCCAGCGAGAATAATAGTCGGAGACTCTATGATGGAAACGGCGATGTCGGAAGTTCGTAGCGCGTGGTGGATGGTCAGACTCGCAACCACGAAGTGGGAGCGATGGCGATGGCGGGTGCATATGCAGCGCCTGGATATAGATAGTGGCCGGCGTATTGTTGGTTAGGTCGAATAGGTGCCAGATGCTCCTGAGAGGCCATGCGAGGATCGCCGCACTTGTACGGGAAACCAGATTGGGAGTAAGACCGCAGATGATGGCGAGATGACAGATTATCAGAGTCGTAAAACAGAGATTGCGAACGAGAGTGAGACATGGAAATTGCCGCTGGCTGGGGATAGGCGCTATACGGCGAGGGGTTAACCGGCACAGCAGGATGGCCGTAACCATATGTGGCATACCCCTTGAATTCGATGCCAAAGGGAACATCCCAAGATGGGTTGTAGGGAATATCATGTGCGCGATAACCTACGGCATAAGAATGCACCTGTGACGGTTGGACGGCGACATAGTGACCGCTGCTCCGGTTGCGATCCCGCAGGATTGGTTCATCGCCGGAGGGGCTCCACTTGGCAGGAGGGGGCAATTCTTGCATTGGGGCTGGGCGAGCGACGTGGATGGTGTCGTGATCGCCGAGGTTGTCGATAGCGACGGCGATGACAGGGATCTCTTGCCCGCTTGTGGTTCGACGCTTGGGCAAGTACTCTTCCCGCAAAGGGCCGTCCTCGTCAAGATTGATGTCGTGAACATCTGACTGCACTTCATCGAACCGCTGTTTCTTGCGTTCTTCGATTCCAAGGAATACAGGTTGGGGAATAGGGCCTTGATCTATCACAGATGGAGCTTGCATGATTTCATCGATCGATTTCCGAATGATGGAATGTGGGTTGGAAGAGGGACGTCCGATAGGCTGCAGTTGCGAAGGGGCCAGCGACATGTGGTAAGACTTGAGATGTGACATCCACTGGGACCATTCCTGGTTCGAAATGGAGAGGTCATAGTTGAAGACGTCCAAAGCCAGAGCCTCAAGCCTGTTCAGCTCTTGAATAGGGATATTGGAAATAGAGTTCCTGTAATGAAGTGATTAGAATTGTAAGATATTCCATGTCAAAAAATGGGACTAACCAAGTCTTGTTACTGAAGGTATGGTCGTCCAGCCATTTGTTTGCTAGCATACATCCAAGTACGACCAAACGGAACGGCGCATTGGGCTCCAAACTCTCTCGCTCGTAAGTATATCCGTTGTCGCCGAGTAGGGCACTGCGAAACTTGATTTCTTTGGGATACTCTGCACCAAGATCGGCCGCATTAAAGAACCCAGGCAATCGAATGATGTACCATAGTCCCAAGAAGATGGCAGAAGGTTGCAACAAAGTTGAGAGGAGCAACGAGTGAATCGAAGGCGCCAAATAGCTGGGGGGGAAGGCCTGGTAATGAGCGGGGCGACTGCTAAAAAAATGTCAGCAAAGATGTCTGAAAAAGAAGAAGGTTGATACGTACGAAGGTTGGGTGAAGACCGGCGACAGACTGAGCCCAGTGGTGCAAACCCTCCACACATAGTTGGCAAGCCACTCGGACAAGGGCTGTACGAGTTGTCGGTAACCGCTGGAAGCACTGGGTGTGACAACGTCTGGGGCGGGGGCAGATTCTTTGACGGTCTCGGCCAAAGTCGGGAAGATCGGAGCCTGTCTGGGTTCTGCTGCAACCTTGTCCTTGCAGAAGCCGTAGTCGACGTTGGAAGCGATAGCAATGAGATCGTCGGCGGCGACACAGGGGTGTTCGGTAGCCACCGCCCTGTCGATGAAATCGGTGAAAGGGGTGATGGGTCCAAGGGGGCTGGAGCCAGTCTCTGGTCCACTGTCTGAGCCAGGAGAATGGCCGTCATACGTCGGGCAAAAGGCGCCGTAGCGGTACGTCTGGTCCTCGTAGGTCGCAAGATCCGTGAAAACCAAGTTGGGAGACGTGTCCACGGCGTCGTCGTCGTCATCATCGTCCATATCCATCATATCAGCCACATCGCCAGCTGCACACCGCTCATCCCACTCAGCAACTTCGTCGTACTCGTCTTTGATAGTGTATGCAGTGCGGGCAAAACCCTGAACAGCGTCAGTTGCCTTGGGCGGAAGCCACGCTTGAGCGCGGGATCCTTTAATAGCCATCGCGTTGTCCGCAATGGCCAACCCTCGGTGAAAATCCTGCTCTTCACGCTGCGCAGGGAGCTGCTGCAAGTCCTCTTCCCATATGCGTCTTGGCTTCGAATTCCTCCACGCGGGATGGGTGACAGCGCCACGGGCGGGCTTGATGACTGGATGAGATGTCGGTGTGACGACACGGGGGACAGGAACCGGCATCTGCACAAAAGGTAGACCGGAGTCTAGGGCTTACTCCACAGAAAAACTGTGAAATCTGCCGCTAAAACTCTTGTCTGAGGTTGCCCCTATAGCTCTGGAGCTGGGGCCAGGAAAAGGAATGAACTGGGGTGGGGGTCGTAAACTGGGTCGTAAATCCTAGTCTTGAAAGTAGCAGGCGGAAGGAACTGATCGGTAGGACGAAAGTGGTTGTGGCAAACGCACAGCGAAGGCGTGCCTTTTTATGCGGTCGTCGCAGAGAAAAGCAGGAAACGGGCCTGTGAGTTGGATGCTGAACAGGCGTCGACCAGCTGCTTGGTGGATCTCTTGTAGTCTCTGCGGGCAACGTACAGACAACCCTCTCCAGTCCTGGGCGCAAACGAACAGAAACCTGGCTATCTGAATCGACGAAGAGGGTCGATCCGCCTGGCAATGCGAGTTGGGGAGGGAAAAAACAAAAATCGCCCAAACGCCCTTATATATCCATTACGTAACCATCAACCCATGTCAGCCAGCGAAACCGCTCACAGGCCAAGCCAAACTCTTTGGGCCTCCCTATTATAACGGCTTATCTTGGGATAATCGATGAGTCGATAGAACCGTCCGGGGTCATCCGCCACTGTCCTGGTCAACTGAGAGAGTTACTGACAGAGCCCGAGAGAGCCACCCTGTGCCCTAGCGATAGAGCATACATCGACTAGGAAACGAACTTATCGATTCATCTGCAGACTGCCACTCCAAATAGGTCTTATCACCGCCGATGAACTGCAAAATTATTCTAGCAAGGCTCTTGTCTCGGATATAGCGATCTCAAGATCCTTTGTCCTTGTCCGTCCTATCCGCAGAGGCCAATTCAACGTAGTATGACTCGTCACTGCGTATCTTGGAAGGCACGGCATCCAAGATCTGAATCATAGAATGTAGGTCATGAGTCAGTCAAACTATTCAGCTACACCGCCATCTCCGTCACAATTAGCTAGGGGTCTTGCGGAACTTTGGGGAAATGGCTCACCAGTTGTGGAGCATGATCGAAACACGCGGACGCGTTGTTTGGTCGTCAAGTGCATGGCAATCATCCTGGCCTGGTTGCACGGCGCCAAGGCTGCAGGGTTCATTACATCAAACGACGTCCACTATACGGAGCCTCAAGGTCCTACTTATTCGAATTCATATCCTACTAGCATTCCTTAACACGGTCATATAGGCCCAAATGAGCGGTCCTCAGCAGGATGCTGGAAATGGTTCCAACCAGTCGAACAACGGTCTATCCGTCGATTCCATCACTTTAGGTCAACTAAAGACCTTTGGGACGAATGGTCAAAAGCCCAAGGTATACGTCTTCTATCCCGCCAATGGCTGTGTTTAACCATTCTCCACCAAACAGCAATCATGGTTTGACTTCAAATATGACGATGAGGACACTGTTATGAACGAAATCGAAGAGTTCTATTCGTACATCGAGATGTCACAAGTCGCCGAAAACCTCAAGGCCTGGGAGGGTTGCTTTCCCTTCGGTGGTCCGTTCTCTTCACATCGATCGTTATAAACGCGTATCACTAAACCTTCCCTGCTCCAGAATGGACAAAAGCGACGCCTAACCAGCGCAAGTCCCATGTCGAACTGCTGCTCGAAGGGTTGGAACACCGTGATGCTGAGATCAGGTTCACTAACGCCCGCCGCCTGTTTTACGTGCTGCAAGGTCGGTTGGAACCTTTACATGTAATGCCCCACGTGCGATGCGATGATCCTGATTCATCGGTTGTTTATTTCTTCTTTTCCCGCAGGCACGTTCGCGGAGACTGGCTCTCCCGAACATCAGCTACACTGGATTTTCGAGAACTGCAAACTCGTAAGGAATGCAAATGGAATTAGCAGCGTTGTGGAGGCTTTGAAGATCGCAGGAAGGAAGCACGATTTGTTGAGGCATGTCTATAGAATGCACGAACTTGGTTCATACAGCTAATGGGTTTGTAGCAATCTGTCTGACCAAGATGCAGCACACTTTCATATTTCCCTACAAGACAAGACGGATCTTCTAGAAGAAGTCTTGACCGAGATCTCGGTATACCTTGGGATGTTGTATCATTTGATTGAAGTATTCAAGGGCCACGAGGACTTCGCCGATGAGCTGAGTACGTGGGTGCATACCACCGTTTCCGGCATGAACTAATATTCTGGGGTAGTGAGCATGGACCCCCCGCTTCCCGTGTATTTGTTCAATCTGGTCGCTGGCTTAAGGGACAAGAGTGCGAAAGGGTATCCTATCAAGAAAGTGGGTGATGCGAGAAATATAAAATGGTCAAGAGGAATTGACATTTGGTCTCGCAGCTTCTTCTAGTCCTCTGGAAGACTCTGCTAGCATGCTGGGGTGGAATGAAGGACCACGAAAGGGTCAAGAAGATCGCAAGGGAACTTGCCGGCCTGCCCCCGATCGATGGAAGTGCGTATGTTTACATGGCCAAGTTAATAATCCAACCTTACCCGCCCATAGCCGACAAAATTAAATCCTCACCTGTTGATATTGAAACTTTCCGGCAGGAGACTGCCGTTAAATACCCCACATTCACACCCCCGCCCCAGCCACCTCCTGCGTTTGTCGACGCCCCAATTTCGCGATTAGCAAACCCAGCGCTGCTGACCAGACGGCTCTCTCAGGCGCATTCACCGATCCCCATCCGGCACCATTATCATCACGATGAGCCAGACATTATGCAAATGAACCAGGGACATGGACAGGGATCGTACCCTGGGCAAATGTCGCAGAGCAATTCATATTTTCGGGGGAACCCCCAGCCTGCTACGCCTGCGCCTTCTCCTCCACCGTCTCCGAAACCAAAGAAGCAGCAGTACCAGACGGATCAGAATCGACCGTTCTTGTTCCCGTTTTCGAAGCATAGGTTTGGGAGGGACGCAAAGCTTGTGCCGTTTGCTGTTGAGGAAGCGGATAGGTTGTTCAATAAACATATGCATGTGAGTTTAGCGTTGGCTCAGATGTGGAGGACAAGGGAGGATTGTATGTCGTTTGAGAGTGGGTTGGAACGCATGCCGGGGACAGAAAATGACGCGAGATCATCAACCTACGTCGCCGACGTGAGTAGTCCTAATTACCTTATTGGAAGGTGTGGTCCTGACCATAGATCGTCTCAGGAGGATGAAGCGGGAGAGCCATTGCCTGATCTGAAACTGTTGGACGAGAAGATTGCAGAAGCGAATGCTGCCCTGGCGAATGCACAAACACCGTCTGAGAGGCGAAAAGCGTTGGAGCGAAAGGAAGATTTGTTGCGACTGAAACGGGTTGAACAGATTTATGTATGTGTTTTCATTTATGGATCCGATTGTTAATGTAACAACTGAATGGGTCTTTGTTTATGAAGAGTTCTGTGTTGCCCGTGCTTTCGGGATGGGTGTTGGTCCTATTAAAGTTGTTACTCGCAACGGTCTCACCGAATGCGAACAATATTCAGCTTCCACAGACATCTACATCGTCTGTGTTCCCGGGTAACATTCGTGAGTGATTTGTGACATGGCTGGTCTTAGCTTTGTTTACTCTGTTGCAGCCCCTGAGCAGATTCAGCAGCCCCCACCTACTCTGGACGAGATTGATGTCATTCGCCACCGAGAAGTTACTTCCAAGGCCGTGTCAGCCATTCTCTTGCTTGTGTTGAAATGGTTCAAAGTTTCCCGTGTGTGGATTTTACCAAGGTCTCCGGGCTATGGCTGATGTCTATCTTCCTGTTGCCAGACGTAATGAAGTTCCATCACCTTGGCCAGCACCTCTTGGATACAAACTGCTTGTTACTGATCCTGAAGATGTTTGGTCTGCAAGAAGTGGCACAGACGGTCGTGTCCAAGGCTGATTCCCCTGAGAACAAGTACGTCGCCCACCTATAGGACGTGCTGATGCTTACTCCCGTTGTCAAAAGTTTCTTCCGATACTGTCAAGTCAATCTGTCCAAGAACCCACAGATGGCGAGGCCGGAGGACGAGATGATTAAACCTCCTAGGCAGATTATTACTCGGGTTGTTACGCTGCCCAATGGGGAGACGCACGAGGAAGAAGTTGAACAGGTTACGGAATATTCGTGGCGCAACTTTTTTGCAACGATTAATTTCGCAAAGATTATGCAGAAGTTGTCCAAGGGGAGGTCGCACAGGATTTGGATGCTTGTTCAATATAAGAGTTCGGTAAGGGTTTTTATTGCGTCTTTTGTTGGAATAGCAAGCTGATGATCTGTGTTTGGCCTTTAGGCGGTGTTGAAGAGGGTGTTGAGGGTCCCTCACCCGCTGCTGCAGCTTCATATATTGAAGTTGATTAAGAGCCAGGTTCCGTTTTGCGGACGGAAGTGGAGACAGAGTATGTTGTTTATCGTTTCGAAGGCTAAGTGACACTGACGGGTTGGTATCCCAGCTAACATGAAGGTTATCACAGCCATCTACCTCAATTGTAGGCCTGATCTGCGTGATGAGTGGTTGACCGGAACTGAGCCTGATGATGCGGGAGATGCACAGGTAAGTCACGGATCAGGCTGTTCGCGTGCATTGAGTTGTGCTGATCCGTTCTGCAGACTCAAGAACAAGCCCTGCGGTATCTCGTCAAATTCTGTGCGTTCGTTATTCAATTCCATTGTCCACGAGACTGACTGCCGCATTCCAAAAGATAACAACAAGCGTTATGGACCGACTTCCACTCCACACCAGCATGGTCCTGTTCACCGCCGTACTGGAAGCATGTCAAACCATTTGGAAGGCCTGCAAGCAGATCCCCAATTGTCCAGCCTCATAAGACCGTTGGGTACGCCGAACACTGTTGATTCGGATGTATTCCCGCCTTCTAGGGCGCAGGCCCCGAATCCCTCCATATTCCTGCCATACATGACGGAAGATATCGCCTTCGAAGAAGAGTACGAAGAATATCTGTCTGACCTTGGCTTGTCCGACGAGCAGTACCAGACTGGAGGCGAAGGTGGCCAATTCCACCCATCACAGTCGGCTAGCAGTGGTAACTCGGCGTGGCACCGTCTCCCAGAGGATTTCAGCCATATTACGGATAATATTAGTGATAGCGAGAGCATTGTGTCAATTGGGGATTTGGGAGACCGTCTTGATCCCGGGAAGGATGATCAGGAGACTGTCGATGAGAATTTGAACAACTGGGAGGTGAGTTGTACATGCTTTGGTTCGTTTGTGTGTTATATGTGCAATGGTCGCTGACGAGTTGGCTTCAGCACATGAGTCCAAAGACAATGGCTGCGTTGCCTAAGTCCCCTGCCGGAAGGAGGAGGTCAAGTTCGGGTAGTGGTGGGCTTCGGCCCGTTATACCGTTTGGACTGGATGATTCTAATCCGGTCGAGGATTTGGATGATGATCTGGAGGACTTGGTCCAGAGGGATCATACTGGACCGAGTGTTGACGAGGTTGAGTACGCTTATGGGTGAGTTATTCATCTATTCATTGTCCTTTTCTTGGGACAGGGTTGTTGACAGCACTTTTTTCAGTGTTTGAAGATGTTCTAAATTGGATCGGAATCTATGTACGAATGTACCTCTTGGTTTCTTGTGGTGTACGACGAACATATATATACTTCAGATTGAATTTATCGTTATTCTTGAGCTTGCTAGGTCTATCCCTGTGCTGTGGCCGAAATGTTACTTTCGATGAGGAATCGGTTTTCATGCAACTACGATTGTTCTGCACCATGAACGTTGCATAAACTTGCAGTTGCGAATATATACGTACATTACTGTCGGAAAACTCAAGGAAGGCCCAACACAGCTGGGAAAAACGTATTCTGAAACAGGCAGAGCTCGACAATCCAAGTCGTCCAAGGCCAGGTCCAAGACTTGTATTTTGGCGAAAAGTTATGTTAGAGACAAAGATGCAGGCCAAGTGAGCTATGGTTGGTCTGAAAGCCATGAAGGTAACTGTGGTGCATGTCCATGCCTGTATCCGAGCAGGTACTGCAAAAGATACAGTTTATCGGGCAGATGGCGAATCACAAAAGGTTTGTATAGCAGGTGTCCGGCGGGTTGCCCATACCACGAGGCTATTGCTGGGCGCAAACTCTTCAGTATTAGCGCTGGCGCCGCCAATATATATATTCTCCAGATACAATATCTTCTACATGGACGATAAGCTTTCAATTGGCCAGGGGAGCCCGGGAAGATTAGGCAGTAGATTTTTGTTTGTGTAGACTTGCTTTGGAAGTGTTTTAGCGTGTCTTTCACAATTTGGACGTTGTCGGGGTATGTTGAACCTTGTGGCTGCAGGCACACCAAACAAAGCGTCCCCCATCCGGTCCTCGTCGTTCCCTTCCTGGACGCTGAGCTCTTTTATTTCTCTCGAATAATTATCTTCATCGACATGAAGTATTCCCTATTCCAGAAGAATGCGGGTCCGTGCGCAATTGGGCCTTTTCCCACGTACCTGACATAAGCTGCGTTCGTTGATTCCTCCCCTTCCCTCCCCCTCAACCACCATCTCCGACCACAAAGCGAAGCCATCTGCCCTAAACTTTATATACTTCCTGCCATCGACGTCGCTAGCATCCAACACAGCGGTCAACTCTTCGGATAGCTAGCTAGAAAGACTTCCCTTTTTATGTCCCAACCGAACCCGGCCATGCAAGCCATGATGCAAGACGCAAACCAAGTTGGCCAGCAGGACCCAAACGTCGGCTCCAGCAACAACTACTACCCCCAAGATAGCGATATAACTGGTGGTCTGCCTATAAATTTGGATTCGCTGAGGGATGGACCTCCTGGAAGCAAGCCATTTTACCCTTATTCGACTCTTATTAGGTGAGTCGTCTGCCTCCTGAGCGAGTTTGCGACACCTCGTCTCAACGTCGTTCAGATATGCTATCAAGGGCTCGCCCAATGGTAAATTACTCCTAGAGGATATCTACTATGCGATTGAGTCGAGGGTAAGTGGGCGATTTTCATGGATTGCTGTTTCCGCGCTCATCGGTAAATCTTAGTTCCCCTACTTCAGAACAGCCCCCAGCGGTTGGAAGGTGAGCATTCCGACTACTTTTTGTAATCACTTCCAAGTGCTGCTTTGAGCGCCCCAATTATTATTTATGAACCGTGTCGACGCGACGCGATGTTTTTATTTGCTAGTTCCTGTTTGTTGTGGGAAGTTTGGGACCCTCCCTTCTGACCCTTTCTGTGTTTGTAAACGGCCTCTCGGCTAATCACTTTTTCTCTAGAACTCTGTACGGCATAATCTTTCTCTTAACCCATGCTTCGAGAAAGTCCCTCGTCCCCTCACCGACCGCGGGAAGGGTTCATATTGGACCGTCAACGAAAATGTTGATCCACGGACGGGGGTCCATCGTATTCGCAAACGGAAGAACAAGAAGCGTGGATCGGAGGAGTCCGATGTTGACTACCACCCTAATGACCAGCAACCACCGCAACACTTTGAGGACCCACACGCTGCAGTTGCTGCGGCAGCGGCAGCTGCTGCTGGCGCCCACCCACCGTTCGTACCCCCGTCGACGATGTCGAACGACGACCCTAGTTCAAGTCGTCCTCCTGGACAGTACCCACCTGCGTATCCGCCGTATGTGTCAACCTCTTATTCCCGTTCACTTGAAATTTAACCCTTGTCTCTAGTGGTCTACCGTTCGATCCTAATTTCCCGATGATGGGTATGCGGTTCCCACCTATGCCTGGGCCTGTGCCCATATCGCCGGATGAGAGCTTCGAGGTTGATGAGCATGGCAACATCAACTGGAGAATGGCGTGGCTCAAGGAGATTGGACACCTGCAGCAGGTTACTCAGGAGCAAGAGAAAGCCGGTGCTGACCAGGAGTGGTACCGTATGATGCTGTTCCGTGTGAGGACTGCTTTGATGCCACCTCCTATAAACCCTGAGATGATGCATGGGATGGTCCCACAAATACAACCACCAACGGGAGAAATTCCTCCTCTGCCCCAACCACCTCAGTGAAGATACGGATTAACTGCCCTCGTCCTTTCGTTTGCTTTCATGGTCGTCGTTGTTCCTTTATTCGATTCTGTTCCGCCTACTTTTTAGGGCATGTCTCCTTCGATGACTAAGCCATTTATCTGTGACTTTTATCCCTTCCATACCGTATAATCACACTGTACACACATATCACATCGACATCTGTATTTCTCAATGTGTCCTTTCTCAGTAATAACGATGAATTTGATGCATTCTGATTCGCTATCGGATTCGGTTCGGGTGAGACTCCCGAAAATGGACGGGCCGAATGAGCGTGGGAGGGTGTCACTGTCAGGTGTTGATTGTCATGCGTGCCAATCCAATCGCACCTTATTAATTTGTTATTAATTGGGTTTATATTCCTTTCGCCTGAAGTGGAACCCTTGACTTGCTTTACCCCCTCCACCATGGCCCCTACTGCTGTCTTTATTACCCCAGACCAGGATGTTAAGCATTCTTCGTCGCCAAAAGGCCCAGCACTGGCCATAGGCTCCCTCGACACTGCACAGGATGGCAAATACCAAAGCTTAATCACAGAACTGGAGGCGAGCAGGTCTGTAGATAAGCTGCTGGTCGATAGGCTGGTCGATGGTGGTGAGTGTTATCTTTCTCGACAGGTTTTTATCTATCTGACCCGGGGAATCGCGGTAGCTACGACTTTGGAGCCATCCAAGTATGCCTCAATACACATAGCTCTCACTACTTCCGATTACCAATCGCTGCAACCCTCAAATCTGCGACCGTTGCTGTCTCAACTCTTCGCGGGATTGTCAACACTTGGAACACTGCATCTGCTCAACCTAGCCGCCTCTTTATCCACCCTACCCAGCGAGCTGACCCTCGCCGGGTTCAACGTCCTTTTGGGTTCGGACAAGGGTGGGGACCTGATAGCCCAGAAGCCTGCACCTTCAGTCTCTCCTCGGCTGAATGGAACGACTTTGGCATCATCGACTACAGCTACGAATGGAGCCACGCCCGCCCCTGCTGTCTCTGTTCCATTGCTGCTGCGGAAGCGCACTGATCCGGCGAAGAAGAAAGCTTTGTGGGCCCTTACAACGGAACCTTCTGCGCCTTCGACGCCTAAAATTGATGCCGACGCTCTGCTGACTGCAGAGGACAAAGCAAGGCCCATCCCTACTTGTGAGCCTGTTGACAGGAACGCACCACGGCGTAAGAAGGCATGCAAGAACTGCTCGTGTGGGTTGGCAGAGCTGGAAGAGGAGGAGAAAAAGAACGCAAAGGTAGTTGTAATTGATGCGAGTATCGACGGGGAGGCGGGTGCAAAGGCTATTGAGCAGTCAGAGCGCCAGAAACTTCTGGAGGCGGCGGCGAAAACTCCCAAGGCCTCAAGCAGTTGTGGAAGCTGCTTCCTTGGTGACGCATTCCGGTGTGCAGGATGTCCGTACCTGGGTATGTCACAGCACTCTTGCTTCTTTTAGGGCTCTTTTCTGACACGGCTATTCATTCAACGTGACAGGCCTGCCCGCTTTCAAGCCTGGGGAGAAAGTGGAGATCGATTTTGGCATGGACGATTTCTGAACACAAACTGGGGTGCGTTTCGGAGTAGCGAGGGATTCTTCCGGTCGGTTCCTTCTCATTTGTGGCATCTCGTTATGTTAAGACGAGACGGAAATTTCCCTTGCGGCCTCCACACGCACGTATGTCAACACGATATCCCCACGCAACCCAGCGCAAAACCTTTTGGATTATAGAACATGTCGTCTATGAATCTAGACTTGCTGATTAGCTGTGCCTTATTGCTATCTGGCCGTATGGCCTCTTTGCCTAACGCTTTGAACCCTCCTTTTTATTTCTCTCACTCTATTTGCCCGAATTCCGAATTCCTTCCCTTCCCTTCCACCCCTCTTCCAACCGCAGTTCCCCGTTTCGTTATCATCTTTGTAATAGTGGTGTTGAGACCGGGCTGTTATTCAGCCGATATATTTCTTCTTCGTGTAACACTGTAATGGTGTAAAGGGTTATGCTAGTGGATCTTGGGCACATGTCCAGCTGACTGAGCGCCCCTGGGCAGGCGCTCATTTACCCCTGGGCTTCCCCTTCTTTCGGGAGCTCCATATGTCAAAAAGGTGGCACAGGATGGTAACGGACATTGGACAGACGGTGTAACAGGGGAGAGGTGTCGGTCTAGCGGTGTAAAATTAAGCAACTCTATATATTTGTATTATCATGTATGCCATAGACAATTTACTATGCCGCTAAAAAGGAGTGTGTGAGGCACAAATGACTCAAACTTACCTGTTTGAATGTGGCGCCAATTTATTTGGTTATCTGATAAAGAAAGTTTGGTCGGTGGCAGTTGGATCTTTGAGCTGACACGGGTTGACCGTGACCGACAAGACAAGTTCAATGGCCGCAGATCTGGCAGCAGCTCTCGGACATTCCTCCGCCACAAACTTTTTTTTTACGAGGCAAAGACTCAAAGAGGTACCTGATTCTGGGTCCGAGTATCCTCTGGAGATCTAGGGGAGCTCTTACGGTGTGGGTTTTGTTCTAGCCCCGCACAAGGTGTGTGTGATTTGTTGAAAGGGCAGCAGGTTGCATCTATTGATGCTATAACCCCACAAAAAGCACGAAACGAAGAGAATTTAGACCTAAAACACGTTCTGCCACGAAAGGAGCCAAACTTGAGTAGTTTGGCTGCTGCTGCGATCTTCTTGCAAGGAGCGAGAAACATGGAGTTGAACAACGAAAAACGTACCGAAAGTCCGGACGAGTATTATGGGTCTGGGGCTACTATGGTCGTACCTGCCGAGGTCAATATTGCCTCATCCTCATTGTCATCTCAACCCAACTTCCCCGAAGGATCCTCAACCGCGACCTCTCCCCCAGATTCCAAACCCCCACCGCCGTGCTCCCTCTGCACACAAACTACCGTGCCAAAACCCGCAAAGTACACCTGCCCGCGATGCGGCGCCAAATCCTGCTCCGTGGCCTGCAGCAAGCTGCATAAACAGCAGACGGGCTGTTCAGGCGAGAGAGACAAGGTGGCGTATGTGCCGATGAAGGAGTATGGCTGGGGCACGATGATGAATGATTATGCGTTTTTGGAAGATGTGGGGAGGAAGGTTGGCGAGGTCGGGAGGGAGATTGTTAGTGGTGGGTTCTTGCACGGTGGGGTTGGCGCGGGGATGGGTGTCGGTGTTAATGGAGGGTATAATTCGCGGAATGGCGATGGTGGCAGAGGAGGGAGGGGTGGGATGGCGAGAGGGAGGGGAGGAGTAGGAGGAGCGAGGGGTAGACCAGGTCCTGGACGGACGAAACGCGATATATTCAAGATGCAGATGGAGGTGCGGGATGTCGATGTCGATCTGCTGCCTCTTGGCATGAAGAGAAGGAGTGCGAACCAATCTGGTTGGGATTCCAGGTAGGTTTCATCGTGTTAATCTCTTTTCTAATTGGAAGAGGGCTAAAGGATCGAGCTTTTAGGAACCAAATGGCACTGCTAACTATTGAATTCAAATTCCACCGACCCCGGGATCCGCTAGCTCCTTCGTCAGACGTGCAGGAGCCACCGCTCGTGTTCTTGACCCATCGCAATAAAACAAATACACCCCTCCTGAAAATTATACAAGCGCTAGTGAAGGAGCGCATCATCTCTGCTTCATCCTCAACCAAGAAGGGCGCGCAGAACGAAGAATCAAGCAGAAGTCTAGAATGGCTCAAAAGTATGGTTCTTCCCAGTGCGGAAGATCCGGAAGGATACTGCCCCCCTCGCTGCGTCATGAAAGCCCCAACCGACCCCAGCCTCATTCTCCAGTCTATCAAAAAGCAAAACTCCGAGTCCGACAGACAGTACGCCACAGGTCTTGGCAAGGCCTTAGCAGAAAAGATGGTCACTTTGCCTGCAACGATGAAGACCCTCAAAAACGCGCAACAGAAAAAGATCCCGACAAGCTTATTTAACATCCCGAAAGTTTATTACAATTTGGATTTGAATGTGACCTTGGGAGAAGCGCTGAGGTATACACAGTTCGTAGAGTTTCCAACGATTGAGGTTGCGGAGGATGGAGATGAAATATTGGCCAGTGGAGTTTTGGTGGACCCGCGGAAACATCGAGAGGGTGGTGCTGAGGGGCGTGGACTGGATGTGGACGAGGTCGTTGAGCCGCTGCCGAAGAGGCGCAAACTGGATCCCAAGGCAGGGAAGGAACGGATTAAAGGCTTGTTGGGAGGGTATGGCAGCGAGAGCGATAGGGATGGAAGTTCCCACTCGCAAACTGAGGGCGAGCAACATCAGGAAGAAGAGGCAAGCAAGGAGAAGCCGAAGTTGTTGTCACTGGTGGCAGATTACGCCGCGAGCGACGAGGATGAGCAAATGGACGATGCGACAAAGGTGTTGGACAAGTCGCTTCCTTCTGGTGCGGATGGGCGTGGTTCACAGAGCGACGAGGAAGACGAGGAGTTGGACGCTGCTGCGCTGCTCGAACTTGTTCGACAGGTCAAGGGAGAGCAATGGGCTGTTGAGCAAGATAGGGTGGATGATGATGCATTGGATTGGGAAGGATCGGATGCTGATGCTGAGGGAGAGTCTGACGATGGGGACTATTAATTTGGTTCTGGACACCCGGCGGCATCTTTTGGGTGACACTTTTTGAGACATATATCCTTCTTGTCATTGCGCTCCAGGCGTGATTAGATGTCCTGCCTTCGGAGGTCGAGGAGGCCCTTCATAAGGCCCTGTACTTCCAGCAACATCTCAATGGCTTGCTTGACGGGAGTGTCGCGAATAGGAGCTGCGGCCTTTACCTCGACCTCCCATAACGTATCTTCATGTGCTGGTATTGGCCGGTCGGTTTTTGGATCTGCCTTTGTAGATCAGGGGTTTGTTAGCAGTGAAGATATACTACGCAGAGGAGAGTGGTGCACCTGTTCCTGTTGAAACATGCCGATAATGAGAGCACC
Organism: Coprinopsis marcescibilis; assembly: GCA_004369085.1. Lineage (NCBI taxonomy): Eukaryota > Fungi > Basidiomycota > Agaricomycetes > Agaricales > Psathyrellaceae > Coprinopsis > Coprinopsis marcescibilis. The sequence goes on along the minus strand of ML210168.1, from coordinate 54,300 downwards.
GCGTCTGAATGAGTATCCTCTCTTGTAGATTTGGGCTTTGCGGCTGCAAAGTGGTACACGAGATGAATGATGCGTATGGCAGGGAGAACATTACAGGACGTACATGTATCCAAGTGCGGCTGCAAAGCTGAGTGCGTCGCCGATTACCTGAACGTTTGCCCATGGACGAACTGTCGCGTCTGGATACGTGCGTGCAGATTCAGGTTTGAGATACGAGAAGAGCTCCCTGCTGTAGCATTAGAGAGTGGAATGCTAATCGAGTTGAAGAGAGCGAGAATAGTCGTACATACCAATTCGCATTCGGCTCGCTCATCTCCTTCTTTGCCCTCAACATGATGGGTTCCACGCCACGATCCCTTTGTTGCTGAGCATCGAGCGGCTCAAAAACGACCTCGCGTGTGTGGATTGGTTGGGCGGTTTCGCTGTTGAGGGTTATGCGGTTGAGGATCGGTTTGAGGTCTTTTGCGAAGAATTCGCCCGATAATGAGACTTCGTAAGAGTGTCCGCCGGATGACATGATATAGCTACAAGCTGATATATGGAAGCGAAAGTTAGACTCGTCGATATCGGAGGTTGATGTTGGAAGAAGACAAACTTGTACAAGCCTTGCTGTGGACGGTATGTCTGCCTTGTTGTCGTGTTGTTTGCATCTGATCGATCTGATCTCAGCGCGCCTATTTCGCATTTCCTGGGATGGTTTAAAGGGCCTCTTGTGTTGCGAAGGGGGTTTTACTCTACACTGGTAAATACAGGAACGAGAGAAGCAGAAGGTAAATGAAATGGAGAGAGGTTCATGTTGGGTATAATTCAATTGAAAGAAGCGGATGAGGCAACTTCGTCATTGCTACTAGTTTGACAGTAGGCGTTAAACTAGGGCTGTGCGAGCGTTTGGTTTCCCTGTGCTGCCCGTTTGTAGGTATATCAAACTAGGTACTATTGAGTATACTCATAGTCAATTCTCGCTTAGATTGGTACCACCGCAGCTTGAAGCTCCAGCTGGTGCACATCTTACTGCCTGGGGAAATGGAGCTAAAGGTGTCATACGAAGAGTCAGCTTGGTGGGAGTAGCGACGTTCTACTCACCGAGGGATGGCAGCGCAACAATCTCGGGATAAATGTCGAGTTGGTTCGAGGCGTCGCTAAGATGAATGGGAATGCGACTGAGTATACACCTAGACGTGTCCTAAGAATGTCGCATGTTAGTTACACGCACGTACGAGCTCGCATGGTATGGTATGGTGAGGTATGGTATCCATCCGATGAAACTGAAACTTCCTTTGCATGGGGTACTACAGCCGTTTTGTTAGCCGTCAGTACCAAGAGAAGCGATATTGTTGCTGCTGCGCCGCAAGAGCCCCAATTCGTAGGTGGAATTTATTGCTACGCAGAGTACCCATCTGGTTCGGAAGCGGCCACCATGGCACTTGAATTGGTTCTGCCTGTGGAGCGATGCGGTGTACGGTGTTCGACAAGGATACGGATGAAAACTGAAAAATTTGAATTGTTACACGTGCGTGTCACTCGTGATACGCCTTCGGCATTGAAAGTCTGCTGGGCGTTGGTGTGCAGCTATCTAGCTATGTGATTACACTATGAATTCCCCAACACAATGAAGAGGTTGGGATGAAACTCGTTTAGCAGTGAGCACAGCCACAGCACTAGCCCGTGAGTTTCGACATCTACTCGGCCACACTTTTCAGCGCAGACAAGCGTTTCTAAGCTTATACAGGGCCAGAGACACTCAGTGAGGGGCCTCTACCACGCATTCAGATCAATATTTCGAGTAAATAGGGTGGTAGAGCAGGTTTAGAGTGGGCTACAAGTGTCAGGACTGAGAATGATGTCATTTAAGTAACACTGCGAATTAATTGAGGAGCGGGAAAAATTCCAATTCATCCGTATCCTTCTCGAACACGGTAGCGGTGGGCTCGATCTGTCAGATCGAGTCTTGCGAGGGTAGATTGTATCTCGGAGACGGACACGACCTTATAAGACATTCAATGGTTATGTATACCGCTGCGCGGAAATACATGGCGTGGGCCCGTGACTGAGCGTCGCGCCGTATGGATCGAGGTATATTCGGCTTGCAGGATGGTCAGCAGCCTTATGCTCTTGGATTGGCTTACGAACTAGAGGATGGTATCCGGATGGATGGCACCCAGATACGTGGCTTGACTGGATCCAGGGTATCGCGGTTACGGCAAGTAGGTGGTTAGCCTTGGTACTCGGTCTGTCCAGCCCTGGCAGGGATTGGAGGTAACGTTCAGGGACTGCGTGGATGTTATTGCACCTGGGCCACGCGGTGCGGTGTCGTTACAGGGCAACCAAAGGCAACCAAGGGACTGAGGGCGCAGCGCGCGCGTCCACACCTCGAACGAGGGGGAATCTGCACCGGATCAGCATACCATGCCGAGTTGAGTCGGAGAATACTCCCGCTGGGCTATGCATGTGCCAAATCTCGAAGAAGGGATTCTGGTCTATTCCGGTTCATACGACGAGATGCAGCTTTGCGGGAGCGCACCGTGAATGACTTGGAAAGGTGATTTATGCCAACGGAAATTCTGAAACAATTCCGTTGGGAGTCGGTAAACGGAGTGTGCCCCTGCCGAGCGGGGAAAGTATTGTACTGCACAGTCCGCTGTAGTTGGAGAGGTTGGATGATTTCCTAGCCTAGAAACAGTTTTGTAGGCAACCTTGGAGTTTTGACAGTTTCCACGGATATTTTGGGCTGATAGTGCAATGATAGTGGTAGAGATCAAGAAAGCGGTGACGGAGCGAATTTGGTTTCATGTATGACCAAATTGGATCTCTTGGTCAAGCAACAAATTATCAGGGTTGATACATGCTATGACTGACAACCAGAGCGTATATAAACGCGGCCAGTCAAATGGTAGGTTCTTTTATGCACAAATGCCCAATCCACCATGAAAAGCCCATTGAAACGACTTTCTGATGTCTTTTCCTTCGTTCACGACTCAGGTTCACGACGCAAATCCGCCTCCTCGACAACGGTTAGCAAGACGAAATCCACAGGCACTAATAATGCCCGTTCACGACAACAAGCAACTCCTCCAAGTTCCCCAGATTCCCCCATCATAATGGCCCGTCCCCAGCTTCTCTCCAGGAAGCTTTCCGTAACCTCGGCTTCCTCGTATTCGTCGGACTACTCCAGCACCGAGGATGACTCTTTCGAGACCGACAATTTTACCCTTGTCAGTTCAACCTTGTCCAGCATCAAGAGGCGGGCGACATCGCCGTCTCAGGGCGCCAAAGATCGCAGGAGGGTTGCCATAGTCCAGATGGAGGCCCTGCAAGACGCTATGAGCGCGTCGGGATCGAGTTCAACGTCCAGTTCGATCAGGTCTCGGAGAGGATTGTCGACGCAGCTGTCCGGACTCGCCCTTGTTGCACCCCCGGACGCGGCTCCAAGGACCTACACACAGCTCACCCCTCCCACAACTGCACCGCTCACTGCCACACCCAGGCAGCCCGATGCCAGCCATTCTCGGTCCTTGTCAGAGCACGGACGGGCCATTGCCGCCGACGGGGACCAAGACAATCCAGACAAGGGCAGTTCGGCAGCTTTTGATTCAATCAGCAACAACAATACCGTCGTCCCTGGTCTTGAGCTGGCCACCCGGCTTCGCTCTGCTCCGTTTGCATCGTCGTCTGAGTTCGATGCACAGGACCTGCTTTCACCTGTGAACAGGTTCCATCAACCCTCGACCAATATGGCCATCTCCCCAAATCCAGCAGTGATTACACCGGAGATTGGCACTTCGAAGGAGATCCATATCCCAGTGGCTGCACCAGTCGTTGTCAGTCTAGCGTCGGCACGCGCAACTCAACAGCCTAGCGTCATAGTTCCTTCGACGGCCAACATTCCATTGCATGACATCCCTCCAAGGCTGGTCGTTGCCTTAAACTCAAGCTCAAGCTCGCACCATGATGACGACCTTCCGGTGTTTGATCCCACTGAAACGTCACGCTTCGTAGGATACCAACCTGGTACGTATCGCTCTCTCATTCGGCCCACTAGTCCCCGTTTCGCTGACTGGTTCTCCGTCCCCGCGCTGGTGAATTTTCGCCGATTGATCATCATCATGTCACCCTCTGCTCCGAAATCGCGCACGCACTCTCATCAACAACGTTTATGAAACCCTCTTTTTTAAACTATGCTGGTCACGCTCTTAACAGGCCTGCACTCGACAGCTGGTCCTTTGCCCGCTCCTCCACGGTCAGCGTTCGCCTCTACGATGAAGACGCCTCCACCGCCTCGACCTCCGAGACTGCATTCCCCCGCTCCACTTCGCGCCCGTAGCGATCTCGAGGCGGTGAAACAGGCGCTGCAGCTCCCGCCATTGGTTGCAGCCAAACTCGCAAAGTCAGTACCACCTCCTGCATCGCCTGTCGTGGAACGCCCTCCTCGATCTTCGTCACGGAATGCTCTCACCCGGCCACTGACGCGGACAGGCAGTGACAAGGAAGACACTTCGTATGTTGTTCTGAGACTTGGTATTGTTTGATTCGAGCTGATTTTTTCCTCTTCTTATGACAGTTCTATAATTTCCCGTGTCAGTTCTGTGCATCGCCGAGAGGGTGCATTCCAAGCGTCGTCCGCGTCGACTTTGGATGACGACCGAATTCCTGAGCTGGTTTCTACTCCCAGTACCCGGTTGGAAGTCATCCAGGACGAAGACGACGACCACGTTCCCAGTGTTACTGTAGTGGAAGAAGAGGAAGAACTAGAGTCTGATGTCAAATCACCAACTCAAGGCTCAAAAGAATTCGAAGATTCTCTGGACGAGCCTTCCCATCACCGCAGTTCTATGCTGAGGTCACCCTCACCTGACAGTATACTCGATGAATATCGACACAGTTCATCACTTGATGATGACGGGCCGCACAGACGACGCAGCGTTTCACCATCTTCGGCGGGCAGTTCACAGCGCGACAGTCATTACCAGACGCAATCACAACTTGAACGATCGCAGTCTCCTCGTTCAGCCTCCTCGTCGTCTGCCCCCAGTCCGCCGCCAAAAAGCTTTAGGAATAGCCTGACGACGAATTTGAAACGGTTCTCTTCATTACCTAGAGCTCCTTCGCGGTCCTCGCGCCATTCGAACAAGAGGTCTTCGGTTGGGACGCATTATTCGCAGAGGTCATCAAGGACGCCATCACCAAGTGTGCCACGCAAGTCAGTCAGGCGCAAGGTCGTCGACTACAACCCTACAGCGATGTTTTGCCATGAAGTTTATCAACAACGAACGACCGCGGAACGGTGTCAGATCTACATTGAAAAGATCAACGAGCTGTATATCCACGACTGTGGCCTGTCGGAATGGCTTTTGGAGATGAATAATCGAGGTAGGTTTTTGGCTTTATGAGCAAAAGGATTGGATATTGATGAACGTCACTATCAAGGTGCATCGACGCTACCTCGTGGACCATCATCGCACAAGTTCCAACCTCAGCCAAGACATACGTCCAAATCGTCGATGTTGTCCGAGGCGACATTTCCGGTACGACCAGATGCGGTAGTCGCCACGGATCTCGCACAGCAAAACTCGACACACAGCGATATCAGTTCTGCGATCACCTCCGCGTCGCTCAATCTCCCTTACCCTTCGCTGGCAACTCAACAACGGCAGCAATCTGTGCGGTCCACGTCGAGTGCTGGTAGCGGAACGCCGGCCGCCTCTGTCAAATCCCTTGCGCAATCGCAGACTTCGGCCAAGACCGGCTTCTTCGCGTCTTTGGGTCGAAAAGCGAGCTTGTCGTCTGCACGACGCACAACGCTGGGACATTCCAACTCTGCGGTTACGCCGAAAACGCTGTTGACCAAGCCCCCGCCCTCGACAAAGGACATTTCGAACCCGGTATTGGTGTCTAGCACGAATGCACATGCCGGCCCCGCTGGTCCTCGCGCAATTCCGCATCGCGCGCAGAGGTCCAAGACGCTTATCACTACCGTGACCAAGCCCAGTGAGCGGATGGGCGCATTTGGACGGAGACCGTCATTATTTGATCTCTCGAATACTTCCACGTCGATGGACCCCGAGTTTGAGGAACAGGTCGATAAACTCCACAACGTTCTCCCTCATGCCGACCGCAACCTCCTCGCAGGCTACCTGCGTCGTGCAGGACAAGACGTCCTGGCCATCGGTCAATACCTAGAAGACGAAAAAAACGGAACCCTCATACTTTAATGACTCGTGAATCTCAGCAACAAACCGCTTTCGTTCATATCCCGCGCAACTCTTTTCACGCTCCTTTGCTTGCTCTCCTGATGTCACTGATACACTTTGCTGCTGGACATTTGTTGCTTTTCTCTTCTCATTCTCTTCCTGCCCTTCATTATGACCTACCTGAATTACTGCTAGTGCTGCACATAACGAAATCTTAGTTTTCCCATGTACCATATCCATATCCCATGCATACATAGCTCCTCCCCCGTTTATAGTCTTTCACGGCATATCTCGCCACTCGTTCTTTCTGCAATTTACAGTTCACTGTTCACACATATTATGTACAATGTACATTTAATTAGTTACGCTACCTCCCAATTGCTGGTCGAAATCCACTCGAGCGTTTAATTGTCGACGAACTGATGTCTACTTCATGGTTAGATCAAGGATATTTTGGGAATTGGTATGCGCTTACGACGATTCTGCTGGGGTTGTTGTTGATGCGTTTGAGCCCAGTTTCCGGAAAAGTTTCGAGTCGAGCTTGGTCCCCGAGATTGAGTTGGGTTGAGCAGATAGTTTTCAATCTCGTTCACGCTATTGGAACGTTCCGAGACGTTCATGGATCTTTCCCTTTCCAGTCCTTGGATATTGTTGAAGTCGAATTGCTGGCGATTATAGGTGGTCCGTTTCTGCGACTCTTGCGCAGAAAATGGGATTCCATTGCGCGTAATCAGAGGTGTTCTTTGCATCTGTTGGGAGTACGAGATGTGAGCGACGTCTGACTGTGTGCAAATAATGAATTGACCAACGCTGATTCCATGTATCCCGCCGCCATGGGTTATATCCATGTTATTGTTGCCATTGGACAACTGGACCTGACCCTTTGAACTTCGGAAGGCTCCGTCGAGAAGGTTGGATCCTTGACTGGCAGGGGGACCATCAGTCGCACCCGGTACGCCTAGCAACACTTTCTTTTTCATTTTATCGAGCTGTGCCTGTGTGTTCAATGAGTACAACGGACATATCGTACGGAAGATGGATCCCAACCTTAAGCTTCTGGTATTCCTTGGCCTGTTCCCGAGCAGCCTCTTGAAGTTCCCGGACTTTCTTACGTTCGAGTTCGAGATCTCGTTCGATCTCTGGCGGAATTCAGCGTCCGCGTATGGGCAGCAAGGCACGCACAAAGGTTGTGAATCTAACCTGCTTTCTTGTTGGCGAGCAGTTCAATCTCTCCGTTTGCTGTATGCGCATATGTCAGATCAAGTCCATTTATGCGCACACTCTCCGCTTGCCTTCACGAACGACATTATCGAGCTGACGCTGCAACTGCATATTCTTGTCATTGACATTCCGCACGACAGCCTGCTGCAGCGTGCTTTCTTGGTGTATTTGATACTGCCAGAACGAAACGGCACTAGCGAAGTTGACACAATACGTCCAATGTCAGAGGGTGGCCCGATCTTTTCGAACGTACCGGCTGCATATCTCCAGGATAGTTGCAGGAGACAATCCAGACAGAACGGACTGAAGCGACAGGTCAGGGCTAGGTCACAGCATAAATATATGCGCAAAAACTGACTGTTTTGTAGTCGTTGGTTGGGTGGAGGGAGCAGACCTAGGTCAAATCAACATGGCAGAGCGGTATTGGAGCCTTGTGGCAAGATGGGCTCACCACGACATCGTCCCTATCAGACGGTTAGTTAGCTACTCGTCAAACGAATTTAGGATACATACGGTTCAGTCAGGCTCGTCTCACAGGCTACCACATTATTTAGCGTTAGTGCACAACAAAGTAACTACAGACGATACCTGGGCATAAACGAGATGCGTTGAAAAGCTCGTTCGCGCAGTTGACTGAGTTTGTGGGTCAGCTCGCCACTTTCAATCCCCAGCACCAGAACCAGAGTTCACCACAGAACACATGGGAACCTGAGCAGAGTAGTGTCAACTTCAGAGAGGAGGCGTCGAAAGAGTGGTACGTACACGTCGTCTGTTAAGATCCACCGCCCGCATCATCGTTAGGCTGTTGTGCTATTTCAATCGTTGCTGAGTACCCACAACGACAGCCTTATCCGCCAACGTTGCACGGCAGGTTAGGCGATTGCACCTGAGTTCGATATCCATGACTTGAAGGCGGAAAGCAGCCAGCAGCGGCAGTTGGAGACAAGGCAGGGAAAAAACGACAGGTAGTTTCTGAGAACGATCTTAAAGGGATGCTAAAAATAGCTCTCCCGTCACATCCAGATTACTATGTGGCGTGATATAAATACAATGCAAGTGCAACGATGTAATCTATGCTGCAGTGACCAATCGAAAAAAGGAAGAAGAGAAATTGCTAGAGGAACAGAAAGGTATAGATGAATGATCATTAAGACAAGTAGAGTGGCATATGTAGGTGCATGGAGTTGAAAAAGCGTTCAGGTCGAGATCATACCATCATCTTCATCCCCACCGAATATCGCGTCGAAAATGTCCTTGCCGTCAACTGCAAGCGGTGGTAGTTGAAGATGCTCTACAGAAGGATCTTCTCGAGCTGCTTTGAACCGGAGGCCGCGTTCTCGGCTCCATATCCCTTCCAGAGTATCGGAGAGGTTCTTCAAACCAAACAAGAAACCACGGTCGGGGTGGTCCGGATAATGAGGGGGGAAACGAGCAAACAGAAGCCCTGTTTCCGGGTCCAGAACTGTACGATAGCCCTTGGAGGGACTATCAGCTACCTCGAAGCTGTCGTCGATGTCGGGCGGGGCTGGGAGCCAGTCTCGGCCTGTGGTGGTATGTGCAAAGTCGACAATGCGAAGATTAATCTCTCCTCTCTTATGTCGTCGGCTCTGACGCTTTGCCACAGGGCCGATGAGGAGATCTTCGCTGTGCGATCGCCGCAAGCCCCCTCTTTCAACTGTGCGAGATTCAGATTTGGAGCGGCGTTCAAGTGACTCGCCGCGTTTGCTGTGTGAGGACGGTTGCTCCAACGCCGATGAACGGAAAGTTTCTTGTATTTCCTTGTCACCGTCGTATATCAAGAGAAGACTGCAGCCGTAGAACCGATAGCCTTTTAGTCGATTGATGATCCGCGCAAGCGCGTACAGTTTTTGGAGCAAAACCGGAATCTGGTACGCCAATAATCGGTCCCCATCAAAAAGGAAGGACTGGAAGACAGAGTCGAACTCGTCTGCCCTGACCTCCCGTCCGTTGTATTTGTCCTGAGTGATGTAAGATTGGCTGGCGTTATTCCATACCTGATGGGGAAACCGCGGTTGAGTATAAGACAAAAAATGTCGGAAAACATCATTTAAGCTTACCTGCATCCCACAAATACGTATCCCCAGTGGGCGACTTGTCGTTCGGTCACATTTCTTCCGCTGACTCTTCTTCTTCGCAGGCGTGGCGTCCATACCATATTGTCGTGTACCCATTTTCAGATCCATCACGCAGGGCCGTTTTAGGCGGCCTGTGAGATCCTCCATCAAGATAAAGTGATTTTGGCGTGTTGTTTCTGGCTCAGCGACTGGAACTTCTTCCCTTTCTTGGATAGTTTGGTCGAAGAATGGAGGTGGTTGTGCTCTGCGCGCAGTAGGGGAGCCTACAGACCGTGACCGGCTCCGTCGTCGTGATCCCACATCGCCGTCATCCCAGGAACGAATTCTGTGATGGTTCAAAGACGACACTATCTCCAGATCCATATCGAAGATGCCCAACTCTTTGTTATCCTCCTCCCCACCACGCACGTGTGCAAGAACCCTCTCCTTGGTTCTCCCTAAAAGAGAGTCACTGCGGGCGCGACGAAGACATGGAGTTTGACATCCGTCCGAAAGAGGTTCTCCCAGGCACGTTTCCCCTTGTTGAAAAAGACTCCTCGACAAGCCGTTTGACATCCCAGCGCTGAGGGTATCTGAAGTTTCACACTCTACATCTGCAAGATCGCCTGCATCAGTGTGTCGGGAAAAGACTCCAGGTCGACGACGGCGTTTCCGAAATCGACGAAGAACTGAATTAAATACATGATCCTTCAACTTGGTATTGACTACGGTTGAGCCCGTTCCGCCGAAACCAGGGGAGCCAGGCACAGACAATGCTTGGTCTGGGCGATGGTAGGAGTGCGTGCCAAGGGACTCGTCGTCCGAATTGCAGGTCCCATGAGGGTGGATAGAGTGCGGACGTTCGGCAAGACTTCCAGGGAACGCGTGTCTCGTTTGACTGGGTGAGTTTACTGGGGTCGGGGCGTCGATTTCATTGGCAAGGGGAGAATATTCGGCGAGAGGACTAGGCCTTGCACGAGGTGTTTCTGTCAAAGCTGGGGTTAGGGCGAGATCAGGAGTAGAGGCGGTTCCGTTCCGATGGTTTGGCTGGAGGCGCCGTTGAGCGACGGAAAGCGGGGAATTGGTGGACTGGGAGTAAGATCGGTTACGTTTACCCTGGCCGAGCAGCCATCCAGGGATGATGTGTCGATTCCTGTCGAGAACTACCTCAGGTAGCTCCGTGTCATCAGCGGAGCATTCATGGGAAGGATGTTGTAGAGGAGTAACGGTGGAAGCATGAGGTAGAGGGGGGCGAGCAACCGGGGAACGATAATGAGGGGATGGTTGCCGTGAACCTTGGTGGGATTGCTTTGGCACACGGCGATAGCTGACCAACATAACGCCGAGATACCGAGGGATGAAGTCCAGCAGCGGAGGTGCCTCGCGTTCGACAGCTTCATAGAACAAATTCTCGCGAGAGACCAGTGGCTAAAGATACAATGGTCAGACACGTGGTGATCCCTAAACTACAAGGACGCGCACCTTGCAAACTGCCTGTTTCGTAAACTTGTAGATGGCACTATGTCCACCAACTTGATTACGAAATGGTCGAAGGGGTATATGAGGAAGTTGCTCCTGGGACATGTGCATTGATGATACTACCCGCCTTCTTTTCCTCGCACGAGGCTTCCGAGCGCTGGATGAAACGCCTTCCTCACCGGAGCCTGAAGACCATACCTGAGGATGGTGAGTGTCGTCAGAGCCTGATTTCGCCATGTGTGCTGGGCCGTCGTAGGGCCCGACAGAAAGACTGGATGTGGTTGAGGCCACCGAAGCGGAATCCCAAGTAGATTCGTCGTCTGTAGTCCAAGGCGATGGGGATTCGAGAGGAGACGGTGGGAGAGGGTAGTCATCTTGTGGTTCTGTAGATGGTGCACGTTCAAGGATGGACGTGGGCTCGGATATTGGTGATAATTCGTAATCGACTTCGACGCTGTGCTCCTTGGTGCGGTCTTGGATACGGTTGGTGGGTGACCTGGAAGGTGACGGAGAAGGTGGAAAGAAGACTGAACGCCGGGAGTCGAAGGTAGAGGTCGGCGACTCGACGACAGTTTTACCACTGAAGTTATCGCCTTCGGGTACTTCGTCAAGGAGGCGTTCACGTCTCCGGCCCCTGTCCGTAAGCCATTGAAAGGGATCTGCCTCCGCGACAGTGGCGCCGCGCTCCCTAAACCTGTCCTCAAGGTCCGAGATTCCATCCCTCGTCTTCGCTCGTTCGAAGGTAGACATGCTCTTCTCCCTCCTGCCTGCAGCACTCTCGCGGTCCGGCCAATCCGAGCGTTTGACGAACTCGAACTGTGGCTCCGCAACGTCTCCCTTCTTGGGAAAAGAGTCCGCCATAAGCGACATATCCGGCCTAGATGACGGCTCTCCTGACATCATGTCCTCCGAGGCAGGGGCCGTTTCTTTGAACAATTGGAGTGTGGCGGCGACCTTGCGCCCCATTCCGGAAGTGTGAGGTTGAGAATGCTCGCCTTCAGGACTTGACTTTGTTGAGGATGAATCGTCGGATGAGGCGGGCGACGGGGGCCGAGAGAGCGGTCGCATAGTTTTAGGGGGTGAACGTAGCTGTGGCTTGGAGGTCGCTGACGGCCTGGTTAAAGTTGGGAATGTCTTGGATGCGGGGGTGGCTTTTCGCTTTATCCTGATTGATAGCGGCCCTGCCGAGTTGCGCTCTGTGTTGTAGCCCTCAGAGTCGCTGGTGTCGTTCTCATTTTTGAGGTATCCGGATCTAACGGGAGTCAAAGAATGGGCATGGCGGTACGGGGTGGTCGAGGCATACAACTTCTCCATGATATGGGGGTCGTCAGGGTTGAAAGAAGATATTCTGGGCGACGAATCTGCTGTGACTGAACCGGAACTTGGAGGCGACAACGGAAAGCGGTATGCATAGCGCTTTTCAGCGTTCAGAGACATGCAAAGTGTGGGGACTGCAGGCCGTCTGGGCGGGAGATGATGACGGAAATAGACGCCCAGAGGCGATATTAAGAGGGCAGATGGGAAGCTAAGGCAGTTCAGACGAACGATCCAGTTTATAAGACCTCCAAAAGATTTGTCTTCGATGAAAAGCGATTCTCTCTCAAAACCTTGTTTGCCCATTCACCCAACCACGTGCATGACTTCGGCACTTTCCGTTGCTTTCCCACTCCGCCATCGAACGTGCTCCTCGCTTCCTCCTGCTCTCTTCCTCAAATAATTCCGGCATTTTCACTTCAGCCGCAACTCGACAACGTAATCTCCTAGACTGCATACGCACGTTTGCTTGACCGCTTTCTCTGTCTCGCACTAATATCGCCTCGCCTTCGCTTCACAATTTCGCCGCCTTCTGTTGTCATTCACATAGCCGACCGACGTCTCCATTCTCACAGTCATATCTACCACCATCCAAGCTCCATTTGGTCAACGGGGTCTACAAAATTGCTGCATTCGTCGTTTTCGGACAGTTCGGCGGATTCTCGCCAACAAACAAACGAACGTCGAGCAGTCCTCGACCGGTTCTTCGACCACCGACGTAATCTGCTGATGTCCATGACGAAGGCCCGCTTCTAATCGGTTCTTGCTGAGTGTTAGAGCTCTTATTTCCAACACTAGTGCGGTACGTACAGGACTCTAGCCAAAAATGCATCTAGTCGTTGCGCGACGACCGAAACCCCATCATCGCATCGCGAAAAGACCTCCGGACTATCGGCGGTGCTGTATTTTGATATCCGATTTGAGCGCTCCGTGTAAGCACCGACTAAGATTTGATAAACAAGCAACGCGAAGCAGTGCATGTATTGCGGAATGTAGAACAAAATCAAATAAAGGTACCACACACCTTTTAGTGCCCGTAGTTTTTTATTAACGGTATATTTTGACTTATTTTTGATAGAACTTGAACATGACATTTTTTGAGTGTCTCGATCTTCAAGTTCTTGTGTATATGGTCAAGTCCTTATATATATACATGTATGATATAAACCTTACACAATTTTTGCCTGCCTGCTGGTCTGTGCTAGGCACTTGGTGTCTGTTACAAGCCTATTAAATTCATGTGCTGTAACATAAAGAGCTTAACTTCGTAGCATTGCTAAAGATGAATTTGCTGACCAACAGACAATAGTACTTTAATTTTCAAAAATGCTACTGAACACTGGTTAGTAAGTCCAGGCAAAGGGCTTTTTATTATTATTTATATCCCAGCATGTGATTGTGATTTCCTGTGCTCTTGGCTGAAATATTAGTTTTGGTCCTGTAGAACATACTTACATCACTGTTTACCCAAGGAAAGGTCCTTGGACACTTAGGGCTGCAATATTGTATTTGTTTCAGATCATGTGGGAATCATTTATCTATTTGCAGCCTTCAAAGGGAATGTGCTATGCTTGTGCTTACCAATACATTAAACAAAGCTTGACAAAGTTTTTATTTGGCATCAAACCTTATTTCAACCCCTATATATAGAGCACATAACATAAAGGAAGTTTCTGCTTTCAAATTTTCCCCCACCTTTTTTTGCTTGCTAAAGCAAGCTAGCTGCCACAGTAAGTGTTGCTAGCCACTTGTAGATTGGAAAGATAACAGATCTCTTACTTTGAGTCAAGTTTATTATCTTGTATATTTGCACAGACTATCTGAATGAGCAAATCAGCCTTGAAGGTAGCAGTGCTTCTATTGTACTAGCTAAGGCTGTCTGACAAACCCTTTATTCTTTGCAGTCACATGTTGTGTCTGGCACTGCTGGTAAAACTGCCAGTCCTGCAAATTCAGTCCGTTGGGCTTCCCCAATATCTGAATTGAGAACAATTGATATAGCTGCCTCAAACTACTGCAATACAAAGACTAGATATTGCTCTACTAGTCATACACAACATCACCTGCCATCAACCACCAATACCACAGATGCAGACTCAGCAGCAAGCAATGGTTCTGCATCCCCCAAACAGGCAATTCATAACCAGCATTTCAATTCACTATTTCAAACTGGAAGCACCAAGCTCTGGTATCCAATGCTGCCCAATCTCACAACTCAGCTGAAAGAAGCTGAAAAGTTTCTTGATGCTCAAATAATGCAAGGTACAAGCTTGGAACAATCAAACCAGCTATCCATTCCATCCAGCAATCCAGGCCTATCTATAAGCAATGTACAACATTCCAAATCTGTATTCTCAAGCAATGCTCAACCACCTATTTCAACAACTATATCAGCATCCACAGGCATAACCCAGCCATCCCCATCTGGAAGAAGCAATTACACAGCTCTACCAAAACCCAATATTCATTCCAACCCATCAACAAGCAGTATACAGCCAGAAGACTCAAGAAGGCATGCTACACCCTGCCCATTGATGCCCAAACCCAGTGAAAACTTCCATGCATCAAAGTGGCCACAACCTCTACAGACCATCACCTCCAACCTCGTGAACAAATCCCCTCCACCGAGCAGCGTGGCAGTAGCCAGCAAGCCGAAACAGTATGCTCAGCCGGTGCAGTTGCCCACAATTTCCGTGTTGCCCGGCGGGACAAACGGCAGAGAGGAAGGAGAGACTGACGATGAGGGTGACGAGCTTGGAATGGATGTCGATATGGATGGGGACGTCGAGGAAGGCGAGGTACCAAATTCGGATTGCGACGATGAACTCGACGAGTTGATGAGCGGTAGCGAGGAGGGAGAAGTTGTCGCTGTTCAGAGAAATGTGCCTATTGCTGCGCAGACACCTCCCACCCAGAGTCACGCAAACGCCACGAGGTCGAAGAAGAAGCCCCTGACGCCCAAGAAAGCCGCTGTGCTGCGCCATGCCATCTCGCAGAAGAAAAGTGTTTCCAGACGCGGTGTGCATCCAGGGAAGACGAAAACTGACGCGATGGAGGGTATACAGAAGAAACGGGCTATGCCGAAAGTTGTGCAAGTGCAGTCACCGCAGCCATCGAACGTGGATCGTGCTCAGGAAGTGGGAGATACTCACCCAGTGGCGACGACGGCTGCGGCGACCAAACCGGCGGTGTCGCAAGTACCAAGAGCATTGGACAATATCCCATTCAGCACCGATTTAATGATTCAATGGTCGTGCCATCTGGTAACGCTGAAAAGGATGCCCCCGAGCGAACGGGAGGAGAAGGCCAGAGCTTACAAGCGCGATCTCGAGTCGATACTGGACCAGATTGAGTACTTTGAGGAGCATCCAGAATTTACGATAGAGGGATTGCGAGTGTCGCAGTTGATGAGACACTTGAAGGCGTTTGGAACGGACGGAGGAGTTGCAGTCGCAGAGTTGAAGGAGAAAGTAGACGATATCGTTGGTCGGTGGGATAGGTTAATAGCATCCGTTCGTCTGACGAGCCAGTAGTATTATTGTTTGTTTGTCATTAGCACCTCTATGAAACATCATCGATCATCCTCTGCTGTTAATAAGTTATAAACTGTATCCAAGGACATGTCGAGTCCAATGAATTGTGTAACTATGCAAGTGACGCTGTGTGCAATATATTTATGTATTTAACAAAATTCGTTCCACCGTCGTCAAGTCATGATGCATCGTGAGGTCATGTGTAGTGTTCCGACATTCAAGATGAAAGCAAGAATGGGTCAAATGTCCTGGCATATTGGAAAATCGAAGGCAAGCCATATTACCGAAATACAAAGTGAGTAATGTACTAAGCAAAACGATGTGATAATACCCGAAAGAAAGGCGAAGGCGAATATGAGCAGGATCCGAAGGGAAGCACTGGTCGATAAGCCAAGACAGGCAGACGGAAATGCCAATGTCATGACGCTGCCGTTACCACCATTGCTGTTGACGCAGAAGCGGAAGCACCGTCGTCCAGTTTACGCCGTTTGGTAGCAGGCCCTTCGTCGTCCGAATCCTCGATATTGATTATCGGTGACCCTGGGTCTTGAGAAACCTCGGAAGCGACAGGTTGTGGAAGCAGTGGAGGTGGCGGCGGAAGAGAGCCCATTGCTGGGTGTTGTGGTGCATTCGCTAACGGTGCTGATACCGCAGCAAAAGCTGGCGCAGGCGCAGAAGTCGAAGCAGCTACACCAGGTGTAGTTGAAGAAACGTTTGACCGTCTCTCCAGCGGCGCATTCGTGAAAGGCGCCGTCATCGGTCGTTTCTCTTTCTTCGACCCTTTCGGCCGTCGATTGGCCTTATCTTTGTTTCTCTCCTTGGCCCTCCGCTCCTTTAACGCCTTGACCATATGACCTGTCAGAACCACAAGGGCTCCCCGAGCACCCATCTTCTCGATTTCAGCGAGATTCTCCTTGGTAAGTCCGGAGAACACGTCTGGATCCAGAATGAGCTTACGCTCATGCAGAACCATATAGCCTTCCTTAACAGAGTTGTTCGGATGGCCAGGGGCGTAGTCGGGGTGCGTGGCGGGTATCGGTCCGAGGATGATAGGAATGTGGACGTCGGGCACGATATTTGACCCTGTGGGAGGACCGGAGACAGATTGAGCGGTAGAAGCTGCTGGTTGGATTTGAGCTGGTGCCTGAGATGATGCTGTCCCGGAAGTCGAAGCGACCGGGGCTGTTTTCGGAGATAAAAGAGCAGTCGGAGAGGTGACGACAGGGTGCGTGGCTTGTGGGCCAGTCGGATTGACCAACGGATGGAGGTTCCATTGAGTCAGAGCAGCATAAGGGTTGTGTGCAGTTGATGTCGAGGCTGCGGCGGTAGTTTGGGAACCTGAAGGGATTGCCGATGGCGTTGGGTATGTGAATACGCCAGCAGTCGCACTCGAGCCAGGATTGAGACCACTTCCACTTGCTTGAGCAGACTGCGTTTGTGCGGAAGTGACAGTTTTGAACGCCAGAGGCGTCGAGGTAAGCGGAGGAGGTAATGGCGTCCCCTTTGGTTCCCCTTTGATACTTCTTTTCAGTGCAGGTTCAAGAGGTGCGTTCTTGTCCTTCTTCCGAGATTTGGTGCCCTCTTTACCACCAACCGCTGCTGCTTGCGCCGCCTGTTGTGCTTTGATCTCCTGCTTTTCAATTTGTTGCGCATATTTTTCATCCACCGACCAGAAGAATCCCTTCCCTCGGTCACCTCCACATCTCTCCATTTTGATAAATGCTCGACCGGACGACAGATTGTGGCGAACAGAACTCTGGAATAATATATGTAATCAGTGGGAGGACATGCCGGGCATGCAATAGATGCTCACCATCCAAGCGCCGTCGGCCCACCGATAATATTCATGTTTGGTCATGATCCAAGTGCATATCTCTTGCAGGGTAGCCTTGCCGCCGATATCTTTGATGGCTTTGCAAATGAGCTGGGCATATGTGAGGGGAGGTTTTGGAGGAATGTCCTCCGGCTTCGGTCGTTGCACAGGCGGAGCTGGTTCAACCTCCCCCTTTTTCCGCTTCTTGGAGGTGGATTTGTTCGATTTGCCAATGTTATTGGAATTGGGCAGTTCCGGCGGTGGAGGCTCGGGTTTGGAGACGATTCGTATTGGATATTCCGGCTCGGGTTCTGGTGAGGGTGCAAGCGGCTTGATATCGAGGACCGGGGAATGCGAAGGTTGCGAAGAAGGCGGTGATATTGAAGTGACGTCGACATCCACATCGACTTCGACTTCTACCGAGGGTGAGCGGGGGCGGTTGTTGGAGGAAGACTGTGAGCTTGGAGATGGTGAATCCTCTGGAGGTGGAGGGGGAGGCAGAACAAAGTGGAATGTGCGCGAAGCAATCTGTATCTGTGAGCTACGTATAAAAGGCCTGACATGAGTGAAACGATAGAGATAGAAAGCCAAGTAAACGCACCGTTCCCCCAGTGGAGCACGCGTCCCAGCAGCAGCCCAGACGCCGTCTACCCATGCGCCATTGCGACCGATAACCGCCAGGACGAATCTATCTTCATCCTGGTCGTACTCAATCTTGGCGTGTAGACGCGATACACTCTTGAGCGCCCCAAGGTCCACGTCGATGACCTGCTGCTCGATGGTTGATGAGCCCGCAGCGTTTGGGTTCGGAGCACACCTCCTGCCTATGGATATGGAAAGAGTCTGGATGTAGAAGGTAAAATGGGGAAAGACGAGGGAGTAATAGGCAGAAATCTTGTCCTGGGGCGGTGGGTGTGGCCCACGGCTGACACTGTCGTCGTTGGCCAGTGCCGCTGGAGACGATGTTCGTGTCCGGGTATCCATGATTGGGGGAATGGCAAACTGTAGAGGATTTCGAGGTAGAGCTAGGAAGACAAGGGGGCAAGTCTGTTGACAGTGTCACCATACCTCGTTCCACGTGACCTCAATCCTGCTGCTTTTGCCCGGCGCGTCCTCCGGCGCCGACATCATGGATTCCTCTGAAATTACCGTCGAGGCTGCTCAGCAAAAAGTCGACCAGCTCGCAGACAAGGATGTCGATTCGGTTGATTCTGACATTCGTTATCTGGCATACGGTGCCCGCTTGAGGACCGCCCTTCGAGCCAGTACCAGATATGTTGCCTATGTACGTCTGTCCAGCTATTTCACATTCCATCTGTCAAGCCTAATTCATTTCTCAAGACCAGCGATATTGGGGAGGCTTTCAGGCCTGTGGTGCCAGCTTGGGTCGTAACTGCTGCCTACGGCGTATCCTGGCTTTATCTCTCCGGGTACGAACTTGAGCTTATTTCGTCCGCCACAAGCTCACCTGGCACTCTACCCAAGTGACGTCGCGTACGAATCTTATAAAGCACACCACCGTGGTCCCTCTCCAATTGAGGCTGCAAACTTTTCAGAGCCCACGCGCATCGGCATAGCAGCGGTCCAAAGAGCTGCGTTTCAGTCAATTGCATCCATGTTCGTCCAACGCATGTTTGAGCTACTTTTAACTCTCGAGACTGACGAATGTGCGTCCATCTAGGGGTTTGCCTGCTTTGACTATTCACACCGTTGTCGCGCAGGCTAAGAAGGCCTTTGTCAATGCTAAAAATCCCCGTGTCAAGATGTGGGGACCAACGTTGACCGGTCTTGCTGTGGTTCCCGGGTTGCCTTACCTCTTTGATCACCCGGTCGAACATGTCACCGATCGCGTTTTCGATTGGATACGCCAGAGGATTATCGAGTCCAAGGCCTCTCCCAGTTCCCCGGAATCCAAGAAGGAGCTTTGATTCCGCGGAGGCCCCGACCTACCCCTACTTAATTGCTGCTTTTTTTATCTACTTACCATAGACTAGACTATAATATGGACCCAATGAGAAACGGTCAATAACATCAGTACGCGCAATCCATCTGCCGCTGCTGGGCTATGACATCAAAACAGTTGCCCGAGCTCACCGACTATCTCGGAATCATAGCAATACGGAGAAATATACGGTGCGTAGTATACAATTGGACAATGACTGCAATACTTCCTCTTCGTGATCATACGATGGTTTTCCCGAGTGCGAGTGGTATTGAGCTGGTACTGCTTGGAGGAATCAACCCGACCTCTGTCACGACAGCAGTGATATACTTGGGAGGCGTGAGGTCGTAGAGAGGATTCAGCACCTCAAGCCCTGGCGTTGATACTGGTGTAGGGATCCTGCCATGAGGTTGGACCGTACGCACAGGTGCTGTAAGGAGTATTAAGCCTCTAGACACGGTAACTGAAGGAATGAAATAAACTCACCCAATTCGTTCTTGCCAAATGCATCGACGAGAACACCTTCACTGAATTTGTACGTCTCGCAGCAAATTACGACGGGGATGTTGCGTTGCTTGGCCATCATGGCCACGAGCGCGGTACCGGCTCGAGAATAGACCGCACCATTGGAGTATATGGAGTGTGCACCGATGAAAACGGTGGTTACGTCGGTTAGAACGGAAGGAAGTGCGGGGAGAAGTGCATAAGTGCACTTGATGGGATTCTCTCCGCTTGTCAATGCTTTCAGCAAGGCTTTCCCTATAAACGCGTAAGAGAGGGTGATTAGAACGCTTCGGGTGGAACACACCTTCGAGTAGGGGACGCGAGTCAACGATAACGACGGAGAAATCCTTTCCGTCAGCCTTGGCTCTTAACAAAACCTTTTCTACAACGGATGATCTTTTTGGAAGCGTTTAATTATCGGAAATGACACCTTTTGTTAATCGTCACACACCTAGCGTATGTCAGAATGACATCCCCGCTCTTGATCTTCTTCCCTGCCGACCCTTGAATAACCTCGTCTGCAATAATGATACGATCGCGAATGTAGTTGTCGATTTTGTGGCAGAGAAGGTCCTTGGCCTGTGCTTTGAATGAGATAAAGTGGATGCCAGTGTCGTTCTAGGCAACGTACATCTTGCTCAATCATATCGATGTCTGAATTACTTATTTCAAGTTTGAGCTGTCGGATCGCGTTACCCATTGAAACGGACATGGGTCTGGCAGCAACAAGATGCGTGATTTGAGGCGAGAGGTGAGTCATGAGATGGCGGGAAAGTGTGCTGTGAGACGGAGTAGTATAATCTTGGATTACCTTTCGATGTGTGAACAAAGCTTCAGTGGGAATGGAGAGCTAGGACACACATTTTTGAACGCAGTCAAAGTAGCGATACACCTCGCGTTCGCTCCACATATCCTGAACTCGGAGAACATGAGCCCTAGCCGAACCACTGCAGGGTGAATGTCGCCCTTGATAGTGTGTCCAATAGGTTTTGGGAGACCAAAATGTGTGAAGATTCGTGGTCCTCGTTTTCCCGAAGCGTCGTCTGCGTGATGAGGATCTTTTGCTGCAGCGACTTGTTTGTTGGACACAGCATCAGTGAATCCTTTCTTCAGAGGCGTTTGAGGCGGCTTTGGGGCCTTTGCTGCACCGCCGCTTGAAGGGCCTGGTTGGCCCTGCGGTGCCTGGGTCTTGGCTGCGGCCTTTGCAGCTCTCTGACGTTCTTGAAGGTCCCTCCGTTCAGCTTTGGTCATGGACTTTTGGGAGGGTTGCCCTTTGCCCTGGGGTTTATCGGCCGGAGGATTTTGCTTCTGCTCTTGAGGATCAGTAGGGGCAGACATTGTTCGTCGGATGTGCAGATAGACGGGCTTTTTGACAATGAAGTTGTGTCGAGACGAGCAAGCATACGCCTTGAGCTTGACAGGAACTGGAGAAAGGGGATTTATTGGTTTGTCGATCAGCGAGTCCCAGCATCAATAACGATAACTGATAAGATTAGGTAGATCTAGAGTCATGTGATAGCTGCTCGGACCGGCTGACTAAAGCTTGGAGGGACCCATCTTGTCGACGCCAACTCATTTGGCGGGGCAGCCTTCGACGCCAACGTCCATCGTCTCTACCAACAGTCAACCATTCTCCCACCCAGAATCTTTTAGAACTTGTTGTACATTAACTTTTCGGACACACTTATTCGCTCTTTTATATCTCAACATGGTGCGTTTCATTGAAATTGTGACATGACTCGACCATCTCACAGGTTGGCTTTTCTAGGGTGTTCCGGCTCTTTTCCGCTGGCTCAGCAAGAAGTATCCTAAAATCAGTAAGCATATGGCTCCTGAATTGTGTATATCCACTAAACCGTTGGTGCTGTAGTTCTTTCGGTCGAAGAAGAAGACGAATTCCAGGTCCCCGACGAAAATGACGAGAATATTACAGTTCCGGTTAATATGGCGCTTCCCAACCCTAACGGGGTCGAGTTTGATAGTTTATACCTTGATATGAATGGAATCGTGAGTTGATTACTTTGCCTCCAAGGGGGACCACGCTAAGCTTTGGAATAGGTGCATCCGTGTACGCATCCCGAGGGAAAGGTAAAGCACTCTGGTCGCGACACTTTGACAAACTTATCAAAACTATGCTTCAACAGCCAGCTCCAGAGACAGAGGAGGAGATGATGATAGAAGTCTTCAAGTATACCGAGCGCGTTGTAAACATGGTTCGACCGAGGAAGCTGTTGTTCATGGCCATTGGTGAGTCTAGTCTCATTTTCACTCAACGCGCCCGTCCTTATCCCGGTTCAAGATGGTGTTGCACCCCGTGCGAAAATGAATCAGCAGCGCTCTCGTCGGTTTCGTTCCGCTCAAGAGGCAAAAGAGAAGGAGGAGGCTAGGAAGGAATCTCTGGTGCTTTGGGAACGTACGTCCGCGCTATTTCGAGCTCTCATGAATGTCCCTGACCGAGAATGCAGAAATGGGAAAGACGGTTTCTGATGCAGAGAAGGAAAAGAAAGCATGGGACTCAAATGCCATCACTCCCGGAACACCGTTCATGGACCTACTCGCGGCGTCGTTGCGCTACTGGGTAGTCCAGAAGATGAACACGGACCCCGGCTGGAAAGACGTCAGTCATATGACTCATACCTTTGCGTTGCGCGCTAACATGTACTGCAACAGATTCAAGTACTCATTTCAGATGCATCCGTTCCTGGAGAGGGAGAGCACAAGATCATGGATTTTATTAGAAGACAGCGGACCAACCCCGGTTATGACCCTAACACTAATCATGTTATTTATGGACTAGTGCGTTACCTTTCACCTCAGGTCTTCTCCTTACTCATACAATCTGCAGGATGCCGATCTTATTATGTTGGCCCTTGCGACTCACGAACCCAACTTCCGAGTTTTGAGAGAGGATGTCTTTTCCCAGGACAAGAGTAACGCCTGTCGAATGTGCGGGCAAGAAGGTCATTATGCTGCCCAATGTACTGGAACCAAAGCAGAAATTGAAAAGAAACCGCCGGCGGAAAAAAAACCGTTCATCTTCCTTGATGTTGCAATCTTGCGAGAATATCTGGAAGTTGAATTGGACTTGCCGCAAGCGCCATTCCGTTTCGATCTCGAACAGGCCATCGATGACTGGGTGCTCTTGATCTTCTTCGTTGGAAATGATTTCCTACCACATCTTCCCTCTCTCGAAATTCGAGAAGGCGCCATTGACACCCTCCTGAGGATTTGGAAGCAGGAGATCCCACGAATGGGTGGCTATCTTTGTGATAACGGTGATCTCAATCTGGCCCGTGCCCAAATAATTCTTGAGGGCCTTGCTAAGCGCGAAGACGAAATCTTCCGCAAGCGTCGTGAAGGTCCGTCAAATGCTTTCAATCAATGCATTTCTTGCTGTTTCCATATGCAAGTCAGAAATATTGATACGTGTTCATGTAGCCGAGGAGCGGCAAGACCAGAATGCTAAACGACGTAAAATTGAGCAACAAAGTAGGGCTGCCGTTGGTGGTGGTCCTTCTGCGTCTCTCAACCTTGGTCAGAGACCAACTGCTCCGACCAACAACTTTGCGGCGAATGCCGATTCGATTGGGCTGGGTGCTAAGCTGACTTCTGAATCTGCTGTTGCGGCGCCGAAAGCCATACAAGCTCTTGGTGGCTCGAATAGAGACATTGTGGCCAACAGAAGAGCCATCCGAATGGCGAATATGAGCGCTGCCGAGGTACTCAAAGCAGAGTTGGCGGGCGCGTCGCCTGTTAAGACTTCGAAGAACCAGGTTTCCCCGCCTCTCAAAGTGGAACCTGCTGCGCCTGCACCACCCGCCGAAAGCAATGGTATTCCGGGCCTCGAGGCGGAGCCTTCGTCGGCGTCATTGGGGTCAGCCCCTATGGACGTGGAGAGTCAAGACACCACTGCGGACGTCGATACGACAAACTCTGAAGCGCAGGTTACTCCGGCGAAACGGAAGTATGAAGAGGGCCCAGGGACGGACTCTCCTCCCCCAGAGGACGAGGTCGTTGTCGTTGCACCAATCGAAGAGGAAGACGATACTGGTCCCAAGGCGTTAAAGGTTAACCCTGATGGTACGGTGGAGCAAGAGGACACTGTTCGGTAAGTCACTCCTTGACTCAGGCTTGCAGCGTATCGAGGCTGATTGTCTTTTCAGACTCTGGGAATCTGGCTACAGAGAACGCTATTACCGTCAGAAATTCGGTGTGGAACCCTCTGACGCCGAATTCAAAAAACAGTATGTGAATGTACGACCGACTTGTGATCGACATGTTGACCGTTTTGTGTAGGATAACGACAGCTTATGTCGAAGGTTTGGCCTGGGTTCTAAAATACTACTACCAAGGGGTAAGTATTCTAACATCATCCATATGACTTTGCTTATCGCTCCGTAACAGGCCCCTTCTTGGCAATGGTATTATCCGTACCATTTCGCGCCGTTCGCTGCCGACTTTGTCGACGTTGAACAAATGGATATCAAATTCGACCTAGGACATCCATTCAAGCCGTACGAGCAACTCATGGGTGTATTCCCTGCTGCTAGGTTTGTTTTCCCCCAATATTCGTGAATTTTGATTGATCTAGTGTTCAGTCGAATGCATATTCCTTCTGTCTTCCAGAAATTTATGACCGACGAGAACTCCCCCATCATCGACTTTTACCCACCGACTTTCGAGATCGACATGAACGGGAAGAAGATGGCCTGGCAAGGTGTCGCCCTTCTTCCTTTCATAGATGAAAAACGTCTGTTGGATGCGATGAACCAAGAATATCCCAACTTGACCGAAGATGAGGTCAGACGTAATCAAATGGGAAACCATGTTTTGTTTGCTGCGGATGATCATCCAGTTTATCCCTTCTACGAAGCGTTATATGGAAAAAGGAAGCAGAAAAACGCAGAGGTAAAGAATTCGTCTTTGGTGTTTCATAACATTATCACTAACGAACCCCTTCTACAGCCCGTCAAGATTGATGTGACCCTCAGCAAGGGCCTTAATGGCCAGGTGCTACCGAACCCAGATTGCCTCCCAGGGTCCACCTACTACTCCCCTCTCTCAACCCAGGACCTGCCAGATATCAGAAACGACAAGTCCCTGTCGGTGCTTTACTTCTTCCCACCACAATTAACCCCTCATCGGTCGGTGATGTTGCCTAATGCTCGCAAGCCCCCGCGCCAACTGAGTGCACAAGACTTGGAGCACACACGCGGCGGAGGACGTAGGGGTCGCGGTGGGTACAACAATGGTCGTGGAGATTTCCACCAGTCAAGGAACGATCCGTTCCATTCGCGCCCTAACAATTACAACAGCAACAGTAGTAACAATTCGTACAGTGGAAACAACTACCGCCAGAATAGTTCTGGCCAACGTGGAGGCCGAGAAGGTGGCTCTGGTGGGTATGCCCGAGGAGGGAACCAGCAGCAGGGTTCGTATAACCGACCGCCTCCAGGACCACCCCAGAGTAGCTATGGCGGCAGTGGTGGATATGGTGGTTACGGAAACAGTCAACCTCAGCGATCCGCTCAAGGTTACTCGCAGAGTCAGGGCTATGGAGGAGGCGGCGGTGGTGGAGGTGGATATGGAGGTGGTAGAGGACGTGGAGGCTATCCCCCTCAACAACACACTCGGGGAGGTTACTCCAGTTATTCGAACCCTCCTCCACCAGCGCAAAATTATAATGCGTACAACGGCGGTGGTAGTGGTGCCGGTGGTGGTGGCTATGGTGGCTATGGACCTAGTGCAGCTGGAAACCAAGGTTATGGAGGTTATGTTGCCCCCAAGCCTGAAGGTCAAGGATATCCAACTGCGCAGGATGCGTATGGGCATGGTGGTTACGGTGCTCCCCCATCGCGTGGACGAGGAAGGGGCTGGTAAAACGGCAACTGATTAACCCTATGTAGTTTGCATCTCGTTGCATGGTCACTGAATATTCCGATGTCTTCATTTTCATTGCGTGTAACATTATGTATCCGATTTTATGCTATTATCTGTTTTAATACTTCCCGCCTACACTCGGTATTCGTCCGTGAGATTGTTGTTTCCCAGGAGGAATCATTGTTGGAGGCGCCATTGGCCCTCCCATGGGGTACATTCCTGGGTAAGAGCTGGCAACGGGGTGCATGTTCATTATGCTTGCTGGTGGTGCAGGTGCAGGCGTTGCCATTGTCGCGCGAGGGGGGCCTCCTTCTCTAATGCACGTTGCGTAAACAACATACTTCTTGTTCCTTCTCCTCAGCCTATTTCTCTTGCGGCGTGCCTCGCGCCTTTGTTTCGTTTGTTGTTTCTCTTCGTAATAACGACGGCGGGCCGCGGCAAGGTCGTTGTTGGCACCAAAAGGTGCCTGGCCAGGACGAGGCGGAGGGTATGGGTCATCGCTGTCAGAGTCCGGAGATGAGCTTGAGGAAGATTCACTGTCGTCGTCGGAACCCAGATCGACACGTCCGTAAAGCTTGCCGGAGCGGCGTTGGTGCCCTCGGTAGAGAACCATTTCAACTCCTCGAGCCTCAAAGAATGAAGTGTTCCATGTTTGGATGAGTTCTGCAGCGACAACTGCAGGCTTAGCTGCAGTACCATCAGGCCGCATTGCGGCAGGCAGACGGCCGGACCACGCAAGGGTAAGATCCTGATAGACTCATTAGCAACGTTCACTTAGAATGTATGTCGCGCACCTCTATGAATCTGAACCAGTCCTCGTTACGAACGTCGTGGGATTCGAGTTGTGGAGAAAGCTTGGACATCTGGGTGAAAAAATCGTCCATGTCTTGGACTTTGATAGGTTTGAATGGGTGATACGCGAGTGAGGCATTGATAGACCTGGAAAACGCATCGGGTGCAGCGAGTTGAGGCCCGGGTAGAGAGACAGCGTTTGGAGGATGGGGTGACTTTCCGGCGACGCGTGAAGCGGGTCGGATGTGGCCTGGTGGTTGCGCTTGGGGATATGCCATGGGAGCGGGTTGGGGGTTGGGAGTTGTTGCTCGGGACTTTGGTGGTCCATACGGTCCTTTGTATCCTTCTGCGATGTGGCCCGGAGGGTAGATGTCTCCAGCTCCGTGACCAGGTGGACCTGCAGGCGTCGTGGATCGCCCGATACTGGAGTTAGCACGAGGTCTAGCGCCCGCAGACGCTGCATAAGGTACACCGTATCCAACAGGTGGTTGATTGGAACCATAGGAAAGGTCGCGAGTATACGCGTTAGGAGATGGGTTGGTGGAATGGCTTGCTGTAACCTGATAAGGGGGATATGCCTGGCCAGCATTGCTGCCGTATATGTTCGTGCCCATTGGATAGACCGAACCTGGAGGGAGGGCATAGGCATCGGTTGTCTGAGCTCTTGGGGGTTCGTGGGTGCTTTTCTTTCGCGAGCGTTCGCTGTTCTTCCTCTCCCGTCCTTTGTCCTTGCTCTCTTTGGGCTTGTTTATATCCATGTTCCCGAATTGTTGGGTTAAGTCTGGGTAACCTCCAGGAGCCCCATAGGGGTTGTATGCATTTACCTCACCGTACGGTGCGTATGGGTTTCCATACATGGCTTGAGGGGCTTGAGTCTGTGGGTATCCCGTGCTTGCAGCAGCGCCTGGGAATGGCACAGGTGCGGTAGACGCATTATAGCTTGAGCGGCGATCTTTAGAATCGCGATCGCGCGCTTTTTGAAGGGAATCATACTCTGAGCCATGTCTATGATGCTTGGATTCCTTCTCTTTGTGTCTACCGTATGGTCCTCAGCTGGCAGCCAGATACCCAGCAGCAAACGTTGCTCACCCATCTTTGGTTTGAGGTGCTTGACCAGCCGGCGAGGGATTACTCCTCATCCACGAATTCACAAACTCCTGCGCGATCATTCGTCCAGCACGAGCACATCGGGAACGATCGAGAACATACTGGGTTGGCAGGAAGTGCACCTTGGGGTGGCGACGAGACCTGCTCTGTGGGCATCCACTGTACACCACTTATCACACCATTGGGCGTCGGATAGCTACGAGTTCATGATCGATGCGATCAGTCTGCGAAGGAATTGACGAATGCTGCTCAAACCTAGCTGGTATGGCTCTTGATAAGGTGATGACTAGTTTGACTTATTTCTGGGGTGTGGATCGAAAGAAATGCTCACCTGAACAGCTGGTAGTATACTCTCCCATCTGGACTTTGGATTTGGCCATAGCTAATATCGCCAGGCTGAACAGCACCATTGACAGGCGTTGTGTAGTTGGATTGATGCGGGGCATATCCCACATTCATCGGCTGGGCGTACGGTGAGCTCGAAGGCTGATGCATGGTGAGGGAGGGAACCGGGGCTCCAGAAGAACAAAGGGGAACAAGCGTCCTTTATATAAGAATGGGTTGTTCGGCTGATGGCCTTAGTCAGGGCGCCTATCAGCGCTCTTTCCCAGATAAGATAAATCATAAAAGTAGAGACGGATGTCAAGTAATGTGACAGTAAGATGATAAAATAACATTAAACAAGTGGGCTGAAGACTATGGATTACAGACCAGAGATTTCACCAACTGGAGGTTCTATCCAAGGTGACGATCCGGACAGTGATGGTTGGTATAGAGGGAGATCACCAGAATCTCCAAAGCAGGATGAGGAAGACAAACAGTCCAACAGCGGCAAGGGGAGCATATTGCCTCAACATAGCTTGGAAGTTGATGTTTTTAGCGGCTTTGCGATACTTTTCTGACTCTGACCGCAGCGATGTGGATAAATGCGACATCCCTGAAGTGACCGTTTAGTACGGGTTGTTTGCGTAACATGCCACGTATACACTCACTGTCTAGCGAATCGCCTCTCCACAATAGTTCCTCCATGTTCTTGGTCATGATTCGAGTGACGTCCTGCAGATCATCATTCAGTTTGTCCAGTCCGGACGATGCAGTTGCCGTCCGTGTGTCTTGGTACAGACGAGCAGTTTTCGACATGAATGTGTCTGTTGAAACAAACAAGCATTAGAACCTCTGAACAGACTTGAGTTTCTGTGGACACACCGAAGCCAACGAAGGCGTACGGTTTCCGTACAGCCTCCACCCTGGGCCCATATGTGCTTGCGAACTCTTTGGAGAGCTCGTCGAGGAATGAGAAAGCCAATTTCCGCGGATATGATTTCTCCGCGATGGTCAAGAACACGACATTGTCTGCAATAAGGTAGCTGAAAGCGGAGTTGAGTTCAAGGTTGAAGGACAATACATCGGACATTTACTGAAGTGTGTACTGGCCACTTTCAATTGAGCACCGGGGTTCAGCATTGGGCGTTATCCGTCGGAAGATTAGCTTTGCTTGCTGCTTGTGCTCTTGCAATGTTTGCTCCGTCTGGAGACGGAGAGGTGACACGTCGG
The DNA here is from genome assembly GCA_004369085.1 of Coprinopsis marcescibilis. Lineage (NCBI taxonomy): Eukaryota > Fungi > Basidiomycota > Agaricomycetes > Agaricales > Psathyrellaceae > Coprinopsis > Coprinopsis marcescibilis. The sequence continues at coordinate 24,898 of ML210168.1, read as the reverse complement.
GCGGTCAGCATGCTAGAATTGAAGAGCGATATGACGACGGACCTGCTCGTCGTCGACGCTGGCAGCCAGGGGCAGGGCGTCGTTGGCCCTTACGATGATTGTTGACCTGACCATTGTAGCTTGAAGGTGGAGGAGAATGAGGCTGAATGGGCAGGAACAGAGGGGTAGTTGGCACGTGCAATTTGTTCAGTGACGTTGCGTCTGCCCACTGCGCCTTCTTATTTGGGCGACAGCATTCCCCACATGGTCGGACCCGGCTGTAGTACTTAAACGTTTGTCAGATTCCTGTATGTTGACTTCTTAACCTCTTTCCCTCACTACTATACCCCACTATGCCTGGAAGTCTATTCGACGTCGACAAGCAGGTACCTGTCCCTTTACCTCCAATTGAGCCTTAGTCTAACAGCCCAATAGTTGACCTTCTATGGAGCATACCACTCCAACAAAGTCAATGTCTTAATCCACATAATATGTGTGCCCCTGATCTTATGGTATGCCATTTATATATTTCTTTCAGTGAAATACTCAGCTCTCTTGCTTCAGGACTGCCTTCGCACTCACCGCACCCTTGCCAACCTTAAGGTTCTTCCCGGATATTCACTACGAGCTCCACAAGTACCTTGTCTTCGACTTGAACTGGCCGGCGATCGTTGCAGCTCTTTACATCGGCTATTACTTGATCCTGGAACCCGTCGCCGCAGTGAGCATTGCGATTGCCGCATCCAACTTACCCCACACTCAACTTCTTTCCAGATTCTCTACGTTCCCCAAATGGTGCTCTCAGTCTTGACTGCGACCGCCTTCTCCTATCGGGATGACCATGTGCTTCTTTCAGGCCTCTTACACGCTGTCTCATGGATTGCTCAATTCTACGGTCACGGTATCCACGAAAAACGGGCCCCCGCTCTGCTGGACAACCTGATTGGAGGTGCGGAATTCACAACCTATCAGATGTCCCCAATAACTCAGCTGACACAACCTCTTGTCCAGCCCTTGTTCTGGCCCCGTTCTTTGTTCACCTAGAGCTTTTGTTCGGTCTGGGGTACCGCCCAGAGATGCACAAGCGCGTCAACAACGAAATAGGCAAGGAAATCACAAGAATCAGGAAGGCTGAGGGAGATAAACGCAGAAAGCAAGCTCAGTATGGTGCTACTAATGCCTCTAACTGAGAGTCTCTCTTCGGATGCTCCTTAGGAATTTGAGTTGCACGAAAGAAACCAACTTTTTATTATTGTGACCGCGGTAGCGAGTTACGGGCCTCTCCACTTCGGTGTTGCGTCTATGTATGTATCAGTATTTCATTCGGATAGTTCTTGCGATGCAATGTAGGTAGTTGCGTAATTCTAATCTATGAGCGGTTAACGAGGCTTGCAGGGGGTGGAAGAGCAGGTTCGCCAATTGCGGTCACATAAGCGGAGGACAGGCCCCCGTCCACCTTGAAGTCCGTTCCCTATGATGCGCGTTAGAACTAGTTTCCGTAGTATCGGCGGAGTGCGCGTACCGTGATGTAGCTGCTCTCGCCGCTTGCGACTGTTCCGGTCATAGTCAGCAAGGAAATTATGCAACCGGTTGGAGAGGATACTTACGGAACAGTGCTGCGTTGGCGAGCTCGACAGCCTCTCCGAATCGCCCCATCGGCAAGTGGATGAGACGTCGCTGCTTCTTCTCGTCCGTGTTGAGGAAGTCCATCAAAAGCGCTATGACGTGATATCAAGACATTTAGCGGCGAAAGGAACGGATTTTTGTCACATACGCGTTTTGAGAGGGCCCCTAGATGAACGAACAATGATTAGTCGTGACAGAACACACGCGGAACTGAAACTCACGGGCAAAGGGAGTTGAGACGGATGCCTTCTCGGGCGTGGACCATCGCAAGCTCGCGAGTCATGGCTAAAACTGCACCCTATACCATGGAGGTCAGAATTACCTTGCAGTTGACAAGGACAGCAGACGGATCATGTACCTTGGAGGCAGTGTCTTCCATTTGACAGATTTATGTCAGTGCACGAATTCGGAGTGGGAAGGGTTGGATGGGCGTACAAGCAAGCTGGGGGGTAGCTGCGCCCATAATGGCGACGAAGCTTGCGGTGTTGATGATGCTCCCTCCGGTGTGCAACCCTTTGGCCTCATCGGTTGGGTTCTGTCGCATGGCCAGGATTGCGTATTTGCAGCCCCACCAGACACCCTTGAGGTTGATGTTCATGGTGAGATCCCAGATACTCTCCTCGGTGTTGAGAGCATTGTCGTCCTCAGAGTGCATGATGCCTTGAGAAGCCTTAGCTTTATCTCTGATCGTTAAAAGCAGGAGTGCTCACCGGCATTGTTGAACTGGGAACGCGTATCACTAGTCTGAGGCATGATGATTGTTAACGATTAGAGATGCTCACCATGATATCCAAGCGACCAAATTCCTTGACTGCGAGATCGACAGCAGCCTTGACTTCATCTTCCTTACTGACATCGGCCTTGAAAGGGATGGCCTTGACGTTGGGGAACCTCTCTGAAACCTGCTTGGAAGCTTTCTCTGCGTTTTCAAAGTTAACGTCGACGAGCAGGATGTTGGCACCCTCTTGGGCAAACAGGATGGACGATTCGAGTCCAATTCCTCTGGAAATAGGGGTCAGTTCCTGATAAGAAACGAGCCAAGCTATAGAACGGATACACACGATCCTGCACCAGTGATGAGCGCAGACTAAAAAATTGGTTAGAGATGGGTTGTAGGGACAGGATGAGTACCGTACTCTGTGTTGAAGACGGCCTGGCATGATTGTGGTAAGATAAGAGAAGATCAAGTTGCTGCCGGAACTTATACGGTGCAGGAGCAGTCTTGACCGAAAGCGGAATGTCTGATATTGCCAGCCAAGCTGCTGCTTTGGCGCGCAAAGCGCTGGTCACCGTTTTTGTCAGCTTATTTAAAGACTAGCGCTTATAAGAATCAGTTTGTGAATTTTTCATTGTCTGTTGTGTATTAGGTATTGTCATGGTGGTATCATAACCGAGTCCGCCCTTTCCGTCGTTGGGATCATGAGTATTCCTTCTGGACGAATCTGGCGATGGTTTGGAGTTGGATGTTGGACGTCCCTTCATAGATGGCTCCCTGTGACGTTCGTTAGGGGTGTGGCCTATAAATATAGTAAATGCTCTTACAATCTTGGAATCTCTCCAGAACTTCTCAATGCCGGTCTCGCGAGTGAAACCGACACCACCAGCCCATTCGATGGCCTGGCCGGAGACGCGTTGGGCGACAACGCTGGCCCAGTATTTGGCCATGGCTGCCTCTTTGGTGAAAGGAAGACCTTCTTCCTTTCGGCGAGCGGCATTGTAGGTCAAGAGACGGGCAGTCTCAATGTCAATTGCGGCCTGTGCAATTGAAAATTGCATGCCCTGGAATGTACCAATGGGTTGGCCGAATTGCTTGCGTTCGTAGGTGTAGGGGACGGATTTGTCGAAGGCACCCTGTGCGAGACCGAGCATCTGGGCAGCAATACCAATACGGCCTTCGTTCAAGATTTCGATGGCGATCTAAACATTGTAACAGTTGAGTAAGTAATGTGCTAGGAATGAGAGACGCGGCGTTTCGCACCTTGTATCCTTTACCCTCACCACCAATGACGTTCTCTTCCGGGATTTTGAGGTCGTCGAAATTGAGGGAGCATGTTGAGGAAGCACGGATTCCCAGTTTTTGTTCCTTCTTGGCAATTTGAATGCCCATGTCCTTGGTGGCAATGAAGCAAGTGATACCTTTGTATCCCTTGCTTGGGTCAATCTGCACATAATATCAATTCAGTTACCCCTGAACGAGCGTGATTTTACTAACGTTTGCAAAAATGAGGAAGATTTCAGCCTCATAAGAGTTTGTGATCCACATCTTGGTGCCGTTGACAATCCAGTTGGAGCCTTCCTTCTTGGCCCGTGTTTGCAGGGCAAAGGCGTCTGAGCCAGAGGCAGGTTCAGACAGGCAGAAGGAACCGAGCTAAGATTGACATGAATGTAAGCGGGGAGCAAGACGTGAATTGTTTGGGACATACCTTGGATTCCGCGAGCTGGGGTAGCCATTTATCCTGCTGCTCCTTGGAACCGTATTTGCGGAGAACAGTGTTCACAAGAGTGTTGTGAACGTCACAAAGGACGGAAACGGATGGGTCAACCTTGGCCAGTTCCTCGATGGCGATGATTGCTGATGTGAATGAGGATTCGGCACCACCATGTTCCGCACTAGTTTCAATGCCCATGAGCTGGGTTCAGCGACGCGTTAGCGATAGGTCAGGGGAGGAGGGAGACCCGGAACGTCTTACCCCTTGCTCGTAGAGGCCTTTGATGACGGAGGGGTCCATGCTTTCGTTCTCGTCCATCTCCCGGACCTTGGGACCGACGACGTCGACCGCGAACCGTCGAACTATGGGTTATGTGTTCAAGACTCGATCATTTGACGTTCAGGAGAGGCGGATCATACCTGCCTCCCTGAGCATTTGCTCCTCTTCAGTGAATGTATCGAGAGATGTGGGTCGAGTCTCTGAGCGAACGCATTGTGAGGTTGCAAACGTTCTAGAGTGCGGGGAACATGGGGTAAGTCGAGTTACCGCGAGTTACCGCGAGAAAAAGTACCTCGAGACGGCACTCAAGGGCCTCAAAGACCCAGCAGCAGAGCGAGTAACAATTCTGAACATGGTGGTAGATGAAAGAGAAGAAATTTGGCAGGCACGGTCAAGGTCGGGGAGATTTCAAGTTACGGAGAGTTGAAGATTCGGCATGTGTTTATATTACCTCAATAGCTACCGCAATTTTCCGAGCCGGCTTGGGTTGATCTGCGAACCAGCTCGGCGGTTCATTTGTGCTGCGACTGGACTGACCAGACTTGCTCAAGCACCACCATGACCAGGCATTTCATCCTCCTCGCTGCCATTGCCCCCTTGGCTTTTGCCTACTCTAATACCGCTCCTTTGCTTGCCTGGTCATCATTAAAGTCTGTATATCTTCCCTGGCTTGGTCAGAGTTAACCTGTGGCAATCTAGGTCCAATGCAATCGACACTCTTCCTTCCACAGTTCGCCATGCCTCGACAATCCTCGATGCTATCCTAAACCGGGACGAAATCTGTGACTACGATGCTGTAGTGCTTGTGCAGCATGCAGGAGTACGTGTCTTTGCCTGTATACCCAGAATGTGCTCAACTTCGCTCCAGGTTCACGCTTCCGACTTGAGAACACTCTCACCAGAGTCTGAAATCAGCCGTGCTCTCAAGGAATCGCCTTCTACCCGCTCCTACCCATACCTTCAGAACGATCGAGTTGACTACAACCTTCCTTTACTGGCTCCAAACGTCGCAAAGCAATGCAATTCGCGACTTGTCACCTATACCCCCGGTGATTCAGGAATCGTTCTGGACTCTTCCGAAAAGCACACCATCGTCTTGGACATGCCCCGACTGCACGAATCCGGTGAAGGAAGGAGTGCAGAGATGAAATTTCAAGGTAGCACCATCCGTCTTCTCGAGCTAGTTACCTCATTAACTTTTGACCGCGTTTCCAGGCAATATTTTGGCGGACGAGCTCAGCAGTCTGGCCGTTAGCTTTCCTAAACACCTAGTCGTCTATGCCGGACTTGCTCTAGACTCCCATTTTGCGCGAGCAGACTCTGTCTTCAATGCCCCTTCCAACACCACCCTGCCAGAAGGAGGGATTTTGAAGCGCTACCAGTTACTCACACCAGGGTTGATCACAGTCTTGTTAATCGTCCTCTTCGTCTTCCTTCCTGTCCTGTTCGTGGCAATAAACGCCCTCGCTGCCATACAGAACCCTATCAAGATGAACATCCCAAAGGGCTTCAACGCTCAAGACAGGAAGAACCAGTAATCAACTCTTCCCACTTGTACCCGTTTACTACGCGTGCTGGTTAAATTCTACAATGTTAACGCAGCACAAATACCCTCAGACTGCGGAAGCTACTAGGTGGATACAGGTGTGTGTGTATGTATGGTTTACAGTTTGAAGGAGAAAAAGAAAAGGTAGGTATGCGGATTACAAGGTATCGACAAAGTCCAAACAAATCCCAAAGGTCCCATCATAGTATCATGACTCGTTCACGCCTTCTAATCGTTCCCAGTCGAAGTTCAAGCAATTCCACATGCAATCTACAGCCGCGAGGTGGAAGGGAAGCACGGGTTTAGCTTTAAGACGAAACCGGGCAGAGATCGTGGATAGTTCGAAAAAGTTGTGTGTAATATCGTGATGTGTGGTGGTGTCATTAGGCATGGAATACGACGGATTAGAGTGGTATGACTTTAGCAGGTGGATATGAAGCATGCTGGTTTGTCTGTGAGAACCGGACGAGGCAATTGATAGAAGAGCTGTTGTGGAACGAGGCAAGGCAGGGAGTGGGTGTGGGATTTCTTGTTGGATTTCTAGATGGGTACCGTCCGAATGGCGAGACTCTTGACATTGCCCAGCTGGCTCAGGAATCATAGAAACGGAGAACGATGATAACGGTGGAGGAGTTGCCATTGACAACTGGGAGACTTGATGTATGGCGTAAGTGATGCAACTCGCATCGGTGAACACAGTGTTGTGCTTGCTGCTGGATGTAGACGTCCTGAGGTGCTTGACTGGAGAACTCGCGGTACTAGTCTTGGGATCGAGAATTATCCAAGGTGCGTCAAGCTCGGCAGAAACCAAATAGACATGAGCAGCGTTTCCAGTTTTCAGGGCCACATCAATCCGATTATCCCAAGCTATAAACGACATTTAGTTACTGGAACGGGGATGTAAGCCAGCAAAGAAACACACCACGAATCTCCGTATCCGACAGCAACCCAAGTTTACTGATTATCATCCTCCATTCAACATCGGCTTTGCGAGCAAAAGCAAGGACAAAATCCATAACCTTTCCGACGACATTGATCTCTTCGCTGATCGTTTCTCCTTCGCTTTCGTCGTCCGACTTTACGTGCCAGAGGCCGAGGTCATACGATTCACCTCTCTGGTCGATACATGCCGCCAATATCCACTTCTTGCATGGGGTGACCGTGTAGGCTGCATGAAGGAGCGTAAATCGGTCGAGAACGTCGAGGGATGTAGAAGCAGAGCGGCTGTATGTCACTTTGTTATGGACGGGCCTTGCGATGGTGAAGGCAGGTTCCTGGAACAATCTGAGAATAGGACCATTTCCGAATCCGCGACTTGCACCACGGCGCTCGACAGATACACGAATGCGGTTATAAACCGAGGAGCAAACCGCATCTAGGAGGTCGCGGCTTTTGGGAGACTCTTCCATTTCTAGGATGAACGGTTGGGGAACCAGTTGGAAGACAAGCTCTCGATCCATGACATTGTCCGAAAAGACTTTGCTTACCGCCGTCAGGACGTGTCTGAGAGCAGGAGAAGCAACCGTCATGAACGCAACGGGGACGATGATGAAGACAAGTACGGGGTCGGCTGCGTCGTCTAGACTTGTCAACAAATTGGCTGACAGTTTGAACGTAATGAGATAGGAAGGGGTAATCGGTATTAAACTGTACTTACTGAGGACCTTGCGGAACCCTGCATCAAACCTGACCGCAAGTAATCCGTTTTCTGCTACGCTGCATGTTCCTGTGGTCATTTGTCCGAATCGCTTAAGCTGAAAGTAATCAAGTCAGTGGTCGGTCAATGAGAGTGAAATGGTCACATACCTTGTATGCTGCACCAACTGTTTCTAGCCACTTCTCCACTAAAGGCTGAATACGTTCATCTCCTAATTCGTGGATTACGTATACCTCGACATCCTTGGAACCACCTTTTGGGCCTAACCCTAGCTTATCCCAGAAGCGAAGTGCTGATGGAAGGACCTGTAGAACTGCGTCCGCTTTCCCAACTGTGATATGCGGTTGCTCAAGTGGTTGGAAGCCCTTTGACGGAGGCGAATCTAGCGAGACAATAGTCAGTGAGAGGCATTTATTCATGTTTCAATTAAAACCTACGAGGATCTGTTAAATGGCCCAAGTCCAGCGGGCCTTCAACGGAAGGAATTCGTTCTAGTAGGTTGGCAGCCATCTTGAGATCATCAGGCCACACATCAGGAAGTTTGACTGTCTTTCTGTTCGTGGCTTGCCATGTTTCGGCCCATAAAGGATTCTCGACGCTTTCCACGGCTATTGAGGTTGCCAGTGTTTCCAGGACTTTGGCTTTCTCGGATGCAGCGCCCACCATTGCGGCGGGAGAGACGGGAGTCGGAACTGAAGCCATTGGATGGGCTGTCCCGATGTTTGTTGGCTCGGGTGAACTACCTGGAGGACGGGAGGGAGTGCTGAGAGGCAAAAGCTGTGAATGGTCGAATTGGTGATGTAAAAGTGTTGGGCCTAGGGGGAGGTATGATGGTGGAGGAGTTGCTGGTCGAGAGAATACCGGACTTTCAGTATCTGATTCGAAGGTGGTTTCTTCGTCTGAATCTGAATCGGGGTCGGATCTCGAATCAACGTCCATGGGAGAGCCTTCGCGTTCGAACCCAGGTTTTCTCCATTCCTCCTGGGCGGCTTCAAGCCATGAAAGAGAAAATGCTCTATTTCGCGGTTTGACGGAGTTTATATCGGTTAGCTTGCGCTTAACGCCAATAAGCTTCTTTACAATTCCAACTCGAGGGTCTGTGATGGAGTTGTAACGCCGCCTCCAGTTTTCCCTTTCAGAGCTTGTCGCGGGAGATGAGAGCGATAGACATTGTTCCTGATCACTGTCGGGCTCGATGAAAGCGAATTTCCCAGATTCGTACTTGCTGTCGGCAATCCGGTGGTATGAAGAGAATGGAATTGGGTCGAACAATGTGGAGGTGTGATTATTGATGCCGTTGCGTTTAACGTTTGCGTCGAAGCTAAGCTGAACACCTGGCGTCCGAGGTGAAGGGTGGGTCTCTGGGGATTGGCCAGGCGATGAAGGAACGAGTTCAGGAGGAGGTGGTTCTGATGCATCGACAGCAGATCTCGGAGTGAACATGTCGCCCGGAGTCCATGGTGGAGGAGGGCCCGGGCCTGAGAAATGAACTTCTTCCGCCTGCCGTCCGATACTTATTGCCGGTGTAACCATGGTCGGTTTGGTGGGGGTCGACTTGGTGGAGGGGAATACTTTGTCTTGAGTTGGAGTTGGAAGTGCAAGTTCAGGAGGACGGGCGCTACTCTTTGAAGGTTGATCAAAGAAACTGAAATCGTCTTCGGTAAAGTCTTCGAAGTCCAAGTTAGTTTCGTGGTTATTGTAGGTGTTGGTGTTTCCGGATCCAGAGGCGTTCATGTTGACGTTAAAGTTGAGATCGACGTCCATTCCGAAATCCATGTCCAGATTCATGTATGACTCCGATGGTTGCGACCAATTATTAACGTTGGGGAACGAGTCTTCGTGTTTTGGCCGAGTTTCTGGTGTAGTTGATGGCATAAGCGCCGAAAACGTTGTCGCCGGGGGCTGTGCAAACGGTTGGACTCTCGTATTCCGGGGTTGCTCCTTCTCCGGAGCTGATATTTGGGAGGTTTGCGGCGGGGAGGGATAGAAATTTTGATCTGATATCGCCTGCTGGGCAACGCTTGTCGGTGGGAATGCTGGCCGTACAGGTACAGTAGGCACTGGGAATGGAACTGCAGCGGGAGTTGGTGTCGGGGGAGTCCTCTTTGCCAATTTGGGAGATGTACCTGATTCTCTCTCCTTCTTTAGACGTTCTCGTTCTCGCTCCCGGTCTCGTGCAACGTTATCGACGTAGGTGCCAACCTCTTCGACAGTTTGATGCATGTCCTTCGGTTTCGATGTCATCAGACTGCGAAATGCAGCAAGCGATGTTCCGTTGCTTTGGTGAGAGGATAGAAGTTGGTGGAGTGGCCGGAGTTGAGCACTTTGGGTGCCAAGTTGAGGGGATGCTTGTAAAGGCGGTGGTAGTTCTGGAAGGGGATCCAAGGGCGGCGCAGTTCGATATGAGGGAAGGTATGATAAGCAAAGGCGGGTTGGCCAGATAAAGGTTGTCCCTTTATCCTCGCCCTGCTTGTTTTCCACTCTGATCCAACCAATAATGAAACGCGGGGGTTGCGGTGCACCATGACCTGAGTTCGAGTTCTCTGGTGAGAACCAGGGTCCAGCACCTAAACCTTGAAGCGACTCATCAAACAATTTTGATAAAGCCTGGGAAGGACCTTTGTACGGTGCCAGGAAGAATGCTGGGATGCCGTACGGTAGAAGAACGATAGGTGAGCCGGGTGAAAGAGATGGGCCCAACGGGAGATTTGAGAGTGGGGTCGAAAGGGGCGTGGCATGGATCAAGAGGTGGGAAGGCGAATCCCCGGAGTTGTAGGAGAGTTGCACTTGGAGATGGAAATACACGACAGGTCTGGGAAGTAACCAATGAACACAGGAGATGGTGTTACGTAGAGATATTTCGCACCTGTGAAGTACTCTGTGCTCCCAATCCGAAGCCCAGTCCGACACCACTGACGTTCGATGGATTATGAAGCCCTCCTTGAAGCGTCGGACCTGCCCGCTCGTTGGGATATCGCAGCCACTTGAAGTGTCTGTGATGTTTACAATTGCCCTGGAACGCACTGCATCGAGGAAACGCGAATAGACCTGGACTAGAGACGGTTCGTGCGGATTGCTGGATGGGTTTAGTAAATGTGCAAATAGGGATGTACTGGCAGCACACCTTGACAGGTCCTGAACTCTGAACGATGACTGTTTGGTCACTGTGGAAAAAAAAGAGGTGAAACGTTGGCCGAACGTTGCAAACGAATCGACTAACAGGTGAGATTTGGGAAGGTGAACTGGCGCAACGATTCCTGTACGGAATCAAGCGATTCTTGGGATGAAACTGCGAAGAGGTAGAGCGCCGGAGCTGGTCCACTCTGCACATTCCATATAATAGTGCCTACAAGCTCAGAGGCAGAACTTGTAGATAAAACGGTGCGGCGTGCGAGCTCTATGGAATCATGAGCCGAGGAGTCAGTTGGGTGGTAGACTGCGAATGCGACGTTGGGATTAGTTGGGAGAGGAATTCGTACGGCCAATACCCTGTCAGATGGCGATATTTGTGGCAGAGAGTAGGAGGGTGTAACAGCCTTGGAGGCCATTATTACAGAGGGAACATTAGGTGACTGAGAAAGAGTGGGCCAGACAGTAATTGGCAGGGGCCGGAGTTTGCCGGGCCTTGGATTTTTGCGGTGTTGTCGTGCCAGTGCAGTGATGCTCCTTGACCAACAATCCAATCATGCAGACCTCCAGACCAACCTCAACTTCTACTCGTCCTCCAGTTTCTCCTCTCCCAAAACATTCTTACCAGGTAAACACCCAGACAAAACTCATCGACACAAATCATGGTCGTATCCTCTGCATTGCAGACATTCGCGGCCGTCTTTCTGCCTTGAATGACCTGGCGCGTGAAGCAAGCGCGAAAGCGATCATCCATACAGGAGACTTTGGCTTTTTCGGTATCTATCTTCCTCCAGTTTCTTCTTTATCTGCCCAGTTCTCATCCGTTTTTATTCGAAAGAACATAGCAGTCTCGACAAGATCAATGACAGAACCCTGCGACACCTCACCATGTATTCGCCACTCATCCCATCCGCGCAGCGTCAGCATCTTTTGTCCATCGACAACCCTCCTTCCGTCATCCGTCAAACTGTCAACATCGAACTACTTTCCGAGTTTCCTCTCCTCCTTTCCGGCCAAATCAAACTCCAAGTTCCAGTCTACACAGTTTGGGGCGCTTGCGAGGATGTCCAAGTCATCGAAAAGTTCAGGTCTGGGGCTTACAACATCGAAAATCTCAACATCCTCGATGAATCCACAACACGTTGTCTGGACGTGGGCGGTGTCAAGCTGAGGTTGTTCGGTCTTGGAGGTGCCTTCGTACCCCACAAACTCTTTGACAACGGCGACGGCAGCGCCACCATCGCTGGTGGTCAGGGGACAATGTGGACGACCGCGCTGCAACTCGGTGAACTTGTCGATACTTCCCAACGCGTATACGACTCGAGCGAAACACGTCTCCTCGTTACTCATGCCAGCCCTGGCCGTGAGGGTTTAATGGCTCAGTTAGCTCTAGTCCTTAAGGCTGATTTGACTATTTCCGCTGGTTTGCATTTCCGCTACGCCACATCCTACAATGAATTCAGTGTACAAGGCGATTTTGAAGGCTTCCGACACAAGTTAACCCTTGGAAAGGACTCGTTCGACAGAGTTTGGGAGACTGTCAGGAACCAGGTTGACGCCGTTATCGACGAGCATCAACGCATCCTCCTTGAAAAGGCGCTAAGTGTAGTCGAGCGTCTTCCGCCCTCTCAGCCATCGTCCGGTCCTGGCGCCGCGGCCACAGGTGAGGAGCCAGCCTGGAAGAACTGCTGGAATTGGAACTTGTGCGACGCCGCCTATGGTTCCTTGGTTCTCGATGTCAAGGAGGGCAGGATCAGTTCTGAGCTCAAGAGTCAAGGTGCGCCTCATTTCATTCGGCATGTCCATCTCTTATGAATGATTCATCGTTCCTAGGATTCAACTATGCATACCGAAGGACTGCGACTGTTACTGCTACTCCGAACTCTGCCCCTTCTCCCCTCCCAGCAGTGCAGACAAGCAACGCTGCACCCAGCAACCCTCCAACCAAGACTTCAACACCGGCACCCGAGAGGTCCGTTCCGCCTCACCTTATCAACAAATCAGCCACATCAACCCCCCCTCCCGTCGTTACCGGGGAAACTGAGAAGAAGGATGGTAGCCCCGCTGTTTCTTCCCCGCAGGCCAACGGCTCAACCCTTGGCGACAAGAAGGAGCACAAACGGAAAGACAAGAGGAAGGACAGAGGCAGCCGCGACACGGGAGCTAGTACTCCCGATACTGCCAACGTTTCAGTATCATCCCCTATTCCTCCAGAGTCGTCGGTTGATGCTGCCGACACCTCCAAGGGTGATGGCGACGACATCAAGTCACCCATCGAAGGCGCAGGTGCGCGGACACCAAAAACTGGAAAGCCTCCCCGCAATCCTTGGACCATCTTCATGAGGATTCCTGGTCATGTATTGGCTTCAGAGGACGAGATTCGCGAGTTTTACAACGAAGCAAAGGACGGCGTAAGTTTTTTTCTCAATTTTTCTTTAATTGAATGTCTGCCTCAAGCCTTTCCTTTAGATCACTCGAATCAATTTGCCGCATTCTTATACTGGTCGAGCAAAACTGGCTTATGTTGAGTTCGGAGATGAAGAGGCGATGAAGGCTGGATTGGAGAAACACAGCGAAGTACATATCGTCTCCCGGCTTTTGTTCCCTTTCTGACATTTGTGCTGTAGAAATTCAAGGATGTCATTCCGGAGGTAAAACAGGCTGTAGACCGCGAGTCCAGAGAACCGTTTAGAGGAGGATTTACCGGTAGAGGAAGGGGTCGGGGAAGCAACTTTGCTACGCGAGGACTGGCTGCCGCCGGCTTAACCAGAGGCCACCCACGGGCTAATGGTGAACCGAACGCTTCTTGAGCAATGTAGTGTCCCTCAATTTTCGTGCTTCGTTGATGCTTTCCTTTAGTTTAGTTGTCCATTGATGCTGTGTTTGGGAGTGACTGGTGCTTTTTGCCGTTTGTACATACTCATTGCTGTCATGCACTGCCTTAGTTTGCAAAATATTGATTGATCTTATGAGGGATAAGATATAAATCTGTGGTTGCCATTGTGCATCTTCTCAGTATGGAGACTTGTAGCAATTGACCATATTCTACTCAACTAAAGAAAAGTAAATTCAACAGAATTAATCTAGAATTTGATTGTGTATGTTACAGTAGCCAACAAAACCCTTCAAGTGTTTTGCACTTTCACACTTAGCAGCTTATAGCATGGGAAATAAAACATTTAAATTTCCAAAAATATTATGTAATCCAGTGTAACATGGCACTTTGATCAAGGTTGTATGAAATCCCAATTGCTGGTTGGATAGACTGTGTGCTGAGTAAGCAGAGAGTGAAAATCTTCCTCTCTCCACTCACTCTAGCTTGCCAGGTGCACCAAAGACAGCACAATTAAATATACACTTTCCTGCATACAAAATGTCTCACCTTGTCAAAAACCCAAATGACAAGATTTGCCCTGAGTTCAATGGAGAAGAATTCACCAACTGACAGAACAAGTTGACCAACAAAGGCTTCCCTAGCAACAAGACGGTTGACTATCTCACAAAGGTTTGGAGGAGAGAGAACAAGACATGTAGGGTTGCATGGCAACACCAGACTACAGCTGATGCAGCACAGAGTCACAGGGAGGTGGAGGCTGAGGAAGAGAGAGCCCAACAGGCCAGAGATGCCACAGAGGCTCAGGTGGCTGCCAAGTTCCTGGAACAGCAGAAATTCCAAAAAGAAGAGACAAAGAAGAATAGGGAATTGTACTTGCCTATTCCAGACAGCATGCCAGGTCCCAACACTGCCCCTGTTATCATCTCCTCAGCAGTATGCAAGACACTTGCAAAAGGTGACTACGTCCCTCTCTGTCACTTCACTAATGATGGCATCAAGTGAGCCCACCACACCCAGGATACCTTTGGTGGTGATGGGAAGCTCAAGATTATCACTGGCCCTGATGGGACTCTCATGGCTGTCCAAACGAATGCCATCAAGGGTCCAGGGTTCACAATGGATGAAGACCTTGAGTGGCCTGACTTCTTTCAGGCTGCCAGTCAGGTCCAGGACCTCATACTCACCCTTGCATAGCCACTTCTTTCAGAAGATTATAGGCCATTGCCTTGCCAAATCTCTGAACCCTCCCCACCTGAAGGCTGTTACGATGCAAGGCGAATGATACACCTTAGTCGTTCATTGATAGTTTTATGATTGAGTCAAGATGATAGATTGTCGAGACGAGCGAGTATGTCAAGAGAGTTGAGACAAACTAACATCAAGATGATTGAGTTTTTAGGTAATTTGAGTAGACAATCCGTCGACGAGAAGACTAGCAAAAGTCTTATTTGTAAACTATTGAGTAACAAGTGGGAAATGAGATTGAAACTAAAGTACAACTACCTAATAAGGTAAGTTTAAATACACTATTCTTATCTCTTATCGATCTTATCGATAAGTTCCATCTGTTATCTTTACTATAAATAAGAAAAACTATTACGTCATGTCCTCATGTTCATTATCTTCCTAAAAATACCCCCAAGATCCAGTTTGACAGTTAGGGGTATCTATCGACTCATAATCAAACAATCCCATCCTTCGAAAATAGTCCATCTGAATCTCATAACACTCATCTTCAGTTAACACATATCTGTCTTCATGTTCCACTGTTGGAGACGGTATAACAAAGGCCATGGAGATGTACACTGGCGAATTTTGCTGCCACTGGCATGAGGTGTGTGGTGGCACTCTCCACAAGTGCTACGACCTCTTGTTCATTAACAAAACTGCCATAGCCAAGTTTGTTGAGCAGGCAAGAGACCTCAAGAACAGGAAACTGGGGGCTAGGATGCACCACATGGTACAGTGGCCAACAAAACCTTTCCAATGTTTTGTACATTCAACATGAACGGCTCATAGTGTGTGGGGAAAATTATGTAAAATTCCCAAAATAATATATATACTAAAACCATGTTTATTCTATGACTGTGCAAATTTTCAGACTCTGATGTCCAGATTTGGGAAGGTTATTCCATAGCACAAACTCACAATCCATTGGAAAGGTTTTGTTGCACAAGGTTTTTTTCCTTGTATTTGAGCAAATTCATGTGATTTTGTTGAACTAAAACAAATAGAACCAAATAAAGTCACATGATATGTTGAGTAGACACTATATAGACTCCAGTCCTGCATGAGTTAGCCCTCACAAGCCCACTACTCCTCATTTATTAGCATGCACAAACAATCATCTTCTCAGACTTCTCAAATTCTTTCTCTGCTTGCTGCTGGTGTTTCTGGATCTCAAATCCACAAGGAAACTGGTGTTGGCATGGCAACCATCAGTCGACTACACTCTAAACATTATCCTGACCTTCCCAAGTCCTCTGGTGGCCGTCCTTCTATACTCTCTACTGCCAATATCAACTATGCTTGATGTATGATCAAGATGGGGAAGATTGAAAATGCTACACAAGCTGCCAAAGCACTTCAGGATATTACCAAAAAACCTTTTTCTGCACAAACAATGCGCCAAAACCTCAAGAAAGCAGGTATGCAACCTGTAGTCAAGCGTAAACAGCCCCTCCTTCTACCCTGACATCGAAAATCAAGGCTGGAGTTTGCTGAAAGGCATGCAGAGTAGACTTTGGAGGACTGGTGACAACAATGGTGTCATCAGAGCATGGGCTAACGGGCAGAGCTGTAAAAGTGCAGTCAACAGGGTGTTCAAGCACATACACAGCACCTGATAAACAAATACTGAGACTCATATGTGTCTTTATACCAAACATATCATCAATACAACATATTCACAGGGAACAGATTTCAACCATCCTCAGTTGCAACACATTGAATCAATAGTATTTGGAAGCATAAGACAAACATAGTAGGATAATGCAAGTAATGACAGTGTATATTGTGCTAAAAAATTAAGCTTCTACCCTACAGTGATTTCTGTTGTAATTTGAAAAGAAAAATCCTTGAGAAAAAGGTAATTGTCAATTTTATGTAAAAGTTGCCTACATCAAAACTTGCTATACCTAGTCAACTCCTCAACTGGATTCCACCATTCCAGCTGCTTCACTAGCTTAGAAATCTGAATCGTTTTCTTTGGAGCAAGCAGGATATAGGATGGGATGTGGGAAACAGGAATTCCATGTCGATTGTATGGGATGAGCTCAATGTAGGCATGTTGATCTTCCTCCTTGTGATTCCAGATTGCCAGGTGGCAAATAAAGGATGCTGGAATAGGGTGGATGGTGAAAGATGTTCCAAATTGAATGACTTTGGACAAGTATTCAGGATGAGTGACGATTTTTACATGATTGGGGCCATATTCTTCAGCTGATGCAATGCTGATGTACACTGGCAGTATCTTGGTTTCTATTTTGATTGGAAATTGCTATTTAATGAGCATGTCCGGTTTTACTTCACCAAAGTGCTTACCATGGTGATGGTGATGCACATGCTGGGAAATTTGACATGGGGGCTCTCCCTGCTTCACAAAAGACTTCTGTACCAAATGTGTGTGCTTCCTATAGCCACATATGGGTATAGGCTCTGGTTTTTTCATGGTGCCCACTATAAGGTGCCCTAAAACACTTCTGAACCATGCAGCAGCAAGCCGCTCTGTGGATCATGGGCATGTTCAAGATGTCCCTGACAGGGGGAGTCAAAGCACTGGCCAGGTTGATCCCTGTCCATCTCCATCTGAGGAAGCTAAGGGATTGATCCATGTCCCACAAGCTGTCTCTTGCACTAATGCCGTCCAAGCAGGTGGACAAAGTGCAGAGCACAATCACGAAAATCCAAAAGCATCTCCCAGAACTCACCAAGTTGTTCAACCCCACTGTGGAGGAGAACCAACCTGGTGTCTGTATAGCGGACTGCATTGCCTTTGACAAGTTTGTGCCCCTGAGGGAGCTGAGCAAGAGAAAGGAGGCTCTTGAGGAGAGGGAGCGCATACTAGAATCCAAGTTCACCATGGTGAACAAGATTCTAGACATATATCTTGCAGCAACCAATGCTACGGTTCCCTGCAAGGTACGGCACCAAGCCATTGCTGGCTATATGGTGCATTTTTGCAGCAAGATGGTCACCAAGGCCAAGTTTGCCGCTGGCAGGATTACGGCCCCAGATGCTAAACTCTATGCCCTATGTGTGGCAATCATCCAGATGCTTCAATTCAATGATTGCTGTATGATCGTGATATTCACCAATTATATTGCAGCCGCCAAGCATGCTGTGGATCCCTCAGTGCACTCAGGCCAGGAACACTCCCTAGCTGTGTGGGCTGAACTATCCAAATGGTTTAGTGGAGGCCCAGAGTCCTCCATTGAATTTGTACAGGTGCTGTCCAAACTAGGGTGGCACATACACCTTGCCACACATGATTACATGCGTGACACTCCTGCTGTTTTGGGGTGCCACCTCAAGACCTTGCTCGATAGCATCTGCCAGGTGGTCACAAAATCTTGTGTTGACTCTTGGATTTCCAAGTTTCAACATACATCTTACTGGGGCAAGCACTTCCTCCAAATGGGGGACATGCAAGACTGGCCTCCCAAGCCAAGCGTCCTCAAAGGGGGCACTTGGCTGTCATTTACTGCCACTGAGGCCATAGCGACAATGGCAAGGATGGTGCAATGCATCCTTGGGCATGCTCTGCTGGGTGAATACCATGCCTGGTTTAACATTGACAGAGAAATCCAGTGCAGATGTGGGACCTTCATTGAGACCCACACCCACCTCTTCAGCCAATGCAGCTTTATGCAGCATGGCAAAACCAACTCTCCCAGGCACCTGGGAGAGCTCATGGACTTTCTTTGGGCAAACCCCAGAATGTTTGCCTTTGAAGCCCCTTCCAAGGAAATCAGATGATTTCGTAGGCAGCCCCAAGTTGGGTGACAGGGTGGGGTGGGGTTAGGCTCCTGTGAGGCCAGACGGTGTCTTTGTGGGCGACAGTGTGCTTCAGTGCTGTTTGTCGCTTGCTAGGAGGCTTGACAGAGGCATGTGGACCAGCGGTTGGCTCCAGACCAAAGATATTGGTGCAGGGGTGTGGACACCCCACGCTGCCCCATTAGCCCCAGTAGGGTTGCTGATGATTGAAAACACTTTTTTTTAGAAGTGTGTGATGTGTCAGCACCTCCCTAATATGGTCAGAGTTCCTGAACTGGACTAAACTGCTTGGCAGTTGCACACAGTCCACATTGTGGGTCCAAGTACACACTCATCCTTGGCTATCTAACCAATAGTCAACTCCATGTTCCTAAGATCATATAGCTCAGTGGTTAGAGCGTCCCTCATGTGTTGGTGAGGTCCTAGGTTCAATCTTTGGTGTGGTTGCATTTCTCTATTTTACCACATTTGCCGCACCTATTGGCTTGGAGCTTTCTGAGCCCTTGTCCAGGGGAAGGCTCATATATCAAAGGGTGGGCAGAGACACACCATCCTCAAGTCCTATGGTGCAGTATGATATTCCGCATGTATTGTACCTAGCTAGATAGGGACTGGGCTGCGACTGAGCCCCAGTACAAATAAATTGATGATTTAAAAATAAATAAAAAAGTGAAGCCAATCTGCCTCTATCTTTGTGGGTGGATGCTCTGGCTGCTCAAGTCCAGGTCTGGAACTCCCTACCAACCTCGCCTCTCAGTGGGACCACTCCCTTCGAAGCCTGGTACAAGCAGAAGCCCAATTTTTCGATATTCAGGGTGTTTGGGTGCACTGCCTATGTGTATGTGCAGAAGGACAAGAGGAAGTCACTCCAGCCTCACATGGAGAAGTGTATCTTCATTGGGTACCCTGCTGGTTACAAAGGCTGGCAATTTTACAACCCCACCACCAAGAAGTACCTTATCTCAGAGCATGCTCAGTTTGATGAACGCATTTTCCCTGGGCTTTCAAAGTCAATTCCTATGCTGCCATCTGCTCCAGTGCCATTGTCACCACCACAGCCAGCTGTCGTACACCTGCCTCCGCCTGACAACAATCTGGGGGAGTACCTTCTGCAGATTCCAGCTCAGAATCCACCAAATGAACCAGAAGTTCCATCTCAGCCCAACACACCTCCTGCACCAAATGCTGCACAACTGCCTCCAGCCACCCCCAATTGCTCTCCCTCACCTCCAGCTTGTCATTCGCCCTCTCCTGCACCCTCAAAAAGTCCCTCACCTCCTCCTGCACCTGCAGCTGGTCCACCAACACCTCCACTGGCCCAGCACCATGCCAGGTGCAAAATTCAGTGTCCTGGCTCCTACTGGCTCTACAATCCACTCACTAACCCAAATCCAAATGCTCCTGGCCATAACAACCCTAATTGGCATGCCAGAGAGCCTACACCAGCCCTATCTGACTCCTCTGACAATGAAGAAGTTGGATTTGTGACTGTGGAGTTTGCAGGGATGGCTGGAACTGATTCTAGGAGCTGCAAGGAGGCTATGGCTGACCCTGCATACTCTGCCAAGTGGTGGAGTGCTCTGAGACCAAGTTCTTGACTCTTGTGTGAAATGGGACATGGGAGGTTGTTGATTTGCCTCCTGGGATCAAGCCACTTCACTCTGGCTGGGTATTCAAGGTCAAGCACAACCCAGATGGGTCTGTAGAGCGCTTCAAGACCAGGATAGTTGTCAAAGGTTGTGCCCAGCGCCCTGGAGTTGATTTTACAGAGATCTTTGCCCCTACATTTTGTCCTGCATCCCTTAGACTCATCTTGGCTCTCGCAGCAGCTGAAGGCCTCCATCTTCAAGCTCTGGATATCTCTTCTGCCTTCACCTGTGGAGACTTGGAGGAGGACATCTACATGGTGCAACCTGAAGGATTTCATCAAGGAGGAACTCAGAAGGTGTGTAAGCTTTGGAAATCACTCTATGGTCTCAAGCAGGCAGCAAGACAGTGGAACAAGAAGCTCAACAGCATCTTGGTGGACCTAGGCTTCAAAAGGCTTCAATCGGACCATTCCCTCTATATCTACACACAAAACAATGCCAAAATCACCATCCCTGTCTATATTGACAATATCACCATTGCCTCCAAGACCCAGGCCTCAGCAGACCGAGTTGTGTCTGATCTGAGCAAACACTTCAAGCTCAGAGACCTGGGGGAGTAGCACTCCACTGAAGATGCTGGCATCTACCTGACCCATCTGGTTTGCACTGGGTAGGTAGGCCAGAGGGAAACAGACGAGTGTGGTGGCTTTTGACATTGCACAATTCTTTCCCTCAATAAATCATGATGTAGTACTAGCTATCTTACGTCTCCAAGGGTTTTCACCACTACTGGTGAAGCTCTTTGAGACATACTTAGTGGAAATGTTCACATCAGATTGATGGAACAACTTCCAATCACAACCAATGCAAGCAGATACAGGGGTGGGCCAAGGCAGTGCCCTTTCTCTGGTTCTATTGGCACTCTTTGTGGCCCCAGTAATGAGGCTTTACGAAATTCATGTGGCAAGGAACAGCCTTCAGACCACCCTGCTGTCATATGTAGATGATGGAACTGTGGCTGCACAGTTCAAGTCTGTGACAAAGAATAATGATGTACTCCAAAAGGCATACATTGTTGTATTGACGATATGTTTGGTACAAAGACACATATGAATCTCAGTATTTGTTTATCAGAAATGCCAAGCAAATTCACTTCATGCATCAACTATGACTTTATGGCAACACTTCTTCCATGTTGGAAACCATTGATGAGACAGTCAAACAATAGATTAGTGCTGTACCAACAATGCTCTTCTGACTAAAGCTCAACTCAACAGTTACAAGAAGTGACAGCACTGCCACCTCATATTGATGACACATAGCCTGGCATAGCATTATAAAGCATAACATTTAATGGTGCTAATATAGCCATGTATCTTTGTGCAGCTTGCAGTATTTCCTTTTGAACATTCTATAATATTCTACAGTATTCTATAATGTTCTACAACCTTCTAAATTACTTACCAATCATTCTATAATGTTCTAGGATTTTTTTTTTTTAATTCAACAATTTATTTGTACTGGGGCTTGGTCGCAGCCCAGTCCCTATCTAGCTAAGTAAAATATGCGGAATACTACACACTATGCCATAGGATTTGAAGATGGTGGGTCTCAGCCCACCCTTTGATGTACAAGCCTCCCCCCGGATGAAGGCTCAGAAAGCTCCGTGCCTATCGGTGCAGCAAATGTGTTGTCAGTTGTTGGCAGCCCTACTGGGGCTAATGGGGCAGCACATGGTGTTCACACTCCCACACCACTACCTTTGGTCTGGAGCTGACCGCCGGTTCGCACACCTCTGTCAGGCCCCCTAGCAGGCAGCAAACAGCACTGAAGCATGCTGCCACCCAAAGAGAGACCATCTGGCCTCACAGGAGCCTAACCCCACCCCACCCTGTCACCCAACTCATGGCCGCCAGCAAAATCATCCAATTCCCTCAGAAGGGGCTTCAAAGGCAAACATCCTAGGGTTCGCCCAAAGAAAGTCCATGAGTTCTCCCAGGCGTCTGGGAGAATCAGTTTTGCCATGCTGCGTGAAGCTGTATCTGCTGAAGAGATGGGTGCAGGTCTCAATAAAGGTCCTGCACCTGCACTGGATTTCTCCATCAATATTGAACCGGGTGCAGTATTTGCCCAGCCCAAGGATGCATCACGCCATCCTTGCCATCATCACTATGGACTCAGTGGCAGTAAATGATAGCCAAGTGCCCCCTTTGAGGACACTTGGCTTGAGAGGCCAGTCTTGCATATCCCCCATTTAGAGGAAGTGCTTGCCCTGGTAAGATGAGTGTTGAAACTTGGATGTCCAAGAGTCAACACATGATTTTATGACTGCTTGGCAGACGCTATTGAGCGAAGTCTCAAGGCAGCACCTCGAGACAGCGGAAGTGTCATGCACGCAATCATGCATGGCAAGATGAATGTGCCAGCTGAGTTTGGACAGCACCTGTACAAATTTGATGGAGTGCTCTGGGCCCCCACTGAACAATTTAGATAATTCAGCGCACACGGCCAGGGAGTGTCCTTGGCCTGAGTGCACTGAGGGGTCCACAGCACGCTTGGCAGCTGCAATGTGATTGGTGAAGACTACAATCATGCAGCAATCATTGAATTGAAGCATCTGGATGATTGCTGCATGTAAGGCATAGAGCTCGGCATCTGGGGCTGTAACTCTGCCAGTGGCAAATTTGGCCTTGGTGACCACCTTCCCATGAGAGTGCACCATA
This sequence comes from Coprinopsis marcescibilis, assembly GCA_004369085.1. Lineage (NCBI taxonomy): Eukaryota > Fungi > Basidiomycota > Agaricomycetes > Agaricales > Psathyrellaceae > Coprinopsis > Coprinopsis marcescibilis. The sequence continues at coordinate 2,110 of ML210168.1, read as the reverse complement.
TAGCCAGCGATGGCCTGGTGCTGTACCTTGCAGGGGACTGTTGCATTGGTTGCTGCAATGTATGTGTTTGGAATCTCATTCACCATGGTGAACTTGGACTCTAGTATCTGCTCCCTCTCTTTGAGAACCTCCTTTCTCTTGCTCAGCTCCCTTGGGGGCATGAACTTGTCAAAGGTGATGCAGTCCATTAGATGGACACCAGGCTGGTTTTCCTCTGCAGTGGGGTCAAACAGCTCAGTGAGTTCAGGGAGACGCTTCTGAATCTCTGAGATTGTGCTCTGCACTTTATCTGCCAGCTTGTGGGCCATGGCATCCTGTTGGTAGCCTTGTCCCAGGAGTGACCTGGTTAGGTGGGTTGCTGAAAGAGTTGCCACCATATAGATGGATCAATCCCTCAGTTTCCTCAAATGAAGATGGATGGGAATTAACCTGGCCAGTGCTTCGACTCCCCTGTTGGGGAGGTCTTGAACATGCCCACAGTCCACAAAGTGGCTTGCCGCTGCATGGTTTGGAAGTGTTTCAGGGCGCCCTTATACTGGGCGCCATCAAAGAACCAGAGTCTATACCCATATGTGGCTATCGGGAGCACACACATTCGGTATAGCAGTCTTTTGTGAAGCGGGGACAACCCCTGGGTCAAGTTTCCCAGCATGCGCATTGCCATCATTGTGGTTAGTGCTTTGGTGGAGTAGTATTGGACATGCTCATTGAGGAGTAGTTTCCAATCAAAATAAAAGCCAAGATACCACCAGTGTATCTTGGGTGTGAGTGGCATGTCCCCCGTGTAATGGGCATAGCCCAGGTCCAGTGCTGGGTTCTCTGGCTTGTGGGCCCTGTCAAAGTGAAACAGTTTGGTCTTGCTGTGTTCAAGCTCAAGACTGACTGCAGTGAACAATGCGAAGAGAATGATGTAGGCCTTTTGGAGGACAACATTATTCTTTGTGACTGATTTAGACTATGTGGAAACAGTCCCATCATCAACATAGGACAGGAGGGTGGTCTGGAGACCATCCCTTGCTGCCTGGATCTTGTATAGCCTCATTACTGGGGCCATGAATAGAGCCAATAGAACCAGAGATAGGGCCCTGCCTTGGCCCACCCCAGTGTCCACTTGTATTGGCTGTGATTGGAAGCTGTTTATGATGTGAACCCTACACTTAACACTGGCCCACAGGTGTATGTACACTCCTCATACACTCCTCATAATGTATCCACAGTGTCTCCACATAGTGTCCATGATGTCTCCACAGTGTCCACAAGGTGTACATGGAGTGTCCACAAAGTGTCTAAGTGTATACAGTGTGTATATATTGTGCTCATACACTAGATTGTTAGCAATTGTTAGATTGCTCTGACAATCACCTCCAATCATTCTGAGAGATTCTTGCACAAAAGCCTGCCAAATATGACATCTGCCAACCTGGACCTCTGATTCACCAGAGGAATTGCTAAATGACAGGTTCCAATATGCAGTAATTGCTTCTGTAGATGCATGGAAGCTATACATAGCATTTA
>ML210167.1:172710-253869 GCA_004369085.1 Coprinopsis marcescibilis | reverse complement strand
TATCTATTTCAGGCCTTTGAGTGTGATGTCATGCGGTCTAAATTAAGCCGGGGTCGCGTAACGAACCTTTTCGGGGCAGAGCTAGAACTTTCTGATCAATTCCAACTTGCACAACTTGAAGACTATGCCAGAGGAAGCGAAAGGACAGAATACGACCGCAGCCGAAGAGGCCACTAATATCATAGTGCCTCCTACACCGACGAATGATGTTTCTCAAGAAGACAAGTCTAGCAAGCCGCGACCGAGATCTGTAGTTTTAGCTGCGCCTTCGGGTTCAGAACTCGAAGCTCACGATCATGAGAGCAAGCCAAAGAAGTGGGTGATTTAGATTGACTTGTCATACTGGTTAAGTTGAATGTTGTTGGACAGAACTCAGAACACTGCGCGAGTTGTTTTGCCTGCGTCTGGCGAGGGTGATACCGATGACGAGAAGGGCGCTAATGATAGCGAGGAAGAAGATCAAGAAAATACGGAAGATGGAGATTTTTTGGCTGACTTCCCGGACGATACAGAAGTGAGTCCTCTTCTTTATGCCTTCTTTGCGCCCATTTGAACCAAGGATGTTTCTCAGGAACTCGAGCTGGTTCATTGTCGCATAGGCAGCTTGGACGAACTGCGTCTGCCCAGGTTTGCGGCACATCTGCGAAGATTATGTCTGCGTCAGAACTTGATCCGACACTTGGACCCCCAGACGTTTCATCAGTTGACGAAGCTCGTCGATTTGGATCTGTATGACAATAGGATCAAGCATATTGGGGACTCGCTGGAAAAATCGACGGAATTGACGTTTGTCTCATGGCCCTGTCTGTGTCTTGCTTGCAAGCTGACGATTGACTGATGTTAGCACGCTCGATCTTTCATTCAACTTGTTCAAGAGCATTCCAGAGGGCCTACATACGTTGACCAAGCTTACGACGATCTATTTCGTCCAGAACAGGATATCGAAGATCAATGGACTGGACACTCTGACCAACTTGACAAGCTTGGAACTTGGCGGGAATAGGATCAGGGTGCGTCGATTGTTTTGTGCTTCGAGTTTAGTCTTCTCAACATGTAACACACAGACAATCGAGAACCTGGGTGCTTTAGTCAACTTAGAGGAACTGTGGCTTGGGAAGAATAAAATCAGCAAGTTGGAGGTGAGCTGACAGCCGCGTAAGCAATGCGATCTTTTCATCTAACAGTTGATACCAGGGCCTCAATACACTGAAGAAACTGAAGATCCTTTCCATCCAATCCAACAGAATCACGGTTCTGGAAGGTTTGGAGGAACTGTATAGCCTCGAACAGCTTTATCTTAGCCACAACGGAATCAAAAAGATTGAAGGATTAGAGAAGAATGTCCGTAACCCCTTTTCCTCTCTTTGTTTGGTGACCGGTCACTTATGCTTGTCCAGGCCAATCTAACAACTTTGGACATTGGGTACAACTTTGTTGAAAAGATTGAGAACGTTTCGCACCTTTCCAACCTCGAAGAACTCTGGGTCAGCTCTAGCTTTTTTCGCGAACTTTATTCTTGTCTGATTAGACACACAACAGCTGAGTGGAAACAAGATTCCCGATTTGAGGGACCTTGACAAAGAGCTGCGAGGGATCTTGGCGCTTCGGACTATTTATCTAGAGGCGAATCCTTGCCAGACAAATGACCGAGCTAATTACCGGAGGAAGGTTATTCTGTCGCTGCCCCAAGTGACCCAGATAGACGCAACGTGAGTCTCAGATTCGTTTTGGCGGCACTTCTGACTGACTGTGGTTCAGGCTTGTTCGGACATAGGTCCAGAACAGGGGAACGGTTGCATTATGCTCTCACTGCTCACCGGTGCAACCTCCAGCCATCGGAACGTAAATCTAATGCAAGGGATCCGGCAACTGACTCCCAGAATCAGTCCCTTTTGAAAGGGGAGACTATTGAAGTGTCAATCCAATCCTCCTTGTAACTTACTTATAAATTGTATAACTACGGGATTCTATTATGTGGTTCATCGGGTGTGAGATACGGAAATTGGAAGTCCATGAGCACCTTCTGCCAAGCCCACGCGCCACGGGATCTCTTTCCTTCCTTCGCTCATGTTGGTGTGTCCCCCCATAGACCGCGAGGATCTTAAACGCGTTTCTTGAACCTAATCTGTTCTTCACAATGTCGCACAATAGCAAAGCCAAAGCTAAAGGAATCAGCGCCAACTCGTTTTTCGACCTTAAATCGGAGCTCTCAAAGCAAGAGGCCGAGTTCTCGAAGAACAAGGCTGCTGGGAAAGCCACAACAATCGTAGGGGGTGTCAAACGGCCAGACAAGGTAAGAGTTAGACGCGGTATCTCTGACATTGTGCTTCTGAACTTCAGTGTTGCTGTTGGACAGAAACCTACGGTTTGGGCCCGCCAGAACAAGGGAGTGTCCGCTCGTGCAACCCGGGATGTTGAGCTTGAAGCAGTCAGTCGTCCGACCCTGGAATCTGCACGGGCAGTGCTGGAGCGGAAAGCAAAAATATATGAGAAGTTGAAGAAGGGGAAATCAGGAGGGTTGAATGAGGCTCAATACAATGCACTTCTTGTCGATGTATGTGTTTGAAACGCGACCTTCATCACTCGTATTGACCCTGCATCCTCTAGTTCGACGCAGCCGGTCCATCGCTTCACTATGAATCGGATAGTGACGACGCCGACGAATCGTTAAATGTACCCAAACCACCCGGGAACGATGTATGTTATTTCTAGTCTCCATCCGTTAACTCTCCGCTAACACTTTTGTCTCGCAGGACGACCCGATGGTTGAATACGAAGACGAGTTTGGAAGGCTTCGAACATCCAGGCGTTCAGAAGTTCCAAGACACTTATTGCGTGGAGAAGATGACGAGCAGGATCCTGTAATCGAGTACGAGGATGAATTTGGGAGAATGAAGAGTGATAAGCGGTCGAACGTTCCTCGACATCTATGGCCGCCAGAGGCAGACCCAGATGCCGACCTCATTATTCGTACGTCACGCTCCTCTCAACACTCCCAGTTTCCTGAATAATTTCCGTAGACAACCCTGTCAATTACTTCCCGGTTTACGAGCCTACAGCGGAGCGAATGGAGGACATTGAGAAGAAATTCGCTGAGTCCCACAACCCACTTGCGGCTCACTACGATGCGTCGAAAGAAGTCCGGGCTAAAGGTGCAGGCTTCTATCAGTTCTCTGGGGACGAAGAAACGAGGAAAGCTCAAATGGAGGAGCTTCGGAAGACTAGAGTGGAGACTGAACAGGCTCGACAAGAAGCGGGGGCCGTCGATATCAAATTAGGCGAGGTGGAGGGGATGCGCGATGGAGAATCTTTGAAATCGACAGCAAGCAAGGCTATGGAAAAGAGGAAACGGGAATTGGAAGAGAGAAGGAAGTTGATTGAGGCGAAGAGGAGAAAGGTGACAAAGCCTTCAGAGGACACTAATAGTCGAGGAAAGGGAAAGGTGGAAGCTATGGAGTCCCTCTCTGAGCCATTCTCAACACCTCTGGACGTACCGGAAGACCCTTTTGCGGTTCTCGAAATCCAGGCTTTAAGCAAGAAGAACTCGGGCAAGGAACGCGAAAAACTCAAAGACGAGCCTCTTAATGGTGCTGATGCCTTTTTGGCACGGTTGGAACAGGAGTTCCTGGAAACTAGGCAGAAGACGAAATGACTGAGCGCGTCCTCCAACGGTCATGTTCTGCAACCTCTCCATTCAAGATTCTACAGCGGGCGGCGATGTTACTTCACTCGTTGGCCCCTCTCGTGAAACCCCTCCAGTGTCCGCCCGAGAAGCCTGGTACGATCCGCCTAGTTTACTGCGCTTTCGATCAGCACATATCCATTTAGATTCTCCTCGCATTTGCATACCTATTGCATTTCTTCTACCCGCCTGATACAGGGCAGATCACAGCAACTTCTTCCCCTCCCTTGAGCGTCACAAACTCTGGATCGTCTATCATCTCGGCATCCACACTCCATTGCGACGTTTCCAAGATGTGGTTGAGATCGTTTGCGCTTGGGTGGCGAGAGACGATGAGCTTTGGAAGGGAGCTCAACAGGAGTCCTTCTGAAGGAACTGGAATGGTTTCATAGGGGAGTCCAGTAGCTGTCGAGGCTGCCGCAAAGTAGAGGACCGTGATAGTTGGTGAAGCCGACGTCATGAGAGAGTTGAGCAATGTTACGATATGACAGATGGTGACTGTAAAAGGAGAGAATGATGCATGATGCATGCTAGCTTGGACTTTGACTCGACTCGGGTTGTCGGGAATGAGCTAAACCAAAGCTAAACATTTATTGACTGGATTTTTTTTTATAACTCTGCGGATATGATCTATATCAGATGCGTATTCAACGGCTTCAATTCCATTGTCCACCAAATAGGATCTGTGGTCTTAACCCAGACGTTTTCTCCGGGTACGAGATGGTTGGAAGTGGATACCAATCCTCCAAAGGAGGACTCTTGTTCGTCTGGATTACAATATGTTCAGCACTCGTATCTACAGAACGCAATGGATAGGTGGCTTGCCTAGATTCCACCTCAAACCCCGAGTTGAGAGTACCGTTTTCGCGACTCCAACGGGAAGCAACCCACATGTTTGTCCCAAGAAACTATGGTCTATCTCTATATCATGCTCACCCTATACAGATCTATCTGTCAGAATTGAGAAGGTAGACGTTAAAAGACCAGTACCGAATCTAAAACCCATCCGACGTTGTCGTCGGTCACGGCGAAAACTGTATGGGTCTTGCGAAGCTTGTGCAAATATGACAAGGTATGTATTGTCTGGTCAAGCCGACCAGATAGGCCTCCAAGAAGGACCACATGTTCCTTGAGATTGGGAATCTGAGCTTCATTCGGACGAGTTGTAGGAGAATTCGAAATTACCGATTGCCTTCCGCTGAGTCCCCGCTTATCCACCTCTTGAACACATTTCATTAGGTCAGTGGAATCCTGGTCTTCATCTTTCACGACCGGAACTCCCTAGAAATGAGCCTTTATCGATATGTTGATTGCATAAAACGGTAGCTCTCCTCACGTTCTTGGTGTAGAACTCACGGACATCCAATCGGAGAGAATCCAGATCGCCTTTGATGAGGTCAGGGAGGTATCTATGGGAGGTCAGGCGCTGGGGTCATCGAAGTAACTGGATCGCACAGACTTGACGCGGTTTTCGTCATTCTGGAGGGTGTCATAGAGACGATTAGCACCACCATCGGCACACGCCCTCCACCGAGACGACTGCCATACTCTCTGAATGAGATCGAGTGTAAACGGCTGATTCAGTATGATCAAAGAGCGTGGCTGGTCGAGGCTGGCATCTGTTTGTAGGAATTTCACATCCCAGGTCGTCATGATCAGTAGATGGAGACAGTTCTTTCAAAAAAGGCGATTTTTGGATTTTGTGGAATGTCCAACTTGGCTTAGGTACAGGCGGAGCTTGACCAGGATTAATGCCTGCTGGCATCATTATATTAAAGCGTTGAATAGACAGGTGCTTGTATTATTTGACCCTTGAAAAGAGATATACCAACACAATCTGTAAAACTGAAGGTTACGACACACTTTTGTTGAGACAAGATTGGCCAAAATCATGATGATCGGACCTTTTGCATAGGCCGATCCAAGTCGGCCTACATACATACGTTGTACATCGTTCGAATCACGACCAGAATATTATCATCCGCACCAGGGTAGATACATATCCAACAGGTCCCAACCCGGTGTAAGTGCAAGAATAGTAGCATCCTTCCTTAAGTTGCGCCATTAAAAAAGTTCCGTCACCTCTCTCTCCCTGGCATCACTGCACAATGGCGAGTCAGGGCTGAAACAAGAAAACTCAGGATCTGGATTCTGGACTGGTTTAACACGGCACGATGACCAACGATTTATGTGAATAAACCGGAACCACATTGCATCGCTCCTGTTCTTACAAACCAACACCGCCTGAGAAAGTCGATGCAAGTTTCAACGACGGACGGCATCCTCTGGCATCCGCCAGAATTCCCAATGTTCCGACGGGAATCTCGGCAGAATGAAACACGAGATGTGCGTGATGGGCGCTCAGCGCTCAAGCTATTGGCTTGATTGGCATCATAGAAATGTCACTGATGTGGGTGGGATTTAGCCCAGCCAAGGGTTATTTTGCCGCAGTCATTACCTTTGGCACTCAGAAACCAGTCGTTCGAAGCAAACATATCCAAGGGCGAAACTGCCAGTTAACCTGCTGGAACTGTGCGAGTCGTTTCTTGCAACTTTTCCATCGTAGTGCTGACTGTCGATCGGTATTGACTTTCAGAAAGAAGCTGTGCGAAGCGTCACAGATCACGACAGCATGGAGATGAACTGTTGATACTGTTGCACTGGGCGCTCGCCGGCCATTGTCTCCGCACTGCGCGTGACGTGATGGAAGACGTACAGCCAAAGATTTTTGCTATATAAAGGGTCAGGTCAAAAGGTAGGCACCACAAGTGCCCGGTGCATCTCTCACATATCCTCAGAAACATATCATTCCAGGCAAGTCGTCCATGTCCCTCCTTTTGTCTGCACAATCCTAACCTGTTCTTCCTCTTCAGCCTTAGGCAGGACCTACTTACACAAACTATTCTTACAATAACCCCTCGAAACCCCTAACGTTAGTGATCTTCGACTTAGCTACCGGATGGCTTTGACTGACCGGGCCCGTAGTTTTCGACAACATGCGTTTCTCTACAACTGCTGCTATCTTTGCTGCCGTCATCTTGGGCGGATCCAGTGTCCTTGCCAATGTGAGCCGTCTCCAGAACCTCTAAGCAAGCCCAGCCATCTAACATACCCTTCCAGATGGATGCTGATTATTCGCTGGAAGCCCGCGAGTTTGACAACGACCTCGATGCCAGGGACTTCGAAGCCCCTGAGCTTGATTCCCGAGACGTCACTGAATACCTCGAGATCAGGGAGCCCGTTCGTGGCTTCGGAGGTGCTCGCGGAGGTGGTGCTAGCCTCAGGAAGTTCCGCGCGGGTGGTCGCCCCGGCGGAGGACGCCGATTCGGAGGAGCAGGAGGACGTCGTCGTGGCGGCGTTGGCTTTGGAGGTGGACGCAAATTCCGCGCCGGTGGTGGTGGCGGCGGTGCCCGCAGATCACGCAGGGTTGCTGCTGCACCCGCAGCTGAGCCCGCTCCTGAAGCCCGTGACTTTGACGACTATCTCGAAGTTCGTCGCGGTGGCGGAGGTGGCGGACGAGCATTCAGAGCTGGTGCCGGCGCTGCCAGGCGATTGGCCGGTGCAGGTCGCCGCATGGGTGGTGGACGTGGTGCCGGTGGTGGACGTCGTGGCGGCAGTATCGGTCGCGGTGTGCGACGAGCTGCTCGCTTTGCCCAAGCTGCTGCTGCTGAAGTCTAATCGCACCGTAGTGTTTTACAGAATGGTAACGATATCTTCTATGAGAAAATATTCGCTTTGCGTTTCCATGTTTTGAGATTGAGATTAAGCTGGGAGGCAGGTAATAATCATCATGGCCCTCAAAAGTTTATGGTGGGAGGTCCAGAGTTGAAGTTTCTTCACCTCAATGAAACTGGATTGCAAGATTGCTTTCGGTCATAGAGCTCGACTCATTATATAGTCAATCAATCGAATTGGAAAGCACCTGCGAGCCTTTGGCTCGTCGAAGTGTTTGATCACAAGAGCAATGTATGGTCTATTATGTGTTATGAATCCTTAAAGCATCATCCGAATATATGATTGGTCACAAGTTATTACAATTATCTCGAGCCTCAAGAGCCTTGGTTTCTTCGCGACCAATTCGACAAGCTCAGGGCACCAACCACACCAAGGACAAGGATGGCGGTACCAGCCCCCACCAGCCCAGGAATGTAAAGGTACCAGGCATTGTCGATATCCTCCGTCAGTTTCTCCGTTCGCTCGATGATTGCCATCTCCTCCGCCTTCTTTCGCCGACGACGCACAGTCGGCACCTCATGATCAGGATCGCTCTCTGGGGTAGCGGACCCTGTGATATCAATAGAGGGCATCTGAATCTCCAGTTCGTGCTTATCGATGCCAATACCCCCTTCTGCTGGGATGGTCGGCACGTCCAGTTCGGGCTGGAGTCCGCGAGCGCGTTCGAAGTACTTGGCGGCTGCCTCACGGTCCCGCTTCCATGCTTCCGTTCCGCCGTCTCCGATTTGGGATTGGAGGGGCATTCGAATGGAGGCGAGGCTGGAGTAGGACGCGGCGAGGAGGGTGGAGGCCGCACCTTCCAGGTGCAGAAGACCAGCTTCCAAGTACAGCTGCGCAAGCCCCTTCACTCCTCCGATGCATCGGAAGTAGTACGCAAACGTTCCACGATCGGGCTGGTCTTCCACAGTTTGGTTCTCCAGGTCCTTGGTGGCGTTCAGGGGGAAGTAGAGAGAGACGAGTCGCATCGTTGCCGAAGGTACATGAGCTTGGTGCCATGCGCGCCTAGCGACGAAAGAATCAGTTCAACGGCCCTTCGCACAGAGGCATACTACAGGTTTAAACTCACAAGAAGTACTCAAACGCTTCCTCCTTGTCCTTCCTGATATCGGCCAACTCCAACCCGAGTAAGGCCAAACTCGTCGGATCCATGTTGTATTGATGCTCCAACTCATCGCTCGAATTGTACACGACCGAGTTTGTCAAGTTCGGAGACAATGTTTCGGGGACAGGTCCAACGATCAGTGAAGGCCAGATAGTCGGCTTGTCCTTCTCCAGGTGTATAGTTAGCAGTCTCCCGGACTGTGGCGAGTGGAGCGATTCGAGAGACGAAAACGAGGAGGGAGCATGCAAGGTTTGAAAGTTGACCGGACCCCCTCCTCCAAGTTCGCCCCGACCTGGAGACGTGGATCTGGAAGCGATATTTGAAGGTAGTCTCCGCTTCGGCGGTATCCCACTTGACCGCATTGTCCGCTCCTCCCCCAACCCCACCGGAGACGTACCCCCCTCCTCGGCATCGGACACCTGTCCACTCTCCAGGGACGCGGCAAAGCTACTGGATATATCGGGGTCGGACGATATAAACGCATACGATGAATTGGTCGAAGCCGTAGACGTCGTTGAGGTCGTCCTGTCCCGCACCGAAAGCCTCGAGCCTCGTGGCTCCAGCTGCCACACAGAGCTCACCGTATCGACAGTGCTATAGAGTTTGCCCTGAATTGTATTCGTTAGATGGATTCCAAAAACGAAAGGGGTAATATACACGGACTGCGCACCTTGATAGCTGGAGGCTGGGCTTTGGTCCCAACGACGAGGTATTCGCGATCAATGGTCACCTGGAGTAGAAGGTGGGTGGTGGCCGCAGTTAGCGGTAGGTCCGAGCGGAAGTGGGCTAGCAGTGATCAACGCACCGACAGGTCCTGGTCTTGTATGTCATAAGGAACCATGAGGAGCACCGTAGCCTGCAATTAAGCCTATCCTTCAGCAACTGTAACTCAAAGTACATCTACAACAACCAATACCTGATCATGCGACTGGGGTTAAGCACTATAGTCAGCACATCTCTCATCCCATACAACCGGCTTAACAGCATACCTGGTGCCAGGAATACGGGAAGTACTGTCGTTCATTGTACTTGTCCATGGGCTGAACGAAGTTTAGGCAAAGAATAAAGGAGAGAAATGTAGACTGTGGGTAAAAGAGAGGAGTCAAACTGAGGAGGCGGCGCTCGGGGAACCGTGACCAGTGTCAGGAATCTCTCTCCCCCAAAGCAGTCAAGTTGACTCCTTCAGGCAACTCCCATCAAAAACGCGGTCATGACAGCTCAGCCTAAGCTGATACACGTGTAGCCGCTATCTTTTGGGCGCTTGACACCAAATCGTGCCATTTACTCCCAGTCCCGCTTGCTTGTGGTCTACTGAGTCTATTCGTTACGACAACAACGCCATCCGGGATGTCAGGTAAGAAATGTGTTGCAAAGCTATTAAAAACACGCTGTCAAGCGAGTTATAGTACAATCAAAGAGATAAAGCAGGTAACAAGCAAAGATACAAATTCGCCGAAAGATAGCTTATACCCAAACAGCAAGGAAATCGAGGGAAGTAAACTAGTGCGAGAGGGTATTACTGAGAATCTGAAAACAACTGGAGAGCAAACAGACGTATGAGGACTAGTGATGGTGGTATCCAATATGAGGTGCCTAGAGATAGTACTCGAAGGTGTAAGATGTGGTAGCGGTAGTACGAAAAAGAAAGAAAGTGAACCCCAAATAAAATGCCCAGTTATGACACAGAATGGACGCTTTTTGCAATGTTCGTTTGCTTCGCCGTTGTAGCAATCCTTTTGATAGTGTCCTTTTCCGTTTCCATATGTTGCAGAAGCATGCCATCCAATTTTCGGAGAGACTCTTGCGCCTTGGGATTCGGTTGCCATGACGGAACAGCAGGCTCTGCACTCTGCGTCGACGCAGATGTCTTCGGCCGAGATCTGCTCGGTTTACCCACAATCGAACCACCTCCTCCGCCATTTCCTCCCTCCTGAGCAATACGAATAAAATCGTATGCAGACGGAGGTCCAGACGGCCCACTATCACTCGCTTTCCGATCCGCAAAGAACTGTGCCTTTGGTGGCACATTCCCGATCCCTTGCAGCTGTATCTTGGACAAATTAGGTTGCTTGGTGACATACGGCGCAGAGTGGTTTCCAAGACGCATCAGAGGTGAGCGGGAGGCAGGGGAAGGTGCCGTTTGCGCTGAAACAGTCGACGGGGCTCTGGGTCGAACGACTGGGCTTGGAGGTGGTAGAGGGGAATTCTCTGGTTCAGCATCGCTCTCGTCCGACGAATCATCCAAATCGTCCATAGCGTTTGGCTGAGCCTGGATGCTGTCAAAGAACGATGTATCGGAAGTCGGGCCAGCAGAATGGATGGTGGGTGGTGGAACGTGGTGTCGGGGAATGTCTAAAGTTAGTGGTACAGGGCTGTGTACAGGGGAGTCGCTGGGTGCCTCTAGAGCAGCTAAAGGTGGGGAGGTGGGTTCAGGTTCGTCAAATCGCAAGGTATCGCCAGCATCGACGTCCTGAGAGACTATCGAGCCCAGCTCGGTAGTCGAGGAAGCGTTCGACGGTGTTCGCAGGAATCTGCGATGTTGGAGGTAAGGATGGTTGGCGGAGCGTGGCGGGGGTGGAAGTGCAACATGCGCGAGGGAAGATGACATCCGAGGCGGCGGCGATGATACCGAGTCTCGAGGCATAGCGCGACGCTGTGGGGGGTATTGATCTAAACTGGCCCGAGAAGAATAGGCAGAACCCGAATAATATGATCCGCCATGGTTTAACGCGTCTTGGAAGGCAGAAGTGCTCGGCGAAAGAGATTCTTGCGAATAAGTCGAAAGCGAAGGTCTTCCATGAACAGCCGAAAGCGCAAGAGAATGGCGTGGACCACCCCCTTCGTCAAACTCGTCTTCCGAATAAAAGGACGCGGAAGTAAAGCTTCCTTCACGCCCTGCAATATTAACAGTCTCGTACGATGGATTCGCCATCGAAATGTATGAGCGGGCCAACGGGCTGGGAACAGGTGGAGGGGTCATCACGAAGCGGTCATTTAACGAAGGTGACGATTGAGCTTTCCGAAGTGTATGTCGAGATGCAGAGATGCTCGGTCGGTTATCCTCAGATACATGGATAGTCGTTGGCAGATCCGTCTGAGAATGGGACTGAACGTTGATGGTGAACTTGTTCCGCGGTGGAGGGGCCAAAGGAGTCATCGGTCCTGTCGGTGTCTCGACGCGTGCAGGAACACTCGACGTATTGCTAACTCGAACCAAATCTAGCGATGGTGGTTTGCGCGTCTGTCCTTTCGGATACCCCTGAGTTTTGAGACGAGGCTTTGGCTCACGCGTCCCCTCCAACTTCGCCAACGCATGGTTAACATCCTCCAAATCAGATCTAGCTGTCCTACGGCTGTGTGTTGGCGTTGGCGCGTTCGAGTGCGACCGAAACCGCGAAACAACGGGAGTTGAGGCACCTAACATGTGCGAGAACGTGGAGGCGTCCGGCGTGTTGTTGAGTGAATGATGCACGGCGTCATGAAGCAGGTTCTTTCTCCAGTCGTCATCAATATCATAGGATGACGAGATGTTGGAACTCTTCGGGGGTAACCTGTCGGCAAGGAGGGCGGCACCTACAGAGTCTGCTACCCCGAGACCGTGCAGAGCAGACGCCTGGACAGCGAACGGGTACGATGCCGAGGGGAGAGGCACGTCCACCGCATCCGTTGGATCTATGACTTCGTCTACGCCGCCGTTCAGAGGCTGCATGACTTGCTGGAAGTTCACTCCTTTGGATTTCAGATCCTGTTCCGCTTGCTTGGCAGCCACCGCGATATCTGCCATCTTTTCCCTCACAACGACCACTCGACCCCTTGATGCAGGTCGAGGGGACGTAGGAGCAGCGTTTGACCCGGCCCTAGGTCGTTGTGGAGGCCGCAGTAACTGCCCAGTGCTTATCGAATCCGCTGTTGTCCTCAACATCGGGGGCGCAGCTTCTGGATTAGGCGAACCAGCCGGTGTCGAAGGTTTGGACTTTGGTTTCACGGCACGAAAAAGGTCCAAGAAAGCAGGGGCGGAGGACTTGGATTGCTTTTTCCCCGAGCTAGCGTCAAACGCGGCGAAATCAGCAGCGGATGGTTTGGAGTGTGCTGGAGGCAGAAAATAGTTGTTCTTGACGAGGAGCTGGAGCCGATAGGCAACATCGTCACCGTCAAAGCCTTTAACTTCTCTAATCTCGGCCCCGTCGTAGTAGTCGTCTAAATGGTGGAGCGGTTCAACCATGGAGCGAGGAGATGGTGGTGATTCGGGGCCCGACGCGGTCGACGTGGAGAGTGGGTACAACGACGAGGAAACGCCCGATTGGTGGGTCGAAACCGAGTCGCGTACGTTCGGTGTAAATGCGGGATCGCGCGAGAAGGCAGACGGGGGTGGTCTATACCCAGAATGGTGGTGGAAGACAGGACGACCGGAAACAAGCTCTGCATGTGCATTAGCTTTTAGCTGTTGGCGTCAAAAGTTGATTAGAACCGCACTAACAGATGCAGATTCGATATCAGAACATACTGGTTTGCCAAGATTTGGCGATGGAAGATGTTCCACCATTGTTGCCTCTGCTGTCTGGAGGTCGAGTCCCTGCGAGCTGGGTGTTGTCGAAGTTCTAAAGTCGTCGTCAAGCCTGTGTGGTGACCGCGGTTGACGTGCTGGCAAGATGTCCAACGAAGACAAGCTCTCGGGATTATGGAGAGGAAAGGATTCGCGAAGAGGTGAACTGTCAAGATATGGCAGCTCTGATACTGGTGTTTCAGCGATAATGTGTACTGGAGGTGAGCCGGTGACAGTCCTGGAGCGCGCACGGGTGGGTGGACGACGAGCAAGACTGACTGCACTAGCAATGCTCGAGCTGCTTGGAACGGAACGCAGCGACGAAGGCTTGTTGGACATCGTTGGGAACAGGACCGACAACAGAGAGCATGACAACGGTGAACGAGCCAGCTGCCAGCGCCCAGCTGCAAAATTCCGTCCCTCACAAGAGTCTGTTCCTGACCATTTGGCCCCTATGACTAATACCCCCATCAACAGTCCGGCCTCCATGCACACTGTCCCGTCTTTGCTCTTGCCAGCACTATTACCCATGCTCGACCGTATTGCTTCGTGTAAACTCTTTTTCTTGACAAGTTGCTATCTTACTGACTGCCTTGTCTAGTGCTGCCCCAGACCGATGGATATCTCGCCTACTGGCAGTTGATAGTCGCATCAGCTGCTCTATTCAACTCTATCCAGAATTTCGTGACCCTCAAACTGACACGTCGCATCTACGACAAGTCTTCGCAGCCAAGTGCGTCTGGAGCTTTTATCTAAAAGATGTCGTCTTTTTCTGACCTGGTGAAATAGTAACACCGCTCCAGGCGCGTACATTTGCCGTATGGACACTCACATCGGCTGTCGTGCGCTTCTATGCCGCGTATAACATCACCGATAAAGTGTAAGCTCCACACCTCGTAAAAGCGCGTCTACTGACTATGCTTGCCAGTGTATACGACATGGCCTTGTTCACCTACTTGATTGCGTTTGGGCACTTTTCGTCCGAGCTGCTAATTTTCAGGACAGCTGGCATCAACCCAGGCCTCTTAAGCCCAGTGGTCGTGTCCAGTAAGCACAATCTTTTGCCCTCGGATTACCAGTGATTCTGATGCTGCTCCAGCCTCTTCTTTGGTCTGGATGTTCCTTCAGTATGAGTACTATGTCCGCCCTTGAAGCCGTTGTCCCCCACTCGATGGCGTTTACGTATCTAAAAGGTCTTGAATAATCATCGCCCCTCATGGCCTTTTTGTCCACACCCTCTGATACACGTGGCCCTCGCCGGTCAGGAACGCCAGACAAGAAGCCGAATTCATCAGAAACCCTCTGATAGCAACGTTGTGTAAGTTTCGTCACTCCCCGCCCTTTCAAATTTCACAAAAGGAGCAAAGCAGCAAGGAAAAGCTCCCAAGTAAGTTCCCCAAGCGAAATGGAATCCCTGACGCGTCTGCGGCCTGTGCACTCAAACTATAGCTCATCACAATTTATCAGTCCCGTCCTGAACTTGAACGCTAACGCCCTGCTGTAATGTGATGATGAACGAGCGCGTCCGAGCAAGTTCCATTTGGCAGCAGCTGACCGAAACAACGATTGGGTGCGTGCAATTTTGAATTAAAGGATGATCCATCCGAGGCCGATGGTGCTTCACAGTCCTGCCGCATAAAGTTGGGGCGCTATTCTAGCTCTGACCGCAGGTGAAGCCCAGTAAGCCCGATTCCAATGCGTTTGGACTCGAGTTCTATCGGAAAAATAGACTGGCGCGGATCCACTAAACTTACTGTATCAGCTTCATGGGAAGTTCGATACCCACATGGTATGGATGCTGGAAAGTTATCTATGGATGCTTACGTCCAACCCTCGGAGCAGGGCAGCGAATCGGCAGTGGTGAAGTATTTTGGGCAGGAAGAACCGTCCAGCCTTTCGAATCCGAGTTTTCAGTGAGCCAGGAACCACAAATTTGAGGCTTTTGACTTGCTTTCCGGTGATGTGCCGTGGTACGTATGTGTTTGTGTCACCGGATGGTGTGGAAAGGTCAGGTGAAGAGGAACTGACGTCTTGGAGCGAGGTCTAGCCCATTAAGCTTTTCTCATCCAACGAAATCCAACGAATGTGTGTGATGGAATTGGAAGGAGGGATCTTGATGCTCGGAGATTCAGCCAACCACCAACCGACATACTTACTTTATCAGGGGCCGGGAAGAGTACTTATATATAGCATAGCAGCACTGTACTTGCGATGCGATGTGACGAGGAGTATTTCCATACGATCTTTTATGAAGATGACTGAGATTGAGATGAATACTCATGGTTCTCGAATTAGGTCCGATAGAGCAGGAGGAATGCCCAGAATAACGAGAGCTTGTCAGAACTTGTCGGGCCAATCTGTGCGAGATGTCGTGCGGCCACGGCGGGAGCACTAAACTTGCTACCAATTCTCCATGGGCGTGCGCCGCATAGTAATGCGAGGTATTTATTGCCACAAGCGTCGGGAGAAGATGATCCCCAACGAGATTTCCAGCCAAAGAAAGCCAAGATCCACACTTCATTTTGCAAGCCAAGGCATCCCAGTGCCGGAACTGCGTTTTTGTGTGTAGGGACGATCATTCCGCCAGGACCTGAGCACGTTGAGACCAGAGTGACAAACGTTCGAGAAGACAAGCAGCAATCCATTGGAAGCGAGGCCGACATGGAGAGATTTCGCGCTGCGAACATGAAATTGCGCCATGAGAAAGACCGGCAGAGCAGGGATAGATCCATAAATATAGCGATGAGGCTGGGTAGTCGTTTGGGTGCGAGTCCCGGCCGAAAATGACCCCATGACCTGATCAAGCTTGAAAATGGTTTTATGTTTGTTTTATGTCCCCAATATGTCGCTCCAACTGTCCAGAAAACATACGGCTGAACATATCGATATACACTCTGGCTGCGAGGATGTTGTGGCAATTGGCGCGAACAATAGTGCGGATATCACATCAGTCCGATTCAAAGGGTCCAAAAGGCAAACGCCAGAAGATCCGTTGCCAAAACATTCCGGTTTGGGTGACTAATGGGGTTGCCCGGCCAAGTATAAATACCGGCCTTTCCGTTTTTCTGCTTTTCATATTCCCCCCACCAAGACATCTTGCAAAAAGCTATTTGGATGTACACACACTCTGCTCAACCTTACTCCGCTACTGAATATCCAGCCGAAATCCTATATGCCATCTGTGCTCAAGTCTATTCTGCTGGTTTCCCCCCGGACCAGCCCAGTCTTGACCCACCAATAGTCGCCTCAGGAATCCCAACCGGTTTTCCATCTGCCACTCCGCCATCTCATTGGTCGGAGCCAGATACCAGGAAGACTCTCGCCAGTCTCTGTTTGGTGAACCACAGCTGGTATGAGGCAGCCAAGCCCTGGCTATGGCATAGGTATGTCCTCTTGTTTTATGTCTCGCATCGCTCCACCAACACTTTTCATCCCAGGATCGAAGTCCGTCTTCCCCGAGCTTGGCTCTCGCTCGTCGAGCAGGTTGCCTGGAACTACGATGAGGAGACCGTCGACAATTTTATGGACATGACCATCAAGGCTGCCACCGACGTCGCCATAGCCTCAGGGGGAGACCTCGAGCAGGCACGCAAGTTGGAAGAGTCTTTGCGCAACCTTGACATCCCGGAAGATGCCATCTCTCTCGATTTGCTTTCCCCGGTCCCTTCGCGCAACCCGAGTCCCCGCAGGCTGCGCCCCAAGAGCAAGTCACCCGCTCGTTGGAAGATTGTCCGCTCCATCAGCGATGCAATTCGAGATGCACTCGAAGAACGCAATCCTGGCCTTTATGGTGAATTCTTGACAATCAAACTATTTGATGGTTCTAATACTGATGAACATTTGCTTCGAATCAGTTCCCAGCCCACGAGACCCTAGACCAGGTCGATTCGTGCGACACCTCGATTTCAATCACTTCCGCACTATTGGAATGCGCAGGTCTGTGGAGGAGGGTGTGAACAGCCGCTTCGTCACAGGGGAGCGTGTCGAAGCCGTCCTCAAGGTATGCATCACTATTCTTTTCCCTTGGCTTTCTCGGAATGCTCAAGAAACTTCTAGGAGCTTCCAAACCTTACTGCATTTGGAGCTACCGAGTATATGGATGGTGCACTCACTTTGCCCGTCTTGAACGAACTCTTCTTGCGTGGCGCCCCATCCGGTGGACGTGGTCGCCCTAGCCGCGGCCGTGCCATCACCGATGTTTGCGACATTGAGGAGGAGGACAGGGAAAGGAGACGCGAGTGCAAGGATTTGGAGGCGGTCGACTTTACCGGTTGCATCAGCGCCGTGTTCGTCAACGCGTTTACAGAGTTCGTAAGCACCCATCTACTTCCACCCGAGTCAGAGACTAGTGAAGAGGAGGACAGCGAGACTTCTCGTAGTCGCGCCCTTCGCGCGGCTATGAGCGAGCCGTTGACCTTCCCTGGAATGCAGCGGCTGGGCATGCGTGGTGTCAAATCCATCCTGCCGCGCTATTTGGGACCATTCTTGCTCGCCTTCCCATCTCTCACTCATTTGGACCTTTCCGGGACTCGAGTTACCTCTGAGATTCTCGATGCTTTGGGTGCCTCTCCTACTCTTCGTCTAAAGTCGTTGGCTCTCGCCCGATGCATTAAGCTCTCCAGCGAGAGTCTTAAGAGTTTCCTTGTCGATTCGCCTGTGACTTCCGAGTTGACTGAGCTCAATCTCTACGGTGACATGACATATGTTTCGCCGCTCACTGCGGAAGACTTGACTGCTATCGTCACTCACGCACCAGCATTCACGAACGGCCAGCTTGTCTATCTTGATATGTCTAGTGCCCCATTCACCAAGGACATTCTTGCCAAGTGCAAGCCATTCCCCAGGCTCCGTTCGCTCGGTCTTTCCCACATCACCCATCTCGAAATCAACGCCGTCGCAGACTTTGTTTTGGACAAGGCGCCGAACGTGGAGGTTCTCACTCTAATCAACACCTCTCCCGAGTTGGACAGCAAGCAGGGATCCATCGCACTCCATACCAAAATTATTCGTCCGCTGTGCACCCCGCCGTTCTCATTCAGTCTCTCCTCCAACGCTCCTCCGGCTCCCACACCTACCCGTCTGCGTGTCATTGAACTATCCAAGTCCATGCTCGGTGCACTCGGTGCTGGAGCAGGGGCATGGCGCATCATCCGCAGCAAGGGTGGCAGAGGCTGGTACGTTGACACGGCTAGTGCCTGGATTGGCGACTCGGGTTCCCAAGGGACCCTTCGACGTGACCTTCCATTTGGTCACCCGTTCCGTGTGGAAATGGCACACCTCTCAGACGCCAATGGTAATGTGGGAAGTGGTATCGGTTGGCACGCTAGAAAGATGGAGGTGAGCTTGCGTTTCCTTCGTCATTTCTTACAGCCTTTCGGGCTTGTTCTCCACATCCTATTGAATTGAACTTGACCGCTGACGTTGTTTTTATTTTTCAGGTGCTCCACGGCGATGGCATGTTGGGCCGTGAAGAAGGCCTGTATGGCGCTGTCTCCTTTGCATATCAAGGATGATGGTGATCACCTTATCATATTCCTTCACTCTTCTTGGTTTCGTTCCCTATTTACTATAATGACGTACTAACTTGCAACTTATCTCACATTCTTATTTTTAAAAAGACGTTTCTGCTTTGCAATTTTCTTCATCGATCTCATGGTTTTGTTGTCTGTTCGCTGGATATTTATTTACTTACGTTTCAGGGCAGGGGCTGTAAAGGGTTCTCTTCGGTCACGATCCACACATCCTCATGATAAACGCTTTGTATACATATCTCTCTCGTCACCTCATGTATTTTTATCTACGTACAAGGACCATATAATCAATCGGTTTGCGTCACAACCCCTGTCGTACTCCATCCAGCCGTCCTCTTCAGTACTTAGCTTGACTTGGTGGAATCCATTTGGCTGTTCAGAGCAATTCCAGGCGTCGCCTCTCAACCATTGCTCCTGCACATCAGTCATAACCGACCTTAGCTCAGTTGGAAGAGCGCGAGACTGTAATGGATAACGTCATCTTGAGGTCGCCTGTTCGAGCCAGGCAGGTCGGATACCTTTTGCCGCTTTTGATTTCTCCTCCACACTTTCGACGCTCAAGAAACCATCGGAACCTACACGTCATTGGTAACCACAGTACCCTTTACTTTGGCATGCTCGCAGCCCAGGCCCCAGCGGAGAAAACAAGAGGAGGATGACTATCATGTTGTCTACATAAAACGAAGAGTTGCGGTGAAACGTTTGTGGTGCACATAGCTAGAGTTTGGCTTTTCCATCCTGCACCAAGGTGACAGCAGCTGCAGCAAGAGCGATCGAGTTGCGTTCCTTGACCTTGGCCTCTGTAACCACATCAGTCAGTAATGAACGACATGATAATAGAAACGCGTACGAAAGATAACTTTGTTGCCCTCTTTCCACATCTCTGTGACGATAGTTTCGCCTGGGTAGACGACACCTGCGAATCTGAAAGGGTAGCATCATCGTCAGAGGACCCATTCGAGATATCTAAGAATTCGTGGATCCCTACCGAACTTTGATATCCTTGTAGGGGCCATAGGTCTTTAGGACGTTCTTAGCAGCGACACCCATTGAGCAAAGACCGTGGAGGATGGGTTTATCAAAGCCTCCGATAGCTGCGAATTCTGGAAGGATCTACATATGAGCGAGGCAAGAGAGATGAGCAGGGTTGGTTGCAAAATTGAAAACGAAGCGGACTTGCGTGAAGAGGGTTCCAGTCGCCGCTTAGCCTGTATAAAGCCGCCTGCGACGTGGTCGTCTTTTCCTCGACAACGGCGTCGGGTTGGCGTTTAGGTGGGCTGTTGGCGGCAGAAGCTGCTCCCCTGTCTAGCATGAGATCGTGTCAGTGAGCTTGCCAGCGCCAAATCAGAGCCTAGCAAAGACACGACCGAGTTTTTACCTTTGCCAGAGCGCTTTCCGCCGAACCCTCCTGCGCCACGGATGAACACGGTGGACTGGTTTTCAAAAATGACCTCTCCAGTAGTCTTATCCTTGGTTTCCACGATGATCGTGACTGCAGCAGCCTTGCCCTTGTCGAGGACCTCCAAGAGTCTGTCCGACAGTGCCGTCAGAAGGGACTCACTCCGCACAGGACGAGCGTCCGGAACTTACCTGGCTTCGCTCACAAGCGACCCACTCGTAGGAATAGGTGCCTTGATGTTGAGGTACTGCTCTCCGTGTAGCAGCTTGGCCTACGACGCGAACCATGGTAATTAGACAAGGCGGCCCAAGGGCGGTTACCCCAACTTACGGGGTTGTAATCTGGCAACCAGTCCAACGGAATACCAGTACTGCACGGGAACTGGGGTACAACTCCAAAGGTGGGCAACGCAGCAAAGTTCTCGTCGTTCTCAAATGTCCACTGCAACTCTTGCTCCGTTGCACCGACACCAAGGTTGTACAGAATCACGTCTCTCTATTCAACGATGTGTTCCTCCTCTTTAGCAAGCTGTTCGTTTGCCAACGACAGTAATTTTTGCTCACCTCGGTGAAGTCATAGGTGAATGGATCGTGGACCTCCTTTTTGGCGTCAGCGACGAGTTTAGAGTCTTCCGGGTCGGCGAAAGCATCGGGATTCCTGAACTGCGACATGGTAAATGGTGGTCCAGAGAAAGAATCACTTGTATATATCCACAGAACATTCGACCTGATGTCCATACATAGCAGATGAGAGAATCACATGTATCCGGACCGCCAATAACTGCTTCTGAGGGAATCTGAGCGCTTCGGAGCTTCGGGAACAGCATACCTGTGGTAAGAGATGCGAAATGCTTCGGCAGGCCTCTGTTCATCATAGACGTGTATTTCCGAGGTTAATACAAGGAGAGAGTGAAACCGGGTGAATGGTATTAAGATATGATCGAAAGAAATGCAACAAATACACAGCTCTAGGCTATTATATACGATGAAATGCAGTTTACATAATTTACAGTTTAGCTTTAGGTGCTTCATTGCCGATGTTGGCAAATATCGTCTGCATGGCCTCTCCAGAGACGATGGGGTGTGTGGCGCGTTCGTCTAAAAAAGGAAAGCGTCAGTCCATAGTTATATACCGAGGAAACACGATACACGTACCGTATTTCGTGATTTCATCCCATTTGGCCACGACATCCTCGGGGGTATACACGGAGCTGTGGGGGAAACCATAACCTCCTGTGCGTTGCCAGCGGGTTTGAGCAGCCCAGCCACCAGATACTTCGAAGACTGCGCCGGAGGTTTCGGTGTTATCTAAAGCTCAAGGTCAGGACGTCGATCAGTCGGAATTGATCTACATGCTCGTACCCTTGCTGGTTAAGTATCCAACAACAGGAGCGACAAAGTCGGGCTTGAAAGCATCAACCATCTCCTGGGGCCTATCACACCGGTGATGAGTTTCAGAGTATGCGGAGAAGAGTACAAGGACATACCAGACAGTGCTGGTCATGGCAGTTCCTGCTGATGGAGCAAGGACGTTGGCAATGATGTTGTATTTCTTGCCCTCAATGGCAAGGGACTTGGTGAGACCGATGATACCAGCCTTGGCGGTGGCATAGTTGGCCTGGCCGAAGTTTCCGTCTAAAATAGCGAAGGGTTAGTTCACAGTGACGAACAAACGCATAGGCGACTCACAAATGCCAACTTGTGAGCAAGTGGTGAGGAGACGACCATACTTCTGCTTCTGGAAGACGGGCCAGACAGCCTTGGCACACTTGTAGGTGCCGCGGAGGTGGACAGCGAGGACAATGTCCCATTCAGCCTTGGTCATCGCCTGGAAGGACTTGTCGCGCAAGATACCAGCATTTGCGATGAGGACATGGACGGCACCAAACTTCTCCAAGGCAATAGCGACAATCTTCTCGCCCTCTTCGGCAGAGCAGATGGCAGCGACGGCCTTGCCGCCAACTTGATAACCATCAGTTTTTTGTTTTGTCACAGTAGCAAAGAAGAGCTAACCCTTTACGACTTCGTCAACGACGGTGTTGGCAGCCGTTGCGTTAAGATCGTTAATAACAACGTTGGCACCGAGGCGTCCATACATCAAGGCGTATGCACGACCGAGACCAGCACCGGCACCAGTAATGATGATGGTTTGCCCGTCATAGCGGACCTCTTGGGCAGCCTGAGGATTAGGGGGGAGGCCCTTGGCGATCTCGAGCTTTCCCTACACAAAGAACATTAGAATCAAGCTCAAACGACAGGTACGCGCAACACATACGACGGAGTCAACATCGGTGACAGCTTGAGGGCTATTCAGGGCGTCTATCAATGAAGGAGTTATGGGTGAGCCGATCGAACGTACTAGTATGGCGTGGAGAAATCGGTCACTTCGGACCACTTGGCCTTGACCTAGGAAGGCAATGCAAGTCAGCGTTCGGAACAAAGCTCCTCGAATTGTTTTACTTACAGCCGAAGGTGTGAAGCTAGCATCAGTCTTGAAGATAGCACCGTCGCTTCGCTCCCAACGGAGCTCGGCAATAAACCCGGCGCCAACTTCGTACACCTTTCCAGAGGCATCAGGTCCGTCCGGGTGAGACACTGCCGCAACGAAAGGAGCCACGTATTCCGGGCTGAGGTGCTTGAGCATATCGGGAGTCATGATCGTCTCTGTCATAGCAGAAGCAGCAACCTAAGAAGCACAAGAATATGTCTCGACATCTGGTCTACAGCTTCGAGCGGAGAGAACCGTACCGGGGCGATGGCTGTTGACCTGATGTTGTATTTGGCACCTTCACGCGCGAGGGTTTTTGTGAAACCAATCAGACCCATCTTGGCCGCGCTGTAGTTGGTTTGACCAAAGTTGCCTAGGACATATCAATGATTATCAACGCGAAAAACGCGATGAACAGGGAAAGAACTGACCGTAGATGCCAGCAGCACTGGTGGTGTTAATGACACGACCAAACTTTTGTTTTCGGAAGATGGGCCACGCAGCCTTAGTGCAGGCAAAAGCACCGTGAAGGTGGACTTCTGTGACTTGGTCCCACTCCTTGTCTGTCATGTTCTTGAATCTGAAAAGAGACGGCGATGCGTTAACAACCCCGGCTATACCAAACAGGCGGATTGTCGGACGTACCCTCTGTCGCGAAGGATTCCGGCGTTGTTGATGAGGATGGTGACGGTACCAAAGTTATCGAGAGCAGTCTTAATGACTGCCTCGCCATCTGTGACCGAGGATGTGTTTACGACAGCCTTGCCACCAGCTAGTAGAACCAGCCGGAACCGGAGTGAGCTCCTCCTGTCCAAAGGGTTGGGTTTCGGAACATACCGCTGACGATTTCGTCGACGACTTTCTGAGCTGCAGCAGCGTTAAAGTCGTTGACCACAACGTTGGCACCTCGGGAGGCGAAAAGCAAGCAGTAACTGAAACATTACCGGAAGCTGTGAGTGGTTGTATTGAAATGATGACGTCGTTGTCTACATACGACTTTCCAAGGCCTCCACCAGCACCAGTGACGACGACAGTGTGTCCTTTGAACGATAGTTGCGACATATGGACAGAAGTAATGGGAGAAGAGAAAGGTGAATCGCAGACAGAGCTCGTGCAGCAGTCAAATATCGGAAAGGCTTGCATGTGAATTTCCCCGAATCCGAGTCCCTTCCCCGGCTTTCCTTACATCAGCATCTGGTGGATCATCAGACCCACGCGACTGTGACAGGGGAAGAGGTAAATCGTTTTAATTCAAAACCGTGAAAACGCCTCTTGTGAACATTGGAACTACAGAATACTTGTATCTAAGTGACTGGAACGAAGAACGGATAAATCTCCAGAGATTTTGGCTTTTACTAAAACGAAAGTGTGTTAGACAGCAGGACAGCATACGAAAAAAAAACAGAAACGACAAGTGAAAATAAGTTACATATGAAAGATGAAAGAGAGTCATGAGAGGAAAACATATGTTCGTGAGATGCCATGATGCGAGAGACGTTAGAGAAATTATAAGTGGGTCAAATGAGTGTCTGAGCTCTAGTGCGATGAAATATGCACAGATGAGAGTTAGATGCGATAACGGAACGAAAGCCATGACGATAAAACGGTGTAGATGTACAAACATTCGACCCGGTTGGTGAATAATGCCGACCGGAGCGAATGGTTGGCAACAAAGGGCATACGAAGGGAGGAGATAGATGACATAGATATGCCCGGTGGATCTGTGCGTCGAGAGACGCAATTGTAGTTAAACAGTTCACTCCATAACCATGGCCTCGCCTCCGTTTTGGCTCAGGTGTACCAGTGCCCATTCGATGGCAAAGCATGATGCTTTGAGGAATTTCTTGTTTGCGTATTTCTTGCAAACATATTGTTTTGAAAAGTTGTCCTCGGCGAGCTTCTGCACAAGCATGTTGAATCCTGGAATAAGCTGCTCTTCGGTAAATCCCGAATAGTACACAAAGGCCTCATTCTGCAAAAAACGCCGGTCGTCGTCAATCATATGACTACCACAAGACAGCGTCAAGGTACTCACCCAGTCTCCGCCTAGCATTCGTCTTGAACAGTACATCCCGATAGCAGCGATCATGCTAGGCTTTACCCGGAGGAACCGCCAGTCGAGGAGAGTGACTTCAGTCAAAAACTTACTCAAGGTTCGTGTTTGGATATCATAGTCGTCCGCTTTGCTGATTTTGCGCATCCAGCTATATGGTGAACAGTAGTGTGAGACCTTGAATTCCAGGGTCTGGAGCATGATACGCTCCCCCTTGAGGATTTCTTCCTTGGTGTAACCGCTTTCCGTCATGAAAACGAATTCCTCTACAGAGGGTGCCAAAATTTCCTCGTACTTGGCTGCAACGAACATGGCCGTAACGCCAACAAGTTGCAGCTTGACCAGCGACACCACACGCTTGGTCAAGAACCGATCCACGATGTTGACGGCGATCCATAGTGTCTCGGGCAACATATGGTACCGCAGATGCACCTGGAGAAGCCAGTCGACCAGCGTCTGTCGCATTGCCCAGGTGATCTCGTTCTGACCGTCCATATAATCTGGGTTTGGCATCACACTCTCCTGTTAATGCATTCAGTAGTCGCTCTGACGCGATAAACATGCCAGCTTACCTCCATTTCCTCCATATATTGGAAGATGTCCTCGGCGTATTCCGACACCATCGTCGTGTCATACATGTCAATCTCCTCATGGAAGTTGTCACGAATGGCCTGTACCTCGCGCTCGTACCGCTTGACACGGTCCGTCGAGACCTCTGGCCATACTCGCGCTTCCTTGGTTTCGGGTTCATCCTCGTCGACGGATTCGTCGTCAACGCCAACCATTTCTTCAACCTCGCGCTCGTTGGCGATGAGGTCTACGTCGTCGTCATAAGTGGGTCGTGCAAGCTCGTCTTCCACTTCCATGCGAGCTGGCGGTTCTTGCACTGCTGGCTCTTCATAGACGGCTTGTTCCAGCGTACTTGAGCGCGATATGCGCTTAGCAGCGACGGGGGCAGTGGCCAACTTCGGGCGGGCGGAGGGGACGCGGACGGTAGTAGTTACGGCGGGGGCAACGGAGGCATTGCGCGACGGTCCCAGCGGAACGCGCTGGGCCAGCGTCGAAGAATCTGACCTGGGTCGTTTCGAACCAGTCTCTTCCTTTTCCTTCCCAGCGCCGAGTTTGTTTACTGGCTCCTGCTGTGGTGGGAACCGGACATCAGTGACGTTCGCGTACGCCTGGGTGGCACGTCACTCACTTTACGGTTCACAGCGGCCATTGTAACTTCACCAAGTGCTCGTCTTACGGGGCCAACCCCTCCGACGTTCTCCTTTGCTGAGACCCGTGAGATGCCATTTGAGCCATGGCGAGAGTGCCGGCTCGTTGCGTTTTCGTCAACCTTGACACCACGGCCAAGTGTGCGTCTCTGTGGTAGCTACGAGAAGGTCAAGGCGTTGCTGTAGATTCATATAATCTAGAACTTACGCGTGCTGGATTCGTGGCCATCGTAGATGTTCAGTAATGTTGAGTTCGTTGTTGGAATCGGTGAAATATGTTGAAAGACGGTGAATTCAATGGTGGGGAACGTTGGCGGTCTTGAGGATGTCGAGGGGAATATGAGAAAGGAGAAGGAAAGAAAGGAACAAAGTTGCAACCAAGTCTGCTGGTTCGAACGAAACAAGCGTCAGCCTTCCAAGACACAACTTCGAACTCGCCCAAGGTTCGGATTCTGGTTCGAATGTCATGTGACCGCGCAAATAAGCATCCATAACGCGATCACCCCCACGCGACGCGACGGCCCGTGTGATCTATCCAGTGCCTGACAGTTACAGAACAGAACAGAAAAGAACAACAATTTCCATAAATTAACACAAGTTACAATCCATTTCTAATGCTTGCAAATCGTTTCTGCTTTTCGCTTTCCAGCCAATTATCTGACTCCATCGACGACGCTGGTCGTTTAACCCCCAACCCCGCCCTGCCTTGCTGCTGGTTAACCTGGATTGGCTCAACAATGCCACCTCCACCATCATCTCCGTCAGACGGTAAACCTAGCCCCGTACCTGGTGCCCACCCCATCTTTGACAGAAGACGGTGGCCCACATTACTTGATGGTAACGGCGTAGGGGGACCAGACACAGGTGGCCATACTGCTGGTGCTTTATGATGAGCTTCCATTGTTGCTAATTTAGCAACCGGCGCAGCAGTAGCAGTCGGTAGCTGTACCCCTGGTGCGCCAGCCACTCCATGCATCTCTCGCCTACGAGCCGCACGGTCCATGTAGCTTTGTGGCGATGACGACACAGATGATTGTGAATGTTGTCGTAAAAGGTTGTTCTTGAGCATAGCTAAAGACCTTTTGGCGTTCACGGCTGGAAGAGAAGGGAGCGGCTGCTGTAGGTTCAGGGGTTGCTTGGACTTTTGAGCCGAAGAGAACAGCGGGATTTCATTAGCAGCAGAAGATTCGAGTGAGCATTCCATACAAGCGAGACCGTCTTCATGAATATGAATGCAGAACGTCGTGCTTCCAATGGATATGCAGTCTAGGTGATGCACAGTCCTGGGTAGACTTGCGACCTTCGGTGGAGATAGGCGGATATTGGGAGGTCGTGCAGACTTGGGATCGAGGTCGGGAACATGCACATCCAGGAACGTCCCATGTTTAGATCCCATGTCGACAATCCCCCATTCTTTCTTGTGACCATCCCAGTAGACCGTTGCGTGCACTTTGGAAACTGGCATCTCTGCCAATCGAATGCGTGGAACATATGAATTTGAGGGTGGTTTGTCTCTTCCAATTTGAACTTCAGGAAACCCAGTCAAAATCGCTATTTGATGCTTGGTCGGCAAACACGAGGATTGCGAAATGACTAGCCGCAGAAAAGACGTAGATGAAGTGCCCGCTGTGTCAGATTCTCCCTCGTCCCCTGGCCACTCCATGGATGGGTCGTATTCACAGCTCGCAGATGAGCTTGAGGCTTGGCCAAACGCCTCAGACATTGCAGCCTGTTACGGTAGTGATAGGAAAACAACTGGAAACAAGCGAGTCTTAGTGAGGCTTAGTTCGTAAATCGATACATATTATGAACGAACGTTACATTAGAAATTAAACTGGGACTTGGAGGAGCAAAAGCCAGCCAACAAGTTGCAATGACTCGATGCTATTCAAGTTGGCTGACAATAGCAGGATACAACCCCAGCTTTTGATCGCGGCATTTGCCGACGCTAACTGCTGCCGGGTTCGACCCCTGCTGAGCACGAGTTTGAACGAAACTCCCAAGTCTACATCCAAATCTCACCATTGGAACTTTCGCTACGGCGGCCAACGACAACCTAACTCAGCTACCTCAGGACTCAGTGCTTCCAGATAAAATCTACCGTCTATATTCCACAGAAATTGACAGGCTTGACATCGTTCGCTATGGGTGAACCATCTCTGACAGAGGTCATTATCCTTCCATCGCAACCCTGGTCATTTTACGAAGGAGATCATATCCATAGGATCAACTCAAATCTCTTTTGAGCAAGGAATGGCTTGCCAACGTCGACTTTGCAACATCAGTGCCTTATCTCTTCGTCTGTTGATCAAATTCCCTTACCTTCCAGGGCCAAACCAACTAATTTCAGGCGCCTCTGCTGGCGTTTGGAACGGTAGAAATTCTCCTTCTCGCGTGCGGATCTATCTTGTGTCTTCATTCTCACCGATACCAAAACCGTGTGGACAGAAGGTGAGCCAAGGCCCTAAATAGTGCTTGATCGTCCGTTTAACTCGTCATTTCTTCGGCTAGTGTTGAGCAGCCAGCAGTTCGCGCGTAGATGGAGGGCATGCAACTCTAGTAGTCCAGACCCTTCTCAGGACGAAGAAGAAGAAGAAAGGTGGCGGGAAACAAGCCTTGAGCTCCTCTCTAGTCTCCATACTCTCGGTGCTATTACCCAAACGGCTGCCTTCGAAGTTCACGACTCAAAATTCTCGGTGCGCTCCCCCCCTAACTTTGTTACTTTCGAGTTTAATATTTTTATCTCTATTGTAATCGTGCTCAATAGGACCTAGCCGTTGATTTGGAATGCGATGCCTTCAAATGGCGATGGGAAGCCAACAGTATTGGATACCGCTTGTCAGCTGAAATCATCTCGAAGCATCTTATATTTCCGCTCATAATTGCGAATCACCTGGCATTCTCCTCAGCTGACCCTCTCAGCGAAATGGCCGACAATGACGTCGAAAAGGTTTAGGATCATCATTCTGACAACCAGACATTTCCTAATGCTTGTCTTCAGGCCGTTGACAAAGGCGTTCGAAGTGCCAGGAGGATGTTCGCCAGCCACGTCAAAGCTGCACTGACGAAACCTAAAGTTGCAACAGTCATTCGTCGTATCGCTGCCTCGCTCGATTTCACCACCGAAGCGCGTGAGCATGTCTCTTATCTGTCAAAATCCATTTATTCGACCGCAATTGGGAATCCATATTCACTGTCTGATTTATCGTTTAGCACCAGTTCAATCAGTCGTAGAAACGCCGGATCTTAGTGCCAGGGAAATTAAGCAACCGGCGAAAAAACCACTTGCACCTCTCCAAACTCACTTGGAGGCGCCATCTAAAACCCCCGTCCAGACAAAAACACGTTTGATATCGGAATCTCCACCCGTATGTGATGTGTTTATTTCTCCTGGGTTAGCTCTCTCTAATAAGTCCATGCTTCTGCTTCTTTTTCTTCCCAGCGTGTAGCTTCCCCACCTAAACCCGACGTAAAATCCAAGGCAGCGGTGTTGGAAGGATCAGAAACTGAAGATGAAGACGAAGAACCACCGCTGAGGGTCGTTCCGAAGGGACAGGAGCCAGATTCGCCTGGAGATGACGCTCCGATGCACAGCCCTTTGCCTTCGCCAATGAATGTCCCATCCCTTCCCCCACAATCATCTCGGGACTCACCTTCTGACCAAGGCAGCAAAACGGCAAAGAAACCCCGTTTGGCGCCTCCGAGCGACAGCAGCGATAGTGACTCGAACAAAAGGACAGGGTCCCGCGCCCCGGCAGCTGCGAAGCGAGGGGCGAAGCAGCCGGTAAGGAGAGGAGGGAAAAGATTCTGACTCAGAGGAGTATCGTAGATATCCAGTGTATATAGTACATGAGGAGACAACAAAGCGAGATGAGATAGCGACAGAACACATAAGCATAAGCAAGCAATAGATAGATAGAGACGTCTAGGGGTTGGTGTGCGTTGTCAACATGATGATTAATGAAGTAGAACGCGACATTCGTGATGGAGTCCTGCCTGGTGCCAGCCTTGTGCGCGAGGGACTAACGACCGACACGACGGGCAAATTCCGCAGCTCTGCAATCGTCGCAGGGTGCATGGAACATGTTGACGATTCTTCGTTCGTCCTCGGTTTCCTATAGACAAAGCAAACGGTTCAAAGCCATGAAGAGGATATGATAAGCAACTGTACGAACTCTGGTGCAGGAGCAATTCGGCGCCAGATGAGTATGGGCTGAGCTGTGAAAGCAATATTGGTTATTGCAGTCGACTTGCTCCCCGGAATAATAGGATTTGATAAAATGCTGTTGGACCGTTAAACGAGCAGCTCAACAAAGCAATGCATGAAAGTAAACATACGCCACAACCTCTGTGCCAGTCACCAAAACTAGAACAAAGAAGTCAATAAAGTGGTCCAAAAAGTGCGGGGGCATAGGTTTACACTTCGAGGCGACACATAGCTCGGAATGATGTAAAGCTGTTAAAGCAGTGGCAGAGATTGTACAGAGAGGTGTGTGGTGGGGAGCTAGGCTGGAGGGAACGGATGCGGGGGTCTTGGGATGATAGCTGGAGAACGTCGCATATTATATAGCTCTTCCATGGAGTTACAAAAGACACTGGAACACCGTTAACTCCCTCCTGTCACGCGATCGAGCCTATGGACGACATATGTATGAATCCTTTGATCTGATCTCCGCCAACTATATCCCGGAATCAATGGTGGTCATCTTATCTGTTTGATCCCGAGACCCGGTTGGCCTGGTCATTATTGACTTTATTCTGAACTGATTCTGGTCTTGTATTTGCCCAAAATTTCTGCAGAATCCGAGCACATGGGGTCATGGGTGCCTTACAGTTTGCTCGATCCGTCCGGAAAGCACTCGCCAAGTTGATTATGAAGCAATTATGAAGCACACGGAGAATTAAGACTGTGCCAATGCACAGGGCGATTATGCTCGTACCACGGGAACCTGCGGGTTAGCGATGAGCTACAGGTGGTGGTTAAAGCAAATGGAGATGAAGGATCGATTATGGTTACCGGGATGAATATGTCTCTCAACGGATATTTAGGATTGCACACAATAAAACCACGAACGGATCGAAATCGTCCGAAAGAAAGTCGATGGTGTCCCGGGTCAAGATCTCTCGAGCAGCGATAGCCATCTATATTCAATGAGTTAGGGAGCTTGGTTTGCGAAATCATCCTGGGAATCGACCCAGCCCGCCAATCTGGGTTTCTCGTTCCCGAAAACAACACTATCCAAAAGACCGGCGGCAATGGAACCCAGGTGGTTCAAACGTCTGGGTCACTGATAGGTCAATGATCAGTAAATCTAGGATCCGATAAGATATTTATGCGAAAGAAATATGCGGTGAATTTGGGAATATTCAGCCAGAAGTGGGTTTCCATACCGAGTCAGACGAGTCACGATTGCCCAAGATGCTGTTTCACCGCGAGTCGGACGTAGACTGGAGTTACATACAGACTGGGGCATGTCACCAAAGCCGTTCAGGAACGAGACGACAAGAATTCGAAGGATATAGCTTAGTTGCCGTCGGTGGCCAACCGCCCTTCCAACTTCCATGGCTGCCGTCGGTACTAGGCCTCCAAAATTCAGTACCTGCGTGGATGCCC
Source organism: Coprinopsis marcescibilis (assembly GCA_004369085.1). Classification (NCBI taxonomy): domain Eukaryota; kingdom Fungi; phylum Basidiomycota; class Agaricomycetes; order Agaricales; family Psathyrellaceae; genus Coprinopsis; species Coprinopsis marcescibilis. The sequence goes on along the minus strand of ML210167.1, from coordinate 222,506 downwards.
AACCAATCCATGCAGGTAGTTAGATTGTCCAGCGAGAAAGGAATAGACCGGAGAATAGACTGGTTTTTGACACAGGAACCATCGAGTATTCGCAAAGATGTGACCACTGTGACGCATCGCTGCCGCGAAGTCACGAGCCAGTTGGTCAGGCAGTCACACGGCCTGCTTTAGTTCTGTCCGTGTCACCGTCTAGTTCTTGCGGGCTTGAATTCGTTCCATAACCAAAATGTCGGCAGAAGACTTGATAGAGGTAATCTAGCGCCAGGAAACGTTGATAAGAGAGCTAATGCACTGTTTCTAGGCCGCCCTGACGAGCGGTGAAGCATTCGTTGTACCTCCTCTGAGCCCACCTAAGGAGGAGCCTGTTGTTGTCTCCAACTCAACCGCTGAAGACATAACAAACTTGACAGACAACACTGTCGTGGAACCTTCTGAGAGTGCCCCTGGAAGCGACAAATGGAAGGAGGAATACGATGCCCAAGTAAAGGCTTGGAGGCGCCAGTCTGCTGAGTACCGCGAGAAGTCCGAGCAAGAACGCGCTCGCTGGGAAGCCATTCGCAAGGAAGAAACCGAGAAACGAAAAGCTGCTGGATTACCAGAAGAGAAGGGGTCGGATATCCCAACCGGTTTGCCAACTCACAGGCCAAAGTCAATTTCTGGGTCAGAGGTAAGCATGCGTCGTATAAGCGCCGGTATTCTCCGCTTAATTACATTTCTCTTGCGTCTCAAGGCTATATCCAACTCTGTCGTCGACGTTCGACCAGAATCCAGAGAAGACACCGATGGTTCTCAAAAGTGGGAGGAAGTTCAAGCCTCCACCTCATCTTTCCCCTCCATGTCCTTCCCCGAAAGGACTCAAACCCCATCTCCAATAAACGCGCCCTCCGCACCTCAGCAACCACCAGCATCTGCGACAACAGCTATCTTCAACACGACATTATCGACTCGTACAAGGGTGGTCGCGCTCTTCTCTGCTCTTGCCATCAACCTCGCCTTGCCGTTTGTGAACGGCGTAATGCTCGGATTTGGCGAGATTTTTGCAAAAAATGTCATTATGCAATGGTTCGGATGGAGTTCTGGTCCAGCAGTAGCCAATGTCGGTGTACGTGCCAGCCGAGAACGTCAGAAACTATTCCGATGAGAATTATGTGATTCCTGCGACACGTTCCTATATATCTACTGCTACATTTATGAACTACCGCCTGAAAAATAACTGTGAAGGCAGATAGTGGCTTAGTCCAAGGTACCTTATGCACGAAATAGGGATAATAATTAAAGGGAAGTCATGATGAATTAATAAAGCAGTGGTAAATTAGAGCTTCGAGTTCTTGGGCATCTGGCGGATGGCTTGACGAACACCGAGGTCGCCCAGTACGTCTTCGGCTGTAAAAGGGTTGCTAATTAGTCTCTGACAGACTTGGATTAACGTTAATTCAACAACTGACCTCCACCAAGGATTCTGCAAAAAAAGACAATGGTCAGTTCCTTGTTCCATGGTAATAGACGTTTTTTACTCACGCATCGAAGGGAACAGTCCGATGATACTGTGCACATGACATTAATCACCAGGTAAAGAATAGAAATAAGGTGTACTTGCGTGTTCAATGAATTGACCCATGCCTGATATCGGGAGAATGTCAGGTGTATGGCAAGGCCAGAAGGGATTGAGACATACCGGTTCTAGTGATGCCGCGACCACCGAAGATCTGGTAGACGATGAGCATATAGCAATATGTCACGGTGAAAAGGGAGTCCGAACCTGAACAGCATCGGTAGCAGTCTCTTGCGCGAATCGGGTAGATGTCATCTTGAGCAAACCGATGGGTCTGGGGCAAAACGTATTTTTAATTTCTGCGGGGTGATTCTCGAAAAAGGCCACACATACCCGGCGAGCAGCTTGGCTTGCTGCTTGTAAGACTAACGCCGCAAAAGAGAAAGTGAGCACAATAAGCCAACTTCTAACCCCAAAGCGCCACTCACCATGTTGTTCATTTGGTAAGTGATGTTCTCGAGCCAGCTTTGAACTGCCTCAGCTCGCGAAATCATGGCAGCAATCTTGCTTCGAATAACAGCCTGGGAATGAAGAGGCTTTCCGAAAGCCTTGCGTTGGTTTGTCCACCTGATCATTGTGGCTTAGCGATTGAATTCAAAGCGGGAACAAAACAACCCACTTGAGGCACTCCTCCACGATAAGACGCTGGCTTCGGGCAGAGGAGCAGATCATGACCCAACGTTCGTGGTTAAAGTTGCTAAACAAGGATAAAATAAGAAACAACCCAGATTCAAGTTTGTCCAAATACTCTCATACCTGAGCATAACAAAGATTCCTCCACCCTCGGGGCCAAGGGTGTTCTCAACAGGAACCTTGACATTGTCGAAGGACACGAAGGCAGTCCCGGCGGTAGGAGACTATAGACGGCAAAGTGAGATATAGGCGGACCCTCTGGAGCTCCATACGCACGTAGCTTGTTTTGATGGCCTTGGTCTCAACACCCTCACCTCGCTCAACAAGTATAACGGTGAAACCGTCCTAAAACCTAAATCAGAACCAAACCACTGTAGAAAAGGACAAATTAATCCTACCTCGGTCTTGCAGCCAACGGTGAAGCTTTCAATAGAAGCATGAGCTATCGGTAGAATTATCAAATCAGCAAATACGCACTAATGGGCGAAGCTAACAGGGGCATGTCAATCTTTGTATTGAATGAAAAGGGGTTTCGCAACTCACGTTCCATTCGTGATCCACTTCTTCCTGTGAGATCGAAATCGGACGGTTTTTGGTGTCAAAAGCAAGAACAGTGGTGTCGTCGGGGGAGATAGGACGCGAAGGTGAAGGATGAGAGACACATGATCAGTGGCAGACCAAAGAGCTAGAACAAGATAGTACTAACGTTCCGTTAATAATCCAGTGATTTCCGTCCTCACTCTTGACGGCAGTGGTCTGAATGCCAGCAACATCGCTACCAGCAAAGGCCTCTGAGATGGCAAGGCAAATAGGCCTCTTGCCAGACAAAACATCTGGAACGACCTTCTGTTTGATGGCATCGCTTCCGAAGTTCAAAACGGGAGGGAGGCCGATAACAGAGCCAGACATGAGACCTGTTTGTTTTGCAACTTAGGCCTCGTGTCGATCTAGAAGTGGCAAAACCTTACCATCGCCATAGCCTCGGCAACCTGCACGAGCAAACTCTTGTGTGATGATCATCTGTGAAAGCTTTTAACATCCAGGAATGGATACTTGGGGCGAAGGTTCTTACCTCGTGGAAATAATCGAACTGTCAAATTGTTAAATTGGGAGTTAGGCGACAATACACCGAAAGAACAGGAGAGGAACACACCTCCTCGGGCTTGACAACGCCTCCCATAAGCTCTAGACCTGTACAACACGTTTAAGTACTTGGTATTCAGATTTGACGATCTGAGCGAACCCTTAAGGTGCTTTCCGGGACCCATTCTCATGGCATGGAGACCGACGTTCCTAAAACAGCAAGCATAGGTTAACAAGAGGCCTCAAAAAATTGCAAAAAGCACTCACGCCATAGCTTCGACGACACTGGCACTAGGTGGCTTTCCATCCTCTTCCCTCAACTAAACAAATGGCATCCAATTGAGTGCATGGTCTCGGATAAAATAGCTTGTTTATCACTCACGCGGGCGTCAGGTGTGACGATCTCATCCATAAACTTCCGGACAACCTTTTGGAATGCTCGGTGGTTCTATAGAAGAAGAAAAATGTCGAATTTTCGTCGCCCATAAACAAGTGCATTGGGACTCACATCGTTAAAGAAGGGGCTGTAATAACCCTCTGTCAACCAGGTAGGTTCGGCATAGGGAACCTTACTGAGCTCTCCAGGAATCTGGCTGTGGATGACGCTCTTCACTCCCTCAATAGCGCCGATCTGGAGACGCTTGTACTGAGGCTTCTCGATTACTTCATGGCGATGGAGACCGTAAAAGGCCTCAGTGGCGTCCTTGCCAGCTGTGTAGGAAATTGAGATAGCGCAATATTGAAATGGTCTTGCTGTGACGTACCGACTTCCGGATCGAGCAAAACGGAAGCTCCTCCAGGGTGGAGGTTCTTAAACCTGGAGATGTCATATACCTTGCCATCTATAATAATCCACTAGATATTCGAGACGTCGCAGGGTCGTCAGTGTCCATGTCTGGGGACAATATTGACTGTTCGGGCCTCACCAGATCACCGTCTGTATTGTGCTGTAACCTCGGTTCAGCCTTGTTGAAACAATCTGATAAGATAAGACAGACCTTAGCAACCTCCTCACGAGTATAAGTCTTCAATTCCTTCGATGCCATTGCAGTCAGAGCAGACGATGTAGAGGGTTAGCGGTGGTAACTTGGTAAAAGCAGAACTGTACGGCGGCCCTCTGTTCGACTAGTTAAGGTGAGGGCATCCGCGCATGTGATACTTCCGATCGACCCCACAAAAGGCAAGTCCACATGAAACGCGGAACCAGGCGTCGGATCCACCAATCAGCGCAGCCCACTTTGCGAAGCAACAAACGCAGTAGATTTTCAACTGGTAGCATCATGGTAGGTATTCGTAGTGAGATTTATCATGCGCCCATGTACCCTGAGAGGGATCACAATTTACCAAGCATGGTTTGCGGGGAGTCAGAGGGTCCTGCCATCTTCGCGTGCGATAGCCTCCTAGTAAGGGACTGGATTACAGAAGAGTAGTTTACAATTGAGCTACAGTAATGAAGGTTGATAGAATTCTGAAATGGGGCTACACAATTACAAGCGGGCATCCTTGGGCATTTTCTTCAATGCTTGTCGAACACCGAGATCCCCGAGCACGTCCTCAGCACCACCGAGAACACTAATAGAACACAAGTTGAGTACAATCAACCAGATAGTGGTTTCGGTACTTACGCATCAAATGGAACTGTACGATGGTAATGCTCAATGAAGCGACCCATGCCGGTTTTTGTGATACCACGTCCACCAAAGATCTGAACAGCATCACGGGCTGTCTCTTGCGCGGTCGAAGTGGCGTATTGCTTGAGCAGGGCGATCGGGCTGTAAGATGCGGTGAGATATTATTATATTATACCGAAGACAATAGCTGTGAGACTCACCCAGCCAGGAGTTCAGCTTGCTGTCCGTACTTCATGTGGTTCATTTGGAAGGTGATATTCTCCAACCATGATTGGGCACTCTCTACCCGAGAGATCATGGCCGCTAGTTTGTTTCGAATCACGGCCTGCGAGTGCAGAGGCTTGCCGAAGACCTTGCGCTGATTAACCCACCTGATAAACCCGATCAGAAAGCATATGCGCAGTACAACCGTTAAAAAGCTCACTTTAGACACTCTTCGACAACGATGCGCTGAGCACCGATGCTCACAGTGCACATGCCCCATCGTTCGTGGTTGAAGTTGGAAAGGATGACCTGAAGACCCTTGTTCTCCGTTCCGAGAGTGTTCTCGTAAGGAACGAAGACGTCCTCGAATGTGATGTATCCGGTCCCAGCTGCCGTTGAGTAGGAGGTTTTTATGGGCTTAGTCTCAACGCCGGGTCCACGTTCAACACACAATACGACAAGTCCACCCTGTTCTGTGCGGCAACCAATGGTGAAATAGTCGGCAAATGTGGCATTGGTGATCCATTTTTTTGTTCCAGTGACTATCCAGCCATTTTCCACTCGTTTGGCGAAACACCGGAGGCCGGCAACGTCACTTCCAGCGAAGGCCTCGGTTATACCCAACGCACAAAGCTTCTTGCCTTCAAACACTTCCTTCATGATCTTCTCCCTAAGGGCAGGTTTTCCAAAGTTCATGATGGGAGGGAGACCTACATGATTGTTAGAATTGGGATCTTTGTCTTTGCAGACCTGACATACCAATGAAAGTTCCACCACCAATACCGTCCAGGTATCCACGAGCATGCAGCCTGGCACTCTCCTGGCCCATGATCAGTTCATGGAAGTAATCGAACTAAGTGTTACTGTGGCGTCAGTGGCTGTTGAGTTAGGCGAAGCGAGCCTTTGCGCGTACCTCTTCGGGCTTGATGATACCCCCCATGAGCTCCAACCCCTTCAGGTGAGGGCCAGGGCCAAGTCTCATTGCCATGATGTTGAGCCTCCCCATCTCCAAGAATACGCTTGGGCTTGGACGTTTTCCGTCCTCTTCGCGTGCTCGCCCATCCGGAATGAGGACCTCGTCAACGAACTTGCGGAACTCGGTTTGAAGGACTCGGTGGTGCTACCATGATAGAACGTCAAGAACTGCCAACATGATGGTAGTACGGTACAACCCACAGGCTTATAGTATGGGCTGTAATACCCCTTGCTCAGCCATGTAGGCTCCGCATAAGGAACCTGGCTCAGAGAACCTGGTGCTGGCTCCAAGAATTGCTGTTGGGCACCCTCGAGCGTACCGATGATAAGGCGCTTGAACTGTGGCTTGCTGAGGACCTCCGTTCGATGCAGGCCGAAGAATGTTTCTGTTGCGTCCTTTCCAGCTGAATGGTAAACATCAGTGCATGATGTACACCGGACGAGTGTATAACGTACCAACATCCTCGTCCAGGAGTACAGAAAGTCCTCCTGGATGCATCGCCGCGAACTTGGAGAGGTTGTAGACGTTGGAGTCGACGACGATCCACTGCAGCAAATGAATTAGCGCCGAAATCTACAAGAGCCGACACAACGTACTAGATCGCCCTCTTTTTTGTGCTGCGCGACTTCTTCTCTAGTGAAGACTTTGCTCATCGTTGTAGGAGAAGCTAGAAACGTAGCAAGTCGGACTCGGTGATACATACAGAGCTTTATATTCCCGTAACCGGTGTTCCAACACACCGGAGTTCGATGATACTTACCATTGCTGCCAAGACACGAGTATGCATCATAAGGCTCCGGGTACCAGTCTGCCTCAATTGAGTGTTGCGGGGAAACAATCACATGTACTCTGGGTTGTGCCGCCGCGGGCGCTTTGACTGGATATTGCATGCATCCCCGACCAATGGCACCTACTCAATTCTGTTTGTTTCCATGACCCCTCAGCTTTCGCGAAGTTCTCAAGCAATTGGAGTTGTAATGTGACTGAACACAGGGGTTAGCTCCTGTTAGCTCTTGACAGATAACAGATGAATTAAAAGTCAAAACGAACAACTGCAACGAGGGAAGCCCAAAACTCTTGAGGTGTCTTCTTGTTTTGATGGATCCAGTTGGAAGGATGTGGCTGTAGTTGATGGAATACTAGCACCAAGTCGAAGCAATTACAGACCGCAAGAACTTTAGATTGAACAGATGTTTGATATGTTTCAAAAGTCGACCTGTGAGACATTCGAAGCAATACACCGAGCGCCGGAACAGGAGGCTGCAAGGAACTTGAAGATTGGCAAGCCCTGATACATTCTGAGGAGAAAAGACGGCTGATGATTGCCGCGAGCTGTAAAATCAGAACAGGCGTAAAGCAGTCTGAAATTCGTCTGCGCTTGGAACATCCGTCTCGAATTTGCAAGAGAGTTTCCGAAAGCACGTCGGACGTCGAGGTGGGACAGGTGTATGTCCGGGTCCATAGACAGGCGGCGAACTCTGGGACCATGCTCAAGGTTCCGAACCGGCCACTAAGCAGTTCTAGACTTGTACTACATAGCATCCCCGAGTGATGCATAAGGGATTGCTGGTCTGTGTGCTGTTGTCCCATTAATATGTTGTTTAGGGGTAAGAGACAAGCGGGCCCCGGACGCGCTCAGCTGGTCGTCGCATGACAGAACCTCAAACAACGCCCAACAGTCTTTTTCTGGTCACCGGCATGAATACATCATATACCTTGCCACGGTCGTCAAAATCATGCTCACTATCCGACCATTGTACAGATTATGGCTCTGTCAGGTCTGAAGGTTATCGAGGTATGTTGCCAAAAAGCTATTCCCTCTGTTTTTCCTAACTCTTGTTGTCAGTTTGCCGGGTTAGCGCCGGGCCCATTCGCTGGCCTCGTTTTAGCGGATAATGGCGCATCAGTGATTCGAGTGGATAGACCTTCTACTAGCTCGACTGATGTTCTATGCCGTGGTAAACGGTCTATTGCAGTCGATTCGAAAGTGGCCAGCGGAAGAGAACTACTCAAGACCTTGATAACCTCTGCGGATGTACTCATTGATCCGTTTCGCCCTGGTGTCATGGAACGGTTGGGTTTGGGCCCAGAAGTCTTTTTTGGAGATGGAACTAGTCCTCCTTTGAACGATAAACTGATCTACGCTAGAATTGTGGGGTGAGCACCTCTTCATTGTAGTCGCAGACCCTGTCATTGACCGCGTTTTACAAGGTTCCCAAGAAATGGTGAGAGATTATCAACACATGTCAAACCCCCGATTAACTTTGGCTTTTAGGTCCTTACAAGGACATGGCAGGTCGGTTGTATCGCTTACTCGACCCTACGCCAAGTTTTAACCTCGCACTCCAGGCCATGACATCAACTACGCCGCCTTAAGTGGCGTACTTGCCGTGAGTTAGATCGAGTTGGGGCAGCTGTAACAGTTGGCATTAACCGCGCTCTTGTATTCAGATGCTGCCAGGTACCCCTTCAAAGCCGACGTTTCCACTCAACATCCTCGCGGATTTCGCAGGTGGAGGCGCTATGTGCGCCATGGGAATTCTGATTGCGCTCCTTGAGCGAGCAAAGACAGGAAAGGGGCAAGTGGTGAATTCGGACATGGTCAGTAAGCCCAACTTCTGTTATCTGCGTCCCACCTGAAAAGTCTAGGTCACCGGCACACGGTATCTGTCGTCTTTCCCCCTCATCCACGCGTTGGTTCCCAATTCGCCCTTGATGGGTGGACCTCGAGGAACGAATCCGTTGGACGGCGGTGCACCATTCTACAACATATACTTGTGCAAAGATGGCGGTTGGATGTCTGTCGGATGCTTGGAACCTCAATTCTTCAAGACATTCCTTGCTGGCCTCCTGAAAGCATTGCCTCAAGACTTTTCTGTCGATGGCTGGAAACCTTCGCCTGCAGATCAAGGGAATCGCCAGACCTGGCCGAGAATGTTTGAGTTCTTCGAAAAGGCTTTCCTCACAAGACCCAGAGATTATTGGGCCAAGCTTTTCTTTCGTACGCTTAATTCCTGTTCCTGTTCCGTTGCTGCGTCACTGATTTGCTTGACACCTAAAGATACGGAAGCTTGCACTGTTCCAGTATTGTCTCCTAAAGAGGCCGGTAAACTCGCCCAAGCGCCTGTTCCAGAAGCTCACCCAGCAATCACCAGTACGACCCAACAACCCAAACTCGAACGGCCTCTTGCCGCGTTAAAACCAGGACAACATACCACTGAGATACTTGAAGAACTAGGAATCAAGGGGCCTCAACGACACAGGTTAGCTAGAGACAAGGCGATTGTCGATGCCGAGCGGACAGCAATTACTAAACTGTAACTCTCTTCGACTGCGAATTAAATGGTCCGGGATTTGCTTCGATGATAAGGGTCTTTCAGACCAATCACCGCGATCTGGCACGTCAATTGTGTATCCAGGTTGCCCGCAACACCGAGTGGGTCCATGGCGGACTCGAGCAAATCTGCCATGTCCTCGCGCAGTTCCCACATACCCCTGGCTTGATGCTATTTAACGCTAACCTAGGGCCCACTACCCCTCAGTACTTTCTCCCCTGACCCAATGGCAACTAAAATGAGAACCTTTTCCCGAGAAGAGGTCAGCAAGGTACGATAGCACGTTACGAGCGCGTTCAGAAACGGTAAACTGAAACCTCATCGTTGCTTCTCCAGCACAACAGAAGAGACGACCTGGTGCGTTAAGACCTTCTTCCAAACTCCACGGGTACCCTCGTTGTTGACGGATTGGTTACAGTGGGTCATCATCGAAGACTCAGTCTATGACCTCACACACTTCGCAGAAGAGCATCCAGGAGGGTTGCCTGTGATAATGGATCCCGAAATTGGTTCGTGCATTAGGTTCAAAAGTTTTTGGTAGTTCCGAAAAAACTGACGTCGGTTTGGGATAGCGGGACAAGACGCAACAGCTGCCTTCTATGGTCTACACCGACACGAAGTTCTAAGCAAGCCCGAATATCAACTTCTTCGAATTGGAGTGGTCGAAGGGGTTGAAGCCATTAAGATCCTGGGCGGACGCGGCCCCCAGCTTAGTCGAGTCCCTCATGCAGAACCTACATGGCTAGCCGAGGGCTACCACAGTCCTTACTATAACCAGGTACGCTAGCGACGGTATTAACATAATCCAGCTACGAAGCAGTCCCTGACTTCCACGACAGAGCCATAGAGACTTCCAGATGGCCATGAGACTATTGTTCTCTGAAGTTGTAATGCCCGATGCGCTTGTGAGTGCCAAACTAGCTTTCCTCTTGGGGTTTACATGAGCCTTATGGCGCATTGGCATGCACAGGTAAAAGAAGAGACTGGTGGGCAACCCTCGCAGGAAGTAATGGATAAATTGATGTAAGTGTTTGCTACGCAAAAGCGTTGTATGCAGCTGACTTGGGAACCTGATTCCAGGGACTGCAATCTACCCGCGATGAGACTCGGGCCCGGAAAGCATCTACAAGGTCGAAAGCTGATGTATGGCATAGTGAAGCCAGAAGAATACGACTACTTCCACGAGGTTCGCCTAGACCCCCTGTTTCACCTGTTTCACACTGACAGTGGTACCTCGTAGCTGATCCTTAATCAAGAACTGGCCCGAAGTGTCATGAGAGGCTATGGGGACGGTACGTACCTCGAGCCCGACCCCCGACTCCAATCATCCTCACCTAAAAGTGTTTGCACAGCGATCCTATCTGGGCTAGTCATCGGCCTGCCCCCAGTGATTAACTTCGGTAACGAACAACTCAAAGCTCGAGTAGTCCCCGAGGCTCTCTCCGGGAAGAAGACCATCTGCCTAGCGATCTCGGAAGCCCAAGCTGGCAGTGATGTCAGTGGCTTGCATACCACAGCAGTCAAGACTCCAGATGGCGAGCACTGGATAATCAACGGTGAGACCTTGTGTTGTGCCTCGTTATTTATCCTTTCCAATCTAACATTCATGCTCTGCCCAGGTTCAAAGAAGTGGATTACTAACGGAGTGTAAATCTTTCTTCAGGCTGAACAATCGAGACACCAATAACCTCTTGACTTGCAGTTACGCCGACTACTTCACCGTAGGATGCAAAACAGAGGACGGTTTGACCGTTATCTTGGTAGAACGCAGCCCTGGCTTGGAGACGAGGCCGATAAAAACTAGCTACTCATCATCCCCTGGAACCGCTTTTGTTACCTTCGATAACGTTAAAGTTCCGGTGAGCAATACCCTTGGCGGAGAAGGAAACGGAATCTTCGTAATTCTCAGGTAAATTCTGGTTATCAGACGAACTTGAAGCATGGTTGCTAACCGCTGCCCCAGCAACTTCAACCACGAGCGATGGGTCATGTGTTGCTGCTCGGCCAGGAGCCAGATGTTGGTTGGTGAGCAAGCATTCCTTGAATCGTGATGAAATTTGTTTTCTGACATTTCATTGTAGTTGAAGAGTGTTTAAAGTAAACCCGATTTGAAAAGATGGACGAAACTAAATTGACATGCAATCATTAGGTGGATGAATCAACGCATTGTTGAAGGGGATGACCCAACGCAAGGGGCCTTACGCTCAAGAGTAGCCGCGATGATAGCGCGAGCCGAGAGTACGTCGTTGTCCAAGCTCTATCCGTCACCTAATACTCACCATCTATTGCCACAGCTACACAGAATTGGCTTGAGAATATTACCCACCAAATGTGCAACATGGTTAGTAGCAAGGTCAACTCACAACACCGTCATTTGTTTGACCTCACCTTTAAAGAGCTATAAAGAGCAAGCCAAGAAGCTTGCTGGGTGAGTACCCACGATGTCTGGAGGTGTTTATATGTCCTGAGATATTCCTAGACCCATTTCTCTGCTCAAAAGCTACGCGACGCAAGCCGCGCAGGACAGCGCCAAAGATGCAATGCAGATATTTGGCAGCCATGGACTTCAAAAGACAGGAGTAGGCCTGTTTGTCGAGCACGTAAGCGCATTTCCTGTTCCTTGCTCATTTATGAGTTTCTCAATCACCGTAACCAGTACTACCGCACAGTCCCTTTCGATGCCCTCCTTGGAGGAGCAGAAGATGTCTTGTCCGACCTGGGAGTCCGGCAAGCCCTGCGTGCCATGCCAAAGAACACACGACTATGAGTCTGTGAAATCTGGGTAGTTGAATTGCGAGGTTTCTTCTGCAGGTGATTCTGTACAATATGATTGGTTGGTATAATACAAGATGAAAGCGGTTATAAACAAAGCATTATGGCTAGCAAGACGTGAGATTTAAGGTAATGATACAGAAGTTTTAGTATTGAAACACAGGATATGAAACAATCAGCCGAAAAGATTCGAAATGAAAACATATTCACAAGACATGACATAAAACCCAAAATTGGTACGGGAGCAGATGAAAATTTGCTATTCATCGAAAACTGGTCAAGCAGTCAGGTAAGGCGGATTTGAGTCAGCGGCAAGCATTGCTGTGGTTGCGGCGCGCAGGTCCAAGCCCATATTCTGTTGGAACTGAGGTTGGAACTGGGACATAAAGTTGAACCCCACTACAATGTAAGGAGACGTTGAGTTGCGATTGAGATGAAATGTCAATGGAGCATACCTGGCATCGAGATATCTTGCCACCCTGTCGGGTCAGCGAGATCCTGGAAGCTTCTAATGATCTCTTCGTCGAACGGCAACTCCGGTTGGAAGTAGTCAGACATGAGGAGATCCCCGGATCCGTTGGTGGCGGCGTCGTAGGCGTTCATAATTGGGGCGTCAGGGGCATATGGATCTATTCCTCCAACGGGTCGGAATGTGTTGAAATCGGTCATTGATTCTGCTGGAGGGGGTGACAGTGATGCACTAGTGGTCGGGGATGGGTGATTAAAGACGAGGTTAAAGGGGTCTGCCGAAGGCGGTTGGGATTCCGTTTGTTCAAGCCCTGTGGATGGTTTCGGAGGCTTGGAACGGCTGCGGTTCGGTTTGGTATCTGTGGGTGATCCTGAGGAGGAAGACGGGTCGATCCTGGCCAAAGGCTTATCCAATAGACCTTTCAGGAAGCGAGAGTACAGTTTCGGGCCATGCCGATCGTCGATAGCGATTTCTGGTGATCCCAAAAGATCGATAACCTGTTGAACAAGGCTTCGAATCTCAACTCGCTGTTCTCGGGTAAGGTAGGAAGCAAATTTGGGTTGCAGCAACTAGGGGGCATTTTAAGCTTGATGCCAAAAACGGAGATGTCTGCCCTTACCTTCACGAGGAATGCAGAAGCAAATGTTACGAACACACTTTGAGCATCCGGACCATGTCTGAAATAGTGCCCTGGATCGCCGATGTGAGCGAAAAGACCACGGCGATAGGTAATGAAGCACTTACGTTGCTCAGGACAGCAGAGATCATCCACAACAACACGCACCACATCAGACGCGGCGTTACGACACTAAACGGCTCGTTAGTTTGATAGAATGTGAGCATGAGAACTGCGGTGGGCATACCCTGGTCAAGAACGGGTTCTCATCCTGGCCGTCCGTTTTGCCAAAGGCATGCTGAAAGCCGTACGATAGTGCAATAAGGCGAGCATAACTATATGCTAACCGGAGGAGGCCAGTACGGAATCGATTTTGCGGCTCGGTCAGGTCTGTCGTCCGGAGAATGGAGAACCATTTCTCTTGCAACTGCTGGAGTTCATCATCAGTCTCTGTGGCGATGGCCTCAAAATCCACATCCTATGGGTATATCATTCAACAAACCGTGCAAAATACAGAATAGATAGCAACAAACCTTGTTCAGACCCGTAGGGTGATGAGGATCGCTGTAAATTTTGGCCATAAATGAGGACATGAGCCTCAACTCTGCGTTGTACGCGCAAATGTGGATGTCAAAGTGTTGCAGGTTTAGAGGCGATGATCTCCACCAGTTTTCGGAGTGGTTGGCTGTATAATCATGGTTGCCAATGATAGGAGGTTTGCCGTATTGTGATCCAGTAGAGCGATCGACATTAAAGCAGTTCAACCAAATGCGCGTTCGGTTGAGCATCTCTCGTGCATGGTTTTCATTTTTGGGTTTGGCGGTTATAGGCAGGTGGAGATTGAGATCGGTTGCCGTCCTGTAGACAACTGGGTAAGCACGACAGGGTGTATGATCTCTACAAACACGGTTTCGTACCTAATGGCTAGTCCGAGGTATAGCCAACTCCTTTGGTGCTCCCACCGTTTGACAGGGATGGGATACAAGCTCATGAGAATGTACGCAGCACACATCTCGACGTTCTTGGTGCCGCTGATGAGCGCGTTGCCGGCAGCGATTTGGGCATACTGCATTGCTTCTGGATATAGTGTCGGACGTTCTGAATAGAATCTAGAAGCAATGGCACAAACTGACGATAACTGTTGGTGGACAATTCAAAGAGAAGATCAAAGATGCAGTACTCACTGACAGTAAACAGGAAAGGACTGCGCCAAAATGTTCGTTTAGCATCATAGAGTACGGGGTCCAAGAGCGATAACGATAGGTTCATTTCCGTGTAATAACTATGACGATCAAGATGAGCATCCACATCACAGCTTCTGACGGACTCGCTTACATTTGGAACAGCTTCTCGGCGTCTTCTGGGGTAATGAGGCCCTTCGCAAGGATGGCGGGTGCTTGGTGCTGTATGCCACGAGATTGGCGCAAGAAAGGTTCTGGAGCGGGAGCTACGTGCTTTCTTAGACATTACATTCAATGTGATGTTGGTGAATTACTCACAAGGTTTGAAAAAGTTCTCGTTCGCGATACCTGAGCTATTGTCTTCTTGCTCGTCGCATTCACTGGGAACGCGACTCCTTGCGCGAGGCTTCAAGCTCATCTTCGCCATCAGACCGAAGGGGGCCGCAGGGACTGGAAGGTTTGCTGGTTTGCCATGGTCGCTTGTGATCTTCTTCCGACTCCCAGTAGTGCTCTTTGTAGTTCCCATGCTCGATGCAGACGATCTATGGCGAATCTTGCGAGACTGTCTTTCTGGGTCGGTGGAGGGTGCACCGTCCGGATCTTCAACAGCTACTTCGTACCGTTCATTCCCGTTGCCGAATCCTTCAAAGTCTTCAGATGCTTCGACATACTCATCATCGCTGCTCGAATAGGGGTCATCGGGATCTTCTTCGACGATGTAACTTTCTGGAACACCGCCTTCTGCCAGACAGATGAAGGTCAATTCTTGCATGTTTTCCCGAGTTTTGGCAATCCAATCCTCGATGGCCTTATTGGCTGCTGCGTTCGAAGGGTCCTCTGGGGCGTCGGAATCTAGGAGTGGTCTGCTGCCAGATGGGTCCAGAACAGGAGACGACACGCTGGAGGGCGTCCACTGGCGTTGTTGCTCCTGCGATACATCTTCCTTCTTCACAGCGTTGGCGGCCTCAAGCTGCGACATCAACCGCTCGATTTCTTTAGCTTGCGTTTGAATCTGACTAATGAGGTGTTCCCGTTTACTGTCAAAAACGTCAATAAGATCATCTTATCACCCTGTGGTCAGTAACTTACGGTGGTACGCGGCGAACTTTCCGACCGGGAATGACGCATTCGTGGCCCCCGTTAAGGCAACGTTTGCATGGGTCACCCTCGTTTTTGACTTCGCATTTAACCTTGAGGTTTTTGCATCTGGCACATGCACGGGTGCTATGGAGAGGTGCGGTTAGAGGTGGAGAGAGCCCGATCAATGGGAGATAGTTACGGTTTAGCTTTGCTGGAGTCCTTGGAATCGTTCTGCTCGTTTTCTTGTTCCTGCTCTTGGTCCTCGTAATAGAATTCCTCAGGTTGAATCTCTGCGCGCTGACGCTTGGCAGAGGAAGGGCCAGGGAGGTTTGATGGAGCCTTGTTCGGGGGTAGGAACCTGTTCTGGAGGTCCTGGCTTCCTAGTATTGGCTGAAACACATCCTGCATGGCATCAGGAGATGTAGTAAGCATGCCCGAGTTCTGGACTGAGTTATCAATCCCGGTCAGTGGAAGGGGAACATTGGCGGTGCCAAATGTGAACGCGTTGCTGTGGTAAGCCCCTTGGTTGGCAAGCTGGCCATTGCTCGAGCCGTAGATGGTGGAGCTAAACGAACTGGCAGAGGCTGGGGTCGGCAGCGAGTTGCTGTTGTAAGACGATGACCTCGAGTGCGTTGATAAAGCCTGGTTGGTATGGAGAGCACCCTGCAGTGTCGATGTTGGGTTCGAACCCGGGGGCGTCTGTGTGTATTGCTGATAATGGTTCGGGTATTGCGGCAGCTGTTGTTGAGGTTGCGGCATCTGATGTCGAGGTTGGCGATTCTGTTGGTCGGGCTCCGGATACTGGCCATAATTCAGCTCTGGATCGAGCTGCATATTCTGCTGCGAATAGTACATCTGGGACTGGTCCCAATGCTGATTCGAAGTAAATGGATTCGCCATAGCGGAGGCGAAAGAACAGAGTGTCTTTGGCGGCGCTCAGAAGGCGAAAGTTGTGGGGGAAGACCTAGGATAACGACCGAAGTTAGGGTCGCTGCGGCTTATCGTCTTTATAGACCTGAGCAGCGAACCTAATACGCGCTCAGCACACAGCACACGGGCTATGTCCTGTAAGAGAAGGTAGAGGGAGGAGACGAGCGTCAAGCCGGGAAAGTGGTTCAAGGGGAAGCAATTGTAGCAGGCCAGGGTTAATATATAAGTAGATCGCGACCTATAATCCTGGATCTCATGGATTCTCAGGGACCACAAGGCTTACTGATGGCCCGCACGTGCAGATCTCCTCCACTTTGCTCTTGCCATTTCGTCTTCCTCCCTCCATTCTAACCTCAGATTCTTATTCCCAATTCGCCTCTAAAAATCGGTTTGGAGTCTCCCACATCTCTCTCAACGGCCTTTCACCAACCGGTTGCCTCCTGGAAATGCACAACACGTGTGCATCGCCACTCACGTTCCAGTCTCTTTAATTGGGAGAACGCTGTGCACTCGTCGACATCTTCGTGTATAACAAATGGTTTGGTTGGTGAAAAGAGGCTGTGATTCATCCTGCAGTCAATCATCGGATGGTAAAGCTTACAGTCAGCTCTGGTACTCTATGTTCAATGAACGTCCTTGTCTATGGCTGTTCGTGATCAATTTCCGGACAACCGACTACATGTTTCGTAATTGCCTCAGTCAGTAAAACTGTGCGCAGGATTGGGTACAAGTATCTCATTCCGAAGGCTACTCTGTGCTTACAGCCTTTTATTGATGTCATGCCAAAATTTGTATTCTGGGTTAAGTCGGATTGTTCTTGATCTGATTACTAGTTTTGCTTCCTCAGCATTTCCCTCGAAGACCTTTGCCAAGGAACCTGATGCTACTGTCAATCTACGACAGGATTCCAGGTCGGCGTTCGAACAAATAGAATCCAGCGCCCACTGTCTTCGGAGGATCGTTGCATTCTCGCAAGGTTTCAACTGATTCCGTCTCCGTCCCTTCAGGGCTCAACTTTCGAGTGTGTTTTGTGCAATCCCACATTCAACTTTTGTCACATTCCCCTGTAAGTCTCCGCGTGCTCCAAACCCGTCGTCTTCGTATCTCCTAATACCATAACAGAAACATTAACGCACAGAGTGGAGTCATTGGTTGACAACGGACGAACTTAGAGATTCGGAGAGAACTTGGTTTGTTTCCCCGCCCCGCTTACTTCTCTTCCGGTGGACCCTTGCCATTTCATGGCTTGCCTTCGATTTTCTTTTTCTCCTCGATTCGAAATTCTTCAAGGTGTGGTACTGCATGCCAGTCCATCCCGACATAGGTCAAACATTAGGGAATTCCGACAACCACGGTATTGCGCTCTCGTCGTTGCTCGCTGGACCGGGAACGACCCTACTGTCTGTTTGCTTCATATCTGTTCTCCGGGACAAGTGCATCCTTCCAAGACTGCCCGATATATGTCACAATTTGAATGGATTGATGAACAAGCCCAAGAACACTCGGTATGTACCTGGGGCAAACAGAGGCCCTGACAAAGATAAGGTTGTACATACGTACTTGCTTACAGTGCAAATTATCGATACTGGATAATGCTGTTTGATCAGGAAACAGTTCAGTGCTGGTATACTTGTTGACCTTGTCGACTATGCAGAAGCCGGTATGTGCCCCGGGGCCCCAACGCAACGATGTCATTCCGCTTCGATCGAACAAGATACACGCTCGTGAAATCAAATCCCTGAAATGAAAATCCCGGAACCAAGAAAGGACATCGGCGGTGGAAAGCTATTCGGCACATTGCATCGAAACCCCCCAGCGGGGATCTCTAGGTGGTTCTAATTTTATGCTTCCTCGAAAGTACTCAAGAGATAGAGATTGCGACTGTGAAACGTAAACTCAAGACTCGCTATATCTACCGATGCCAAGAACTTGAAGAATCACACGTTGTATGGTGGTCCTCAATGAGAGCAGGTCTCCAAACTCGAGGAATTCGGAAAGATTTTCTTCCCGGACGCCTCTAAATTGGTTCGAAGAATTTGTTTGTCTGTTGTACACTGGGGAATCGATCCGCTAGACGGAGGCTCTACCTGGATCATCAGACATCTTCGTCAGCCGCCCTTCTTGAGTTTAGCGTCGTTGGGTGTCGAATGTTTTGCAGGGCCTCTTCAGCCAAGCTGGGGCATACGTGGCGGCACCTCAGCTATATCGGGCAAGATAAGATAAGATTGCGAGATCGCATGATGGGAGCATCAGTGACGTCAAACAGACGCTTTGGCCATTCTGGTGTCGTCATAAATTCGGTGAGCATCTATAAAGAAGGAAAAGGAGGACAATCGGGGCACACTCCCAACAAATTATCACCTTCTTTGACCTCCTTTATATCCCAAAGACTCTCTCAACTCTACTATGTTGCGCACTCAAGTCGTCAGGACCACCCGAAATTCAAGGCAACTTGTGCCAAGTTCCCTGTTCGCAGCCAAGGTAGTGGTCATCCGTCCAATGTGCATACCGTTCTTGACTGACAGGCTCCATATAGCTTGTTAGAACTTATGCAGTTGACTCCAAATACCCTCCGCCTCCGGGAGATGTCCCCGATCCTCTTCCTCGCCCTGTTAAACAGGGCAACAGCAACGCATTCCTATATGGAGGTCTTGGTCTGGCCGGGGGTGCCCTTGCCTATTTCTACTTCATGAGTGGCAAGAAGGATAGTGTCAGTCTCGACAAGAAGAAGCAGCACGATGAAGAGCGACTTAGGGTGAATGCCCGTGATACTGTGGACGCTGCGAAGGAACGAGCCCGCGATACTCTTCAATCTGGTAAAGAAAGAGTCGATCACGTTCAGGTATGACACAGGTTCTGCTTAATGGCATCCTTTGTATTTATGCTCACACGTTCATAGGCCAATGCTAGAGAGACCTATGACTCGGCTCGTAGTCGCGCAGAGCGAACCAAACAGGATGTCGAGCAGGAAGCTCGTGGACTCTTTGACAAAGCTGGAGAGAAGATCGACTCGGCTAAGCAAACCACCAAGGACTCGCTTCTCCGTGCTCGAGACTCTACGGAGGACCTCTACCACGACGCTCGCAACACCACAGAGCGCAAGGCTTCGGAACTGCGAAGTGACGCTGACAGGAAGTCCTCAGAATTCCGCAACGATGCCAGCAGAAAGACTTCCGAGTTGAGAAATGACGCCGAGCGAACCGGGGAAGAGGTTAAAGAGGGGTGGTTCAGCTGGCTGGGTGCAGGCAAAAACAAAGTCAACGAAGGCGAAGATGCGTTGCGCGAGGGCCGAGACAAGTTTGAGTCCGAGGCCGACCGTTTGAAACGGCAGGCAGCTGGAAAGGTTGCCAACGTAGCCGAGGATGTTAGGGTCAAAGCTGACAAGCACACATAAAATTTCTTTCTTAATCATGGACAACATAGCATTATGATCTTTGTATTATATATACACACATATATCACTGTACACTACAATCTTTACGCACGTTTAATCTGCTGCAAACTTGATCTCCGACTTGATACTTGCAAGCATATCTTTGGTTGTCTTCTTTGGCTTCCACCCCAGAAGACGGGCCCTTTCTGCCCTGCACCTGGCATTCGTTTCAAGATATTTGGAGACCGGAAAGTACTTCTTCTTCTCAGCTTCAGTGAATTCGCTCGGTTCCGGGTCTGTCGCATGTCCCAAGTCGACCATTGCTTTTCCTATAGCTTCGGAGACGGAGAGCATGGTGTGCTCGCCATTTTCGGCAAAGTAGTAGCCGGATCTCCCATGGGTGAAGGCAGAGGGATCTAGTACCACCGGTGTTCGCGGACGAGAACCTGGCAAAGGTGAGCGTCCCCGAGTGCTTGATTTCCCGAGTTCATCGTGATTCAGTTCTTCGCTGGCGATGATCAGGTCGATCAACAAGATATACAATGAAGTCACTGCGATAACAAGATGAGAAGTAACTTGACCGGAGCCAAAAATAGCACGCACGTTCAGCGATGTGTACATTGGAGCAGATGTTCGCGCCTTTGCCGAGCACACCCGCACGGCCACGCGAAATTGCTGCATGTACTAGCTGAGGGATGATCTGGGAACGAGGGTTCTGGAGACCTGCATCTACCAATGGACCTGATGCGCGACCATAAATAAGGCTGGGGAGAACGATGTATGTCTTGACATAGCCTGATGAAGATGAACGCCGCGAATTAGACTCTTCCAATTGTTGGACCCTGTGTGAACGTTGCTACCCTACCTTCATTATCAGCGTCAATGATCTGCAGGTCCACCTCTCGATGCGGCTGTGTGCGGGGGATTGCCGCTAATGCGGAAATGTCAAGGTCCTCGTATATCTTGTCCGAGGCATGCATGCCTCTTGCGTCATCGATGAGCACACCTGTAAGGAGCGACTGCGGTCAAGAAGCCTGGTAATGAGTGGGGCATAGCAGCTTGACGACAGTTACCTGTACCAGACTGCGCAGAGTCTCGTTAGAGATCGTCGGCTAATAGAGAGCCAGAACTGACGGTGTGAATCAGAGAAGGGACGCGATTAGTGGCTTTGTTCCGCTCCTTCAAGCCTTCCAAGATTGCCTTTGCAGCTTCAAGGTCGTCGGCATCCGTCTAGCCACAGAGATGAATGATATGTGGCTCATGTCAGTGCTGAGGCTACAGAGGTCAGGAGCGGGGGATTACGCAGGCAACAACGATGTCCGCATTTGAAGCGAGCTTCCTGACCAGCTCCAAGTCGGTATTGGAGCCTTCAACTGCATGAATGCCCATCTTTCTGAACTGAGTAGCCTTCTCTGGGGCCCTGACTAGCACGGTAAGCCGAAAGGTTTCGGACAACGGGTGAGAGAGGAGTCGGGTTAGGATGCTGCCTCCGAGATACCCTAGGGTGATGGCGCCAATGTTAAGCCAAATGTAAGCGCCGTGAGCGAGAGAACCTTGGCTCACCGGTGGCCCCGGTCAAGAAAATATGAGTGCTGATTGACAAATGGCTTGAGTGCATCGTGGTGGGCGTTCAGGTTTCAAGATTCATATGGAGCGACGACAATAAAGGCCGGAAGGGTGACAAGGCATGCGATATGGATGACTGTGTCCGAGGTGTGGGAAGATATTGCCTAACGCCGAGTGACGACCACAAGCTCGTTCTACTTCTCCCACCACTGTTCAGTATTCTCTGTCTCCAGCGACGACAACGGCGACTGGTCCAAAGGCAGGATATCCTTGAGCACCGTCGATTGTCTTATTGTCGGGATTGGATGAAGACTAGGGCGTAATCCATATTTGTCCAGGTGAGCGGCCACCCATCGTGTTCGGACCTGATGCTGATGCCATGGCCTGTTGTGTACGAAAGCAGCGCCTTAAACAATCAAAAAGGCATACATTCTCTATAGTCACTCTTTTGCTTTTCTGTCACTCCTTTCTAAGCCTCCATCACCATCCCCCGCCCCCGCCATGGTCGCCGTCGCCCTCGAAAGGCGCCAGGACCCCGACGTTGGCACAAACCCTACGGCGTCTGGCGTTATTAACTCTGCAGTCCAGGGCGGTACATCTCTAGCCAGCGCTGCTACTGAACTCGCCCTCGATCCTTCCGCATCTCCTACAAGACCCAATGCAGGTCCTGCTTGGTCCGATAGTTACACCGGCACTTCGACTATCGCTCCAGTTGACACCGGTACTTCTGCAGGGTCGAACGGCGCATCCCAGTCCATCTCAACCGGAACCGTCGTGGGCGCATGTATCGGCGCTCTCGTTGGGGCCATTATCCTTATTCTTATCGGTCTCTTCTTCTACAAACGTCAATCCCGCGAGCTCGAGCGTCGCAAAGCCGCGGCCGCCGTTCGCCCAGACAATCAAAGCGGCAAGGGTTCTGCCCGCGAGAAGGCTTACAAGCAGCTTGATGAGAAGGATGGCTTCCAAGACAAGTGGGAAGGAATGGATGGCAAGCCAGTAGCCCCCGGCGCTGCCCCAGCAGTCGCACCAGTTGTCGCTGCAGCTGCCGTTGCCACTGCCGCTCAAACTCAACAACCGCCCACCAACACGTCTTTGGAAAAGATGGACATGTTCAAGAAGCCAGCAAGTGCTATCTCCGTTGTTACTGATGAACCCGGTTTCGAAATCAAAGACCACCCGTACAGCCAGGCCAACTTGACCAAGACGCCAGAGCCCGCCGAATTACTTGGCCGCGAAACAAAGGACTCGACATTGTCTTGGGCAGAATCTACGAGCTCATCGCTAGCCATCCCCACTCCCGCGATTGTATCAAAGACTCACCATTGGGAATCAGCAGAAGTAATCAATGCACCCGAACCTCAAACTGCCCAGGTTGAAGTCGCCCGAATGGGATCTCGCAATCCGTTTTTCGGTGGAAAGTCCGACAACGTTGCTCTCCCTCCTCGCAAAGGGTCTCAAACGTCTTTACCCAATCGCTCCCGTTCAAATTCTACAGCAACCGTCCAACAACAACACGTTCAGACCCAAGTACCCTTGGTACCCAAGGTCAATGATTCTGCCGCCGAGAAGAAGGACAGGGTAGTTTCGATTGATCCGTTCAACGATCCTCTTCCTGCCCCCACTTTTATCAAGCATCAGCCCACAGGTTCTGCATCCTCGGCCGCCAGCAACGAGCGCGCTATCAAGCAGCTCGTCGAGGCAGCAGGCATGAATCTGAGTCAAGACGAAGTCCAGCGCCGACTCAAAGCCATTTCAATGCAGCCATCGCTCATCTCCAACTCTGGAGACTCGATGTATACCGACGCCGACCCCGACTACGATAATGAAACTGCCATGCAACACTTCCCTGCTCCCCCTAGCTCCTCGGGTCATACAGCGAAGTAATCTGTCACAGGAATGCGCTTTGTGCATCAGCAGTGCTTCCTCTGTTTCTTCACGTATTATATTATTATCCTTTAAACTTTGTTCATCCTATGCGTTGCTCTTGCAACAAATTGGCTTTTTTTCGCACTGCTTCTTGTATTCAAACCAACACGGAACCCTAGCTTGAACACTCCTTCTAGGATCTTGCTTTATTTCTTCTAGCATACACTCAGCTTGCTACGTTATGCTACATATACCTGCCGCCTTTTGCCTTCTATATGCGTACACCTGTTTTCGCTTGCATCTCATCGAAACAGTAATACGATTCAGCGTTCCAACAGGCAATCCATCCTCCTCACTTGCACCGCAAATATGGACCACGTCATCGAGGAGTTTATTCGGAATAGCGTTGCGAAGGGCTCGAAGATCGTCCGGATATTTATAGCACATCCACCGTGACAACCCAATAACCAAAGTGGGACGTAATGAGAAGAACTCGCGCAGCATTCCTCTTGGTTCCTTCTTTTATTACTCTTGCTCGGGTTCTGGTAGTCATTGGTGTTCCTGCTCCTGTGGCTTGATATCTGGCGCTGGTTTGCTGCCCTTGGTCGACCAACTCGACCGCCACACTCATTTCACTTTAACTGGAGCTGCGCAGCTCCACACACATTCGTTTCTCAAGTCCTGTTTCATAAACGGCGGGCTCCCTTCTTTACCATGCCAGGTGTCTACGCAACCCAACTGGAAAGGCGGATTGACGTCAAAGTTGACACTGACGGCGAGCCCAGTCTCAACAATATATCCATCGCAGGCATTGCGGTTGTTGGAGGGCTATTGGTCTTTATAGGAGCTTGGTTAATTGTCTACTGGTACCGCAAGCGAGCAAGAGAGAATAGACAGTCCAACCTTGGGGCAGCATTTTTGTCTGTCCGAGGCATCGTCAGAGTCGAGAATGGCATCGTTTACCAGGAAAAATCGTTGGACTACTCGACGTCTCAGTGAGTACATATACAAAAATCACGTTAAGCGTCCCATTGACCCATCTCATACGAACAGAGGGGAATTGCAGGCCAGATATAACGGATTCTCGGGATCGCAAATGCAGGAGGCTATTGCATTCCCGGACCCAGTAGTGATGCCTGCGTTAGGGGCAGGATCGAGGGATAGGCTGCACAGACAATCAAGCACCTTCCCTAAACCGTTTAGTTTTGCCCTCGGTCGTGGCTCCCCGAACCCCCAGGTCGAGTCCGGCGGCGCAAGTACAATTTGCCAAACGCCCCTGGACCCGCCCGCCACTTCGGAGACCACTGGCAGCCGGTCCTCCTGGATCCGCCACTCGTTCTTCAGCACGCATTCTACTGGCCATGCAGATTGCAACAGATACTCTGTTATATCTTCCGCGCCTTCGTCCTGTGGATCGGAACATCCGACGGCTGGGACGGCACGGAAAGTTCAACAGCTATTCAGTCCAGTCTTGCCTGACGAGTTGATGTTGACCAAAGTTGGAGAACAGTTGACGTTGATACAGTCGTTTGACGATGGCTGGTGTGTGGTGGGTCGGGATAACGCATCAGGACTCCAACAACGAAGATCGTTCTTCGGCAACCGACCGTCGACACCTGGTGTCAATGTGGAAATCGGGATTGTCCCAGCATGGTGCTTCTTGCAGCCTGTCCTGGGCCTTCGTGCGGAGCGGCCTTTGCGGAGTACGAGCTTGGGTATCACTGTCCAGGTGGACGAGCCCAGCGCTGCGTCGAGGAATGATTTGATATCGTGGTCCAACTTTTGATTTTGACGATGAAGCTTTTGTTTTGACCAGCTTCCTTGTTCGTTTGAGGCTGCAGTTTTTTTTTTCAAGGATCCAAGCAGGCTTGGATGTTACGATGGTTGTGCAAGCATGGGATCGTCCCTCCACGTTCTGCGTTCGTACGGTTGACCGTCACAGTATTACTGTCCTTTGTTATCGCTATACTATTTCACTTGCGGTGAAAAATCATATCAGGTTTCTTGACAGAGAGTATTGTTTTCTGCTCGTAAATCAGTTCCGATTAAGGCTTCATCTTTAACGGATAACGGGACTTACTTTGGACTCCCCTAGACCTGGTTCGGTAATCCATGGTGTTCGAGGCACCAATCGGCCATAGTAGACTCATAGCCACCGCTGGACCAGAGCACACAGTTTATAAGCCAGTGAGCTTATTCCACGAGGTACCGTAAGCGAGAAGTAAATGGGCGCCTCGGAGAGCTGGTTCTTGTCCACACAACATCGGAGACAAACATCCATTAATCTAGTAGAATGACCACTAGTGATAGCGTATTTCCCAGATTCTAAGGATGTGTCGAGTAAGATATTTAGACATTAGGAACGTTCCTGAACTTTGTAGACGGAGGAGAAGAAAGAGATCAATTGTGGTGACAAAGTGGCTGTGTGAGACCCTGACAAGGTCTGACAACTGACGGCGACGACCGTCGTCAGCAATCTCCCTCTTCCACCCACTGCGAAAGCAACATGTCGGGCAGCTACTCTAGGCTCCCAAATCCAACTTCAAACATTCATGATCCTGAGCGAGAACTCGCAGATGCATTCGAGCTAAACGACGAAGATGATAAGAACGATCATCCAATAGATTCAGTCGACATCAACAACAGGCACCAATTCAGGCAAACACAGACGTCGACCACGGTGCAGGTTAATGACGGATACTCTTCGATACCTCCTGCATACGATTTTGAAAGGCTGGATTATGATTTTCCACCGCCAGGATCGCCACCCAAGCCTACGCCCCGAGCACTCCCAAATCACTGGGGAAACTCCAACGGCCTCATTCCAGACACGCCAGATATTCCTCAGCGGCCGCAGCAGTCGTTATTCAGACGAACCTTGGGCTCTCTGTTCCCTTCTCGATACCAGGCTTTGCCAACGTCAGAGTCCTCGCGCCCAGTTGGCGGTGGTACGGACAATGACGGTGTTTTTGCCAATGTGACTGCCAAACCTCAAGCGAGCAGGACTGAGCAAGCTTCGGACGGCAGCATCTACGTGGTGCCCGAGGATGCGCAGAAGGAGACTCCACCTGTAAGTAAAAAACTGGGTTTCTTCCCTGGATACATTTTTCTGACGTATGTATTGCTACTGCTGCTGCAGACGTATGCGGAAGCTCAAGCGGATGCTGTCCCACCGTACTGGGAAACAACGGTGCTCGCACCAGCTTCCATGGATCCAAACGCAGACATGATCATCGACGACATGGCAACAGGATCTTTCATCGTCTTCGCCCTCAACCTCATCTTCTCGTTCTTCTTCCAATTCGTTGGGTTCTTCCTGACTTACCTCCTTCATACCACACATGCCGCCAAGTATGGCTCACGTGCAGGCCTTGGATTGACCCTCATCCAATACGGTTTCTACTCGCGCATGGCAATCGAAGAGGAAAGCTCTCGCGATGACCACAACTATGCATATTGGGGACACATCACCCCTGGCGCCAACGCTACCGCAACAACCGAGAACCCAGCAAATGATCCTCAGCAAATGGCCAACTCTTCGACAACCTCGAAGGACTGGCTATCCTTCCTGTTCATGACCCTAGGTAAGCTCCACAACAATATATTTGCGATGATCATCTGCTGATGCGATTGATGTACCAGGCTGGTTCTTGTTGCTATCTTCCTGTGTCGGGTTCTGGCGTGTGAAGCGGTGGGAGAGCTCTTTGCGAGCGCCGCCTGCTGAACCTACACAGCCTGAGGATGTCGAGCGTGATGAGGCCGTCCGCAGAAATATCGCGTTAATCTTCGGCTTCCCACAGCAACAAGCGAATGATCCTGTTCGTCAGCAGGCCGCGATTGCGGCTGAGTTGAGGTTGCAGAGAGATTTACAGGCGGCTGGTCTACTCTAGTGCCCAAATGCTTTTGGTCGATGTTTATTTAATGTTATTCGTATCCGTGTTCGCACCTTGCACCACATTCGTTCATTGGGACCAAACTATTTAATACTGACCCCCCGGTAAACCCCCAACAATCCTTTGGAAACAGGCTATTCCACACTCTTTCATTTGCGGATGTGTCTTTTTGTATTACTATCCAATCACCCGGAAAGCTTTCTTGAGTACTGTAGCTGCTTCGTTGTTTCGCTCTTTTTTGGAACGGGTACGTTGCTAGACATCTGGAATAATGTAGACCTTCGAACGTTAATTGATGCATTGGATGCAATGCTCTTCTTCAAGAATCAAATGTAATGAGACTCCAGATTGAAAGTCGATTATCCTTGCCTCCTGCAAGCAACCATAGAGAGCGTTCGGCCTCGTCAATTTCGTCCAGATCGTCCTCGTCCTCTTCTTTGTCTATAGAGGCGCCCTTATCAGTGTCGTTTGCTGGGTCGTAGTGGGCAAACGTTAAAGCTTGGCAAGAAGCTTTGTGGTACTTCAAAGCCCCAAGGGATTTGAACGACTTGGTCGAGAAGAGTCTGATACTATCAAGTGCACAGTCGTTAGGATGGATGGTATTCGCAGAGGTAAAGTTGCAGCACCTTCCATCCCACCCACCGACGGCACATACTTTGCCGTCGTCTCTGAGAGCGATACATGCGTTCCCCGCGTGTTTCGTTCGATGAGTCGAGTGCACAGGTGATTTGTCCTCCTGATAAATTTGTCAGGATCGGAGTAAAATGTAGATGGAGACTTTCTTACGGTCAATTCGTACCGACCAATGAGGTGGTCCACAGAGACCGTTAACGCAAAGGTGTTGGTTTTGGATACTGTCATAGCCATGACTAAAAGGCGTCAAGTCCTGCACGCCAAAGAGAAGACAAAGCTAGCCCTACTTGTCTCGACGTGTGCCTTGTGCGTCCAGATAATGTCCCATCCTTTGCCCTCGACAGATTTGAGTTGGTAATCTCTGGTGTATTTCCGGAGGGCGACACTTCCGTTTTCGTATGCGCAGAGAAGTCGCAGGGATGTTGGCGAGTTCACAGATGCTGTTTCGCTGTTGCTGTATAGATGAAGTGACATGATGATGCCTGGAGAAGGTCGTGAGTCGGGACTGCTGCAATCGATTCTACAAGGTGCCGCTTGCCTGACTTGCCGCGACCAGTTGACGGCTTCCCATTTGTGAATATAGGTTTGTCACTATCCTTGCCAATGGCCGCGTGGAGTCTATCGCATTGCGGTAGGAGCCATATATCAGCCTGGAGATTAAGATGCAGCGGTTCGTGAGTATAGCTGGAGGATCCTGCTCACCGTCGAAGAGTCCACGAGATTTGGTAACGCGATGAGTTCTCGCTGCGAGCCAGAGCTTGTAGCTGTCTCCTCGGAGATGTCTGGAAGTGCGAGCAAGGAGAGTCGACAGTAGTTCAAAGCATTTACGTCCATCGAATACGATAGAGTTGGGGTCGAAACTGCGGACATGGTGGCGGATCCTCCGACGCGTTGTTCAGAAGGAAGATCCTCAATCCGGGTCCAAACGTGCAGCTTATGGTCTCTAGCATGTCTAGACGGATTTAATGCATTCGTTTAGAGAACATGGGCCACGACATCCACGTTGCATACGTTACGATGTTCGACCCAAACTCTTCGACGCCGAGGATGCTGTCTGTGTGAGGATTCCAGCTCGAAATTGCCCGTAGAGTCCGTGTTGAGGAAATTATAACATTGCCAGAGGCATCGCCGGAGTACACCCTTTCGTTGTCGTCGGATATTGAGAGGGCTGTGATCGCTGCTGTGTGGCCTCGAAGCAGATGAACCGGCGCGGGTGGTGGTGGTCTTGACATGAGGGGCACCGACATCCGCCAAGCCGGACGCGGTGCCCAACTGGGATATGTGCCAAGCACCAGCAAACACAGTCGTGTCCGTGGGCAAACTGCCTGCGACGTGTTCGCTGTAAATTACTTCACTTCAAACACGATACCCGGCTGGAATTACTGTGAACCTCATTATGCACAGTATATTTGCAAGGATTAACAACACGTCGGCGCTGCTGTCGTCGTGCTTGATGGCACTGTTGGCTGCTATTGCAGTTTCAACCTTTGTGTTCACGGCGCAACCCTCAGGGAATGTTAACATCGCCTCGGTGCAGGTGTAAGTCGTGCTTTCATTGTCAGGCTTTGTGGCATTGCTGAAACAAAGACGTGTAGACAATCTGGCCAGACACGACGGTATGCGACGAAGAGGCAGGACCTCGCTTATGTCGACTTTAATATCACAGCAGGTTAGAATGGAGGCTCACTCGCGGTTATCAATCCGACTCACAGGGACGTTAATTTAGACTTTACACCCCTGTTCAACTGGAACACGAAGCAAGTCTTCCTCTACCTTCAGGCAGAGTTCGATGATCGCAAAGGGGTAGGTGAACAGCTGTGGCGAGTAGCTCTGGAACTCACAGGTCTTCAGGTCAAGAATGAAGTCGTTGTCTGGGATCGTATCGTTCGAAGCAAAGACCAGGCTAAGATCAGCGTAATAGGGAAGAACAAATACAACTTGCGCGAACTCTCAGCGTCGTTCAAGTGAGTGACCGTTTGAGTTTGGATCCAATGACCTTCCGACGTAACCTTTGCAGGAACATTTCGCCCGCATCGTACTCTCTCAAATACAACATCATGCCGTATGTCGGTGTACTGACATATGGAGAGGCTGCACGGACAACGGAAGACGTCCCGTTTCCTCCACGTAAAACCCGTGTATAATATTTTGACATCCAGCGATAACTATTGTTTCTCTGCTTCTCACGCGAGTTGACTGAGGTCGGCATCCCGGATCCCGTTGCATGACTGATAGTCTCTGTTCCTTTCAGAATGGGTTTCCGCTGAAACGACTCGACGCGCCTAATGTTTCATAGAAACTGCCACCTCGGAAACGGAGCAAAATGGAACGATTGCGTGGTCATGTGGATCAGCTGTGACTCGAAAAATTACCCATAACACAGTCCTGGAAGATTGATGAACAATTGTGGGAGCGCAGGGAAAGTCGCTATTTTAGTAAAGTTGAATGTTCGCGGCAAGAACTCGAATACGCCGGGCCAAGCTGTCTGGAATATGAACTGAGCACGCAACTCTTGGCCCTGTTGAACCCGATAACTGCCAGTGTGATTAGTACGGCTCAGAGCCGCCCAGTCGGGTGATCCCTGCCAACATGAGCGAGACATCCAATCCCGCAGCAATTCCCTCGCTGTTGGATGGAAATGTTTCAACTACTAGGGCCGAGGCGGCGAATTCCTGACTTTCCTGTACGGGCGAAACTCGCGAATTTCTGGCGTCGAGAGATAGTCGGATGATAGTAGTTAGGAGGCTAGAACCAGCTATTTTGTTGCGCTTGCATGCTTCCATGGGAAGTATGTAGGAGAGCACTTGGCTAGACAACCTCGAGATATATACGATGGTTCGGTTCGTTGGTTGATGATAATCAGGCGACCGAGCCAGTTCCACGTCGAACAGCCTCTGAAAGTCTAGAGGTTTGGGAATTCTGCCAGCAAGATGGACATAGAAACGGGTTGTGCAAAGAACGAGGTGTAGAGCAGTGGCATTGGGATAATGTGCGATAGAAAGTACAAAGTGTTATCAGGCCGGATCTAATGGTGGTCTATAGCAAATTTGTATTGGAAAACAGGATGTGAAAGCAGTGTAGAGAGGAGAAAAGAGGGGTGCCACCCTGGGGGGCTTGTGACAAATAAAACCAAAGAAAAGGCTGGTATCCCTGTCTTGTGGTGACTTGTCCAAGATCCATTTGGGTTTTCAGGCTCTGTGTAATCCTCCCTATTTCTCCTCCTTGTCCTCTATCCACCATCTTGTCGCTGTCTGCAATGTCGGCGGCGGTTCACCCGCTTTCTACCCATCTAATGCCCCATTATGGTCGCCCTGTTCTCAACGGTGTATCCCACCACTCTATGGCTGGTCCTAGCGTCGTGCCCAACGCTTCCCCTGTCGTCACAAGAAAACGCAAACGCGCCCACCAGTACACTGTCAGCTATAGCGAAGTCCAGGAGGTCGACAGTTCAGGCAAAGTTCGCGAGGTCATCGTTATTGAAGATACTCCGCCCCCGCCAACCCTCTCACCCGCCACGACACACAATGCTGGTTATTCAGCCTCATATCAACCACCAGCGCTTGCTCCTATTCGGACAAGAGCCCGTGCTGCAGCCGAAGCACAGGCAGCCTCGTCCGGTTCTTCGTCTGTGCTGACAGCCCCCGCTCCAAAGAAGCGCAAGCGGGATCATCAGGACGAGGTCCGTGCGCCCGCCGCGAAGAAACTTGCTGCTGGCAATCAGCAGGCTGTTGCAACAGCAAAGTCATGGGAAACCCGCAGTGCTGCAGCAACCGATGATGTGCGTGTTGCCCTCTTTCTTTCAATTTGTGCATTTCGTGTGTTGACGACATCGATCGTGGGCAATAGACATCCAAAGGCCCTGCCCCATGCGATGACAAGGAGGGCCACTATATCATTGTACCAGACGACATGATTTTTAGTCGTTGTAAGTAGCTGTCAGGCCACGCCTTTCCGTCCCCTCATTCGCCTCCCCAGATCGCACGGTACGCCTCCTTGGCCAAGGAACCTTTGGCAAGGTCGTCGAAGCGGTGGACACCGTTACTAATAACAAAGTCGCGATCAAAATCATTCGAGCCGTGCCAAAGTACCGCGACGCAAGCAAGATTGAGATAAGGGTCCTTCAAAAGCTCAAAGAGCGCGATCCCCTTAACCGCAAGTATGTCTGCCCTCATCCCAATTTGACCTCTCGCTCATTCTCTCTTAGCAAATGCATCCATTTACTGCATTGGTTCGACCACCGGAATCACATATGTCTTGTATCGGAGCTGCTAGGCATGTGTGTCTACGACTTTCTCAAAGAGAACGACTTTGCACCATTTCCTCGACACCATATTCAAGACTTTGCAAGACAATTATTCGGCAGTGTAGCCTGTAGGTCATGATCGTTATGTGGCTATGTACCTCTCCGTGCTGACAGCTGCTTAGTCTTGCACGACCTGCGGCTTATTCACACCGATCTCAAGCCGGAGAACATCTTGCTCGTCAACAATGATTCCAGGTTGATCAACGTACCAATACCTGGCAAGGTATGTATTAAATGTCATGAGATATGATTCCCTCTGACATCGAGACCAGCGCAACGGTGCAACAAAGACTAAGAAGATCCTAAATTCGACTGAAATTCGGTTGATTGACTTTGGGTCGGCAACGTTCGAAACGGAGTACCACTCGACGGTGGTATGTACACGGCACTACCGTGCGCCTGAAATCATTTTGGGTAAGTGATGCTTGGGGCGTCGTGTAACCCTGTACTCAATATTAGCTAGGTCTTGGCTGGTCCTTCCCTTGTGATGCATATTCGCTTGGGTGCATCTTGGTGGAGTTTTACACGGGTATTGCATTATACCAAACACACGATAATTTGGAGCACCTTGCCATGATGGAAGTCGTCATGGGCAAAATGCCGGAACGGTTTGCAAGAAATGGTGCTCGGTCAAAACCAGAATTCTTCAAGGACGGGTCCAAGTTGGACTGGCCCAAGGCAAAATCTACTCGACAGAGTAAGAAGGACGTAAAGGCAACTCGGCCACTAGCAGTACGTGTTCCTGCTACTGTAGCTGAGAACCGCTATTAACTGGTTTCTAGGAGGTCATTCCTCCGCACGACAATATCAATCGCCAGTTCTTGGATTTGGTTCAGAGGCTACTTGCCTTCGATCCAGCTCAAAGAATAACTGTCAGAAATGCTCTCGAGCACGAATACTTCAAACTGGTGATCCCAGAAGATAATTAATATGCGACTTCTGGAGATCCTTTGCCAAACCCCTGCTTTGCTCCCTGTGGATTCCTCCTGCTGGAACGCCGCAACTCACGACCCAAACGTCCGACATCATTGTTACCACTACCAACAGACTTCAACAAGTGTATCAACAAGCTCCATTTCACGACGCTTTTCTCCTGGACGCCCTTCACTGTCTTGGGAGCACGCCAACTCATGGATGACACATCGTTGCCTTCTGGGCCTGTACTTTATGCATTCATTTTAGATTCCATCACACGCTGATGAAGATGAGGAAGCTCATATCTATCCTTCACTTTCTCTCTATCCTCTCTTCGAACCTTTAACGTTCCTTTTGCATCCATTATTCATCCATGGGCTTGCATTATGCTTAGGGCGCATTCCTTAACTTCTAATCTTTCGCCGCACCCACAAACTTTTTGAACAGCCTCCTCATTGTATACTGTCATCAAGTCCTGGTTTTGTATCCTGTCTTATCATCCTTCCACATTCCTTCATTTTTACTCTGGCTGCCTGGATGCGTTTTAATCTGATACAATCTCAATGTTTGTGTATAAATATAGTCAATAATAGAACGTCAAGACCGGAACCCTCAATACGGTCGAACCTCTTGCGCCACCGCATCGCTAACGACACCGGACAGCAGGGGAGAGATACTTGGGATGGTTTGGGTGAAATGGGTTGGAACTAGGCCGATCAATTCGGTTTGTGCCACTAGTTTTGACATTGTTCTTTCATAGGCTGATGAATTGATATAGCATAGCGCGTGTATGGGCAAATGTGGGTTTCCCGGTTGGTCCGTGCGGGCCTGCATTTTTGCTTTGTTGGGAATATGCGGTCGTCTTCCATGGTAAGAAAGATGCACTTCATTTCCATGTGCGGCCCGATGAGCTGACCAACTCGGGTCAGTTGCGACCGTTGAATGCCACCTGTGTCGAATGTTACGGGACCGTGGCTTCGTCGGCAATGGATGTGATGCAAATGTGATTACGACTGGCCCTGTATCTGCGGAGGTCCAAGTTTTTGCGTAGTCTGGCTACCTGACTCCGTTCCCATACACCGCGTCAAAAGGTCCCAGATCCCCGTTATCGATTCCAGTGGGTTTCTGTCGGGCAGGACGGGGAAGCGCCACTTCGTGGATCGATTTTCATCCATTGTGTCCTTAACTTGAATCCCTGTAATAGTGGTAATGGAATGATGTCCCTTGGGGTACAGGGCTTTTCATGATTCCTTTGGACATTGAGATGCGAAAAAAATGCCAGGATGATACCATGGCTGGATGTAGGGTAACGGATTCGTGACGCGATCTTCACAGTAAACTCTAGCAGTCGGCTTAACCTTCCTGTGGACTCCCATCAAGACGGTGCGATGATAACACAGTATACTTATGGTAACGATCTTGAAGTATGATGTCCGCGCCCGTTTGTGAGCTTGGTTTTAACGCCCAACGATGCGAACAAGGCCAAGCTAAGGGGGTTTGGGGCATTTGCATCGCGCGGCTAAATTCAGCGAAACGGATAAACATGGCGTCAAAAGGTACCTCGGCTATTATAGTATCAGTAGCTCAACGAGGCTAACGAGGCATGCCAACGGGATCGGTTTGGTTCGTTTGAGCTGTTGCAAAGTTCGCCTTGTGTCCTATTACGGTACGCTTCGTGAACAGTACAGGTTTGTATGCATAACCGATCGCCGTCTGTCACAGCTGGATTATTGCCGCAATATTTCATCTTCGTTTCATGTCGTTTTTTGAACTGTGGCTCAGGCAGTTCGAGACACAAGGGCAACGGTCGACTCGCGTCGGGGGATTTTGACCCGTTTATGCAGACTAATCAGGTGCCAAACAGAGTCAAATACTGCTGGTCACCGTTGGTCACAGCGACAAGACGCCGTTTCTCATATCTCACACCCAGGGTCACAACGACGGCGGCACATTGCGTATCCTGAACACCAGATGAGGGGCCCACATTTCCCTCTAGACGCTACATCCAACAGTGAGCTCGCTCACGACCATGGAACACCAACGAGTACCGCCGACGACATACCTATCGACCCAGCATTGACAGGAGCGCCAGCAATCGACCCTGCGTTGATGGCAGAGGAGCAGATCATGAAGGTAGAGTCGGTAAGCACCCTTTTTTACACTCCTGTCCATGCATTCAAACATTGAACGCGTCGCGTCATGCGCGATATCACTTACACACCGCTTTTCCCCAAGTTTCAGGCGCAACACGTACCGCAAGACCCCACATTTCCAATTCAAATGCAAGAAAGTACACCATATGAGCAGGACGATGCCGTCAGACAATACTCTCAAGTTCCACAGGGAGATCCGTTCGCCCCGCAAGTGATCGCACCGTACAATATACCTGAACCCCCTCAGCCCCTACCAACAACCAAATCCAAGCGAAGAAGAAAGCAGCCTCGCCGTGAAGAACAGTGTGGATACTGCTATGGGAATGAGCATAAGAACAAGCGTTCAAATGAGCCAGAGTCGATGGTTACATGCACAGAATGCGGCCGCAGTGGTAGGCATTTTCAACATTGCCGCGTCAATCACCAGCGCTTACACAGGTATCGCCTGGCACAGGTCATCCGAGTTGTATGGAGCTGGCCAATATTGGAGATGTCATCCGGACCTATCCTTGGCGTTGTCTAGAATGCAAGATTTGCGAGGTGTGCTCGCAGAAGGGTGACGATGTACGTTTTGCATGTACTTTTCATGGACCATTCCAACGGCATGCATGCTTTTTGACAGGAGAAAATTCTATTTTGCGACTGTTGCGATCGAGGTGAGTAGCCAAAAACCATATTTGAAAGCAGCCTAAGTCGATTACAGGTTGGCATATGTACTGCTTCACCCCTCCGATGGTCGAAACACCTCCCGGCAAGTGGACGTGTCCGCAATGTCCGCCAATATACGGGCCCCAACCAATGCCTGTGTTTGCCGATGGTGGAATTCCACCCCCGCCATTCGATCCAGCAACTCCTCAAGTCACCGAGTCACCATTCCCTGCTCCCCGACAACCCTCTGTAGCCTCAACATCCAACTCGCAGTCTGTCCTCCAGGAACCTGAAGAACCTGAAGCACCCGCCAAACCCAAACGTGGTCACAAGAAGCGTGGTGCCACTGGTAGAGGCCCCGGCCGACCAAAGAAACCCAAAGCACCTACTCCGGCAGTGCAAGAAGAATCTGATACCATGGAAGTGGATGAAGAGCCCGTCACGGTTCCAAAAAGTCTGCCAAGATCGGCCAGAGCTTCCAAGAGAACTCGAATACCCACGCGTGAGTCGTCAGAGGAGGCGGAAGAGCATCTTGTGACGCCTGTTCGTCAACGAGAGGTACGAAAACGACAGCGGGAGCCATCGCCAACTGCCTCATTACCTCGGGTTCGCCTACGGGTGCCACCGCTCCCTTCCAAGGGCAAGGGAAAGGAGCGGGAAGAAGACGAGGAAGAAGACGGTTCCATTCCAGGCGTATTCGACGACATTCTCAGCGTCGAGGACCGAAACATTGCCAAGACCACAATCTTGAGAACGGACAAGGCCTTGTTCGAACGTGCTCGAATAACTGCGGAGGTACGCTAGACAAGTTGATTAACCACCCCGCCCTCTGACTTCTATTCCTCCTTCTTTTCTTTTATTTTCTCAGGAGAAGCTTGTCCCTTCCCCAATCGTAACCCTACCACCCACTCTCACAGCCCGCTTGTCGACGCTCGAAGTGCCCGAATTTTCTACCCCGGGACCGTCCCGCCCCCTGCGTTCTACGGCACTGCATCATATATCTACATCATTCGCGGCAGCCGGGACACCAAATTCTCATGCTGCCGCCGCCCTATCCGCTTCGCCTGTTCCATCCACCCCTGGGGCACCCCACAAACACCAACAGTTGCCAGCCACTCTGCGGATCAGGACAATTCGATTTGGCGAATATGACATCAAGACGTGGTACGATGCTCCGTTCCCTGAAGAATATGCAAATATACCCGACGGGCGTCTTTGGATATGCGAGTTTTGCTTGAAGTATATGAAGAGTCGATTTGTTGCTCTTCGCCACCGGGTACGTACTTTTTTTGCTTGGGAAGAGGAGATTCTGACGGTTTTTGGTTAGGTGAAGTGCAAAGCGAGAAATCCGCCTGGGGATGAAATCTACAGGGATGGTCATATATCGATATTTGAGGTGGACGGTCGAAGAAACAAGGTGCGTGTGTTGCCTATCTATGTTTCACGTTCTCATGCTCACTTGCGTCAGATTTACTGCCAGAATCTCTGCTTGCTATCCAAGATGTTTCTCGACCACAAGTCACTATTCTACGACGTTGAACCATTCCTGTTTTACGTGATAACCGAGGTGGATGAAGTAGGGGCGCGTTTTGTTGGATATTTTAGTAAAGAAAAGCGGAGTCCGAAGGATTATAATCTAAGTTGTATAATGACGTTACCCGTTCGACAACGGCAAGGATGGGGTAACTTGCTAATAGACTTTAGTACGTGATTTTCTCTTTGATTTGCGACTTTCCCCACATCATTACTGCCCTCGTTTTGATTGCCTCGGCTGACGTTGTTCGCTAGGCTATCTCTTGTCCAAGAAGGAAAGAAGGCTAGGGTCTCCCGAGAAACCGCTTTCGAGCCTGGGTCAAATCGGCTATCGGAAATACTGGACACTTGCTGTGATGCGGTACCTGGAACATGCCCCGGATAAAATCCGACTCGAAGGTTCGTTTATATTCTGCTTCTAAGGTGATTTGTATCTGAAGAATTAATTGTATTAGACGTCGCCGCTGGAACCGCCATGATACTGGAGGACATATGTCAAACACTCATGGACCAGAATATGATCTTTCCCCGAGATGCCAGTCCGCCAATTATCAAGCCTTCGCCTGGCCAGTCGATCAAATACCCCAAAGGGCGGAGAAACGGTGCAGCAAGACGCCAGTTCCAGCGGATGAACACCCAGGACAGGGAGTCTGACTCGGGCAATATCGTCATACCCAAACACTACGATATCCGCTTTGACCGGGCAAAGGTCGCCGCGTTCCTGCGGAACTATGAATCCAAGGGGCAGCTAAAGCTCAAGCCGGAGAAACTGCAGTGGACGCCGTATCTGTTATCAAGGAAGAATAGGGAGCCGTTGCAGAGTTTGATTACCGAGACTCCTGCGTTGGCTGCAACGTCGACATCTTCGATGGTCAATGGCGACCAATACGCCGCATCGAGTATAGGCGAGGTCCCGAGCGAGAATTCGGAAAGTAGTTCAACACAGGAGGCGGCGGTAGCTTTCGGTCTCTTCAGTAGCCCTCCGCCCACAGAAGATGCTGCCGATGAAGAACTGCCAACGCCTCGAGCAGGAAGAGGACGACGACGTTCGACGAAAAAGTCGACACCGAAGATCAAGACTGACCCGTCAGAAGATATTCCTGTAGAATTCTTGACACCCTCACCCGCTGGGCGCCGAACGCGACAGCGGGCAAACGGCGCATCGCCAGAAACGATGGTCAACGGATCGCAAAGTATTCCAGACTCTGAGGGCTCGCAGCGAAAGAAGCGAGGACCACCCATCAAGACCCGTGCTGAAGAGATGCATGAAGATGCTACGCAAAGCGCTCGGAAGCTGCGTTCCGGTCGGAATAATGGCAAAGTGGATAACAGAGAGCTTGAAGATCTCGATGAAGAGGTTGCTGTTCCTGTTTCAACCTCTCGGAAGCGGAGAAGGGTGGAATCTCCTGAAGAAGAGGAGGAGGAAGCCGAGATGGAACAGACGACAAGTGATAATCTCCCAGTACCGACAACGAACGGGAGGCATATCAATGGTCTAGATGGCGAATCATCTGAGATTGCAGAGTCAGAGCACACAGAAGCAGAGCGAGCTGATGTGGATCAAGCTGTATCAGCACTGCAATCGTCAGTTGCGGAGGCTGTCGGAGAAGAAGAGAGCAGACTTGGAAAGTGTAGTGGTGATGGTGGGGAGGTATACATGGAGGAAAGCGATAAATACGGGTCAAGAACGGTGGTGCTGCAGGCAGAGAGCGACCTACGGTCTACGCTTGTGATTCCAGAAGAAGAATACGGCGACGAAGATGCGGAGGGAGAGGACGATGCAGAGGGAGAAGAAGAGACAGAGTCTGGATTCTGGATATTAGAATAGATGATAGTTTGTTTTTGAGGGTAATTGACAACAGATTACATAAGGACACAAACGAACTGGGTTGGCAGCTGCAGCGAATTTTGAGTTGGCTCAGCTGTTCTGGTGGATCAATGTCTACGCCAAAGTGTGTTAATTTTTCTGGATTATATGTTGTACAGCCTTGTGGATTCTCATATTCTATAATGTCTCGTCTGTTTCTGTCTGATACAGCGAACAAGCCATGCAATACGGCCACTTGTCCATCCAGGACAGGCGCGACACAAATCTGGACAGCAACGGCTCGGTAAGGTCCCTGATCGTCCATGACGAACCATTCAAACCTTTCCCGACAGACACCATTCCAGACACACCCAAGTCTAGGGCAAGCATTGGGCCAGCATTCGCATCTTGCGCCCCCAGGATACCCCAGGCACGCCCAGGACCATTACAGGCATCCCTCGACATCCCCACCAACCCTCAACCAGCCAGGCTCATCCCAGGGGCCCCAGTCTGCAGTCCACCAGCCAATCTCTTTCGCAGTTCCAAATGCACAGACCTCGCCTGCAATCAAGCGGAAGCAGATGGACAACCAGCAGATCAACGCACAGATGTCAAAGCGTCGCAGAGACGACGACGACAGCTTTGACATGGATGGCGGAGGCCAGGGCGCAAAGCATTGGACGGACGACGAGAAGACGCGACTCTTTCGCTGGCTCATGGATTCAACAAA
Source organism: Coprinopsis marcescibilis (assembly GCA_004369085.1). Lineage (NCBI taxonomy): Eukaryota > Fungi > Basidiomycota > Agaricomycetes > Agaricales > Psathyrellaceae > Coprinopsis > Coprinopsis marcescibilis. The sequence goes on along the minus strand of ML210167.1, from coordinate 182,624 downwards.
CGATGAGCATTGGAATGCTTTGCGTGCTACCAAGAACTCGTGTCTGCGCGAGGTAGGCTCTTTGTATGCTCTCGCAAGATCCGATTCCCTCACCTCCCGACGCTAGTGTGCCTCTGAAGTCTTTGAAAACAAGAAGACCTACCAGGCTCTTAAAGGCTGCTACGAACGGAATTTCAATCTGTTCAAGCAGATTTACGCGCTTGAAATGTTCCACGGGAACCCAGGCATGTATCACTCGCAGAACGAATCTGATCGCCTCCGCGAGTATGAGCGGCGGATTGGTGTCGCCCGCAAACAGTTGTGCGACCTTGGAAACCTCGGTGCACGTACCATAGAACAGTGGTTTAGCCGGGGCTGGTACGAATTGTTTTATCGTCGGTACGTGGAGCACGCGATACACCGTTCTTCCCACTCAAGCCGACGCATATAGTTGGAATGGAGACCCAGCAACCACGAAGCCCATCCTGTTGCGCGGCTCAACAGCTGCTCCTGCCCAACACCCAGGGGGAGACGACCCAGATGACGACGAGCCTCCACCAAGCAACAACAATGCCAACGGAAGCAACGCTCCCAGCACGGCCATGGACTTTACACCCGATCCCACGTTGTTAACCAATGGACTGCCTAACGGCCATCCACATGATCGGCATCCAAATCCACATCAAGTAAACTTTATCAATCCACAGAGTCTCAATAGTAGAGAGGCCCACCAAATTCCCCAGCAGCAGCAACAGCAACAACAACAACAGCAGCAGCAGCAGCAGCAACAGCAACAGCAACAGCAACAACAGCAACAACAGCAGCAGCAGCAGCCTCCGCCGCCACCGCAACAACCCCAACCACAGCATCACCCACAACATCATGCACTCAATAATACCCAGGGAATGTCTATGAACTCCTCACCGTCATCAATACCGACCGCTCCAACGCCGGCGATGCAGCCACCTCCACTAAACCACTCCTCACATCTACACAATCCATCTACAAGCGGCAATATGGCGGCTGATGCGTCGGGGGCTTCATTGGCCTTCACTCCCGGGATGATGAACGCACTTATGCAGTACGTCCAGGTGCAGACACAAGCAGGTAAGCTCAAAATGGAGTACATCCGACGGCGGGAGGAACGCGAAGAGAAGGAACATAGAACCCGACATGAAGCTGAGCAGCTCCGCCTCGAGAAGGAACGTTACGAACTCGATCAACTCAAAAAGACCGGCATGAACAAACTCAAGATAGAACGGGCGTTTGTATGTCCTCTCACTCTCTCTCTCTCTGCTGCTTTTTGGATCGGTACTAATTTTTTTTTCGCTGGTAGGATCTCGTTTCGCGGCAAGATATCGACCCGTCCGTCAAGAAAGCTGCTTCAGATTATGTCCGCAAGATATTGTTAGAGGAGCTATTATAAGTTCCAACTCACGACTGGCTACCAGAATGTTTATTCGCCTTACTACTTATTCTTTCCGCTTACGCTTATGACGTGCAACGCCCAAGGACTCATTGCTGTGTATCTGTACTATCCCATCGCTGTCGTGTATACCCATTTTTATTATGAGCTAAATTAAACCATACAAATGCGTATTAGTGCGTAGTAAACAAAAGCATATCTATCTGTCTGTACTTGCAATCCATCATGATTTTACCCTTGAGGCTTCGATATCGTCCAGGGTAATCGAAGAACGATCGCACATTCCTCGGAATATTCCATTAGGTTGTTGATATAGATTCTCTGGCGTGTCCAGTTCCTGCGAGATTCAAACCGGCGTCAGAAATACTCTTCAACTCCACAAACGGTAATGCAAACACGTCCTCACAGCAATCTGGCCAGCGTCAAGGACGCATATGCGGTCATATGAAATAATGGTACGCAGTCGATCTAAGGTCCAAACAATCAGAAAACTCCCATAATCCACAGCCTCGCGGAAGCAGGTGGTCACTCACGGGCAATGCAGAGGATTGTTCTATCTTTGAATTCATAGCTGATGGTGTCCTGGATGTTCCGATCCGTCTCGTAATCAACGGAGGCTGAATATATAACAAATGGCGATCAGAACGTGCTCGCAGGAGGAGTACAAGGCAGTCTCCAGGAGATGCTTACCAGTTGCCTCATCCAAAATGATTATTTTGGCGTTTTTCACAAGGGCCCGGGCAAGTGACACCAGGGACCGCTGCAAGTCATCACACAAGACATCGACGAAAGTGGCAATTCACCAAAAGGAGGTGCAATTAGCGACGGGTGGAGATAATATCAGCGTCACTGGATCCTTTAGTTGAAAATTTGTTTGACCGTACCTGTCCGATAGACAGATTGCCACCTTCATCTTCGATCACTGTGTCCAAACTAAACCGGTTCACGGGTGTGTGCGTTCCACTGTCGGTGCCATCTTGCGCTTCGGGTGATACGCGCTGAGGAGTTTCAACAACAAGATAGGACCGCCGAAGCGCATCCCACAATTTGGCATCATCGTGCTGGTTAAAGGGATCGAGGTTGCTTCGCAGAGTTCCAGAGACTAGGCACAGTCAATTGACAGATCGTTCCAGCTACCGTGACTGTAATAGACTCACATAGCAACTTTGAGAAAAAAACAAGTATCGTATAAGTACGGGTAAACCGATAAAGCGATTTGGACTCACAGGATCTTGGGGTATGATGGCGAGATGGCTTCTCAGATCAAAGAGACCAATGCTGGAGATGTCAACATCGTCAATTAAGATTGAGCCAGAACTGAGTTCCACCAAACGGTAGAGTGCTAGCCTCAATTGAGTCAACGCCGACCTTTGTTCAACTTTGAAACAACTCACCGGTCATTATCGAACTCTTGCCCGCTCCAGTTCTGTAGTTCCATGGTCAATGCCTGCGAATGAAGAATGAAGTTCTAACCAATCACCTTCCAACAATCCCAATCTTCTCTCCGGCATTGATATCCATCGACATACCCTTGAGAACTGCCGGAAGTCCTGGTCGGTAGCTGAGGAAGACATCCCGAAGCTGTACCCGACCTTCCTGAGGCCACGAAGCGTCGGGTTTCTTCTCTGGAACCAAATGTCTATCTTCCTGCTCGATCTGCTTAGCATAGAAGTCTATCCGTTCAACCGAGTTCATGTTGTTTTCGACCTCCGCTGTTTGGCGGACCATCCAACCGAACCTGTAATGAATTAAATCAGTTTATGAGGCGTACACATCAATCCAGTATCTCCGTACGCTTGTTGGACGCTCAAAATGTAGGAGAGCACTAGACCGGTCTGAGCAGGTGAGATGGTAAATCTTGTTCCGACTGTGAGGATCGCCACAATCAATGTCAGAAGAGCACCCAGGAAATCAAGCCGAATGCCCAGCCATCGCTAAAGGAAGGAATAAGATAGATCGCATCTAATAAAAGTTCAACGACTTACTTGGTTTGTGACAGTCAACCAGTAGGCCCTGTTCTCGTTGTCAACCCGTTTCTCATTAACGAGCGCAAAACGTTTTGATTCTCCGTATGCACGAATGGTGGCCAAACCTGAGAGTGATTCTGAGAAATGGGAGTAGAGGTAGGACCTCAAAACCGAATCAAGACGCTAAAGTTCCCCCAATCAGTTCGAAGATATAGACTCGACGAATAGTCATCACCTTTAATTCACGCGCACTTGATCGGTAGAACGCAGCAGCCCAAACATACAGGACCATGATCACGAATACGCCAATCAAGAACCATGGAAGAATGATTGCGATAAGGATGATGGCCCCAAGGATTACGCAAAAGGTATTGGAAAACATTCGCATCGAATCCACCAAAAGATTGTCAATAGTGTCAATATCTGGCGACATATCAATTCGAGTTTTGAAATCGATGTAACGATCAGGACGGTACCTTTGGAGAAACGATTCATTATCCGGCCCAAAGGCTACGGGTAAATGGTTAGTCGTGGGGACTTCCTCATAAAATCGGTCTACACACTGTTGTCTCAAAAAACGACATGGGAGCATGCATCACTCTGGTGATAGCGCTCTAATCGCGTGTCAGACGTGAAAAGCCCATAGCAGTGGCACACACCTTATGCAGCGTTTGAGAAGCAAAATAGGTCCATATGGCGAACATAGCACCCATCGCGAATGCGAAAACAGTCTGACCGATACCGAGTGCTGCGTATATGCCCATCTAAAACCAGGCACGACAGGTCATGAAAGATGCAGTCACTGTAGAAACCAAGTATAACGTACATAGAACGCTGGGGTCTGTGGCCATGTGCTGCCCAGGGGTTGACTGGTAAGTTGTTGCCCGTACTGCGCAATCAGAGTTGGTAACTCACTTTTCTTGCCACCATACCAGCCAATAAGAACTTAGAACGGTGGCGCCTTGGTTCAAAGCCAGAGAGAGAATCAACAATGGTACAACAATTTCTCCCTTTCCGGCATCCATGTACGACTTGTAAACGCCCCATGCGATCGCACCAGTGTTCCGCTCTTCTTCCTGCATCAACCCTGGCCCAGGGAGGCGCGACTTGTCTTGCGCCTTCTCATCCTCCTTCTTGGTCGAATCAAGCTTGCTGCCCTCTTCGTCATCTATGGCTTCGATAGCCTCGACTTCATCTTCGACTTCTTTCTCTTTTTCTTCCTCGTTGGAGCCGAATTCGTTTACAAACTTTGAGAAATCCTTGCCATGGGCCATGAGTTCTGCGTACGGGCCCCGTTCGACCACTTGTCCATCGGAAATGACGTATATGTAGTCCACCTGTGGAAGGAAATGCAAAGCATGCGTAACCAGAATCCGTGTTTTCCCCGAGAGCGAATCTTGAAGGACGTTCTGGAAGACTGCCTTGCCTACGTGTGCGTCAAGTGCAGAAAGAGGATCCTAAAGCGAGGTTGTTAGGTTAGCCAGTATTATTATTATCTACAAATGAAGAGGCGCATACATCGAAGATCTGAATGTCTGTGTCGCAGTATATTGCCCGACAGATGTTGAGACGTTGCTTCTGCCCTCCAGAGAGCGAGATTCCCTGTATTTAAAATGAACGGCTGCGGCTTGCGAAAAAAGGATAAAACTATTCACCTTCTCTCCAACCTCAGTCATATCGCCGTTTGGCAACATGTCTAGATCTGGTCCGAGACACGAATCCGAAATAGCCTTCCAGTATCGTTCCTCCTCATAGGCCCGTCCAAAGCAGATGTTTTCTCTAACCGTAGCATTCTATACCCTGGTTCAACAAGGTTACAGTGAAATCATGTCTAGGAGTGCTCACCTGAATCCAGGCGCTTTGAGGACAATATCCAACAGTGCCCCCAAACGTAATGCTCCCTTGAGTCTTTCTCATCTCGCCAATGATTCCTTGAAGTAAACTGGTCTTTCCACTCCCGACAGGGCCAACGATACCAACCAGCTGCCCGCGCGGAATCGCCAGATTAACGTTGTCCACGGAGAACGGCGTCTCCTCTTCTTTCTGACCATCAACTGGCGGCTTATTTTTCTTCGAGTGTCTGGCCTTGGATCCTTTCTTCTTCCCTTGACCCTCGTCTGGAAAAGGTGCGTCCCAGGTGAACGAAGCGCCTTTCACTTCAATAGCCGCGTCCAGACTTTCGTCGATGACGTGAGTATCCTCTAAAAGTTCCGCTTCGAAGACGCCGTATAGACGGCTTGTCGCATTCGCTGCATCTGCAATTGCGCTCAACGACATCGCTGGTTTGTCGGTCGGTCAGGGTTGCAAGAGCGGAGCAGAGCTGGCAACTTACGAAGAAACATCAGGGGCAGACGAAGAAGATTGAACAGGGTCAAGGATGTGAATATAACCCCAGGCTCAAGCTCGTGGCCTGTTGCTGAGTATGTTACGAACGCGAGGACAGAGGCCAGGGCAGGCATGCTCATAGCCACTGCGTTCATTCCAGAACGAATGAGAAGGATAGAGCGCATAAAACTGAAAGGTTCCTAAGTCAGCAGTGGGAATTGTGATGGTTCGCAATTGAGCATACCCCATTTCTCTGTGTCTGTAGTCTTCCAATCTCTTCAAAAACGGAATCTCCCAAGCAAAAAACTTGATCACTTTCATGCCTCCAAGCAACTCCTGTAACAACTTGGCTCGCTTGTCTGTCCATACCATACTTTCCCTACGGAGAGCGAAAAGCCGCTTCATGACCCATGTTTGTATGGGCATAGCTACGACAAGGAAGGCGAAGCCTGCGAGGGCTGACGGCCCAAGATTGATGAGTAGCAAAGCGAGGCAGATGATAAGTTGTATCGGAGACGTCCAAGCCTAAACAAGGCACAATGTGAGTAAAATAACAAGGTCTTTCGTTTGAGCGACAGACCATATGGAAAAACCCTGCGCAAAAGTCGATCCTAGAAACATCCGTGGATATATGATTGACAAGTTTTCCGTTGGGCAGCTTCGACCTGGCTCTAGAGGTCAATTTGAGTGACCTGTTGTATATCGCGGTGATAAGGCCCCCTCGGAGTAGCACCCCTGCTGAAGTGCTTCGGTAGAAAAAGTGATGTATGGTGAGTGAGGCAATGACCTGCATAACGAAAAGGACGATGGCTAGGCCGATGCCTAGCCCAATGGGAGGGATAGTTCCAACACCAAGACGATGACCTGCGTAAGACTCGGAAGCGAACTTGATGATAGCCTAAATGTTAATGTTAATTAATGTCAATCGCTGTCCCCTGGATCTCATAAACAACAGAAATACCTTGACGACCAACGGACTGGTAACCTGCGCAGTGTCACTGATCACTTTGAGGGCACCAGCTGACCAGAACCACCACTTGACGCTGTCGTTCATGGCCCACACCAGGCTAGCTTTCTTCCTCCCATTGACCTCCCTCCATCTCTTCTCTTTGTCGGCGGCTTTCCCTGGAGTCACCGTCCACCACACCTTTCTAATTCCCGGTTTGATCTCGCCCCTGGCTAGCCTCGCATTGTATTCGGAAGCTTGTTTTAGACGCCTATCAAAGGACTCGTTGATTTTGGCTGCTATAGCCGCTGAGCTACGTTCATCTTGAAGTTTCCAGAGATCCGCTGCGACTAGTGGACGCGCATATCCAAGACCGAGGAGTGGAGTAATCCATTCGAACGTGACGATACTGAACCAGTTGGCAGAGGCTTCCGGGATCAACGGCGAGTCTTCGATCGAATATTTGGGAGGAAGTGGTGGATTGGTCGTTGTGAACGGTACCCGAGTCCACCTGCCAGACAATGTAAACGGTGAGCACTTGTGTCGAGGACGATGAGGCCCTGAGAATGATCGACCTACCAAGACCGTTTGTTAAAGGAATAGGGAACTGGCACCGCCGGGTTTACTTCCGCCTTTTCAGACCCACTGAGCCCTACCGTCGAGCTCCCTTTCGATTCGCCCTTCTCTGCGTCGTTCGCCATGTGGAAGTTAGAGATCGGCAGGCAAGAGACTGAGACCAGTAACTTAGACTGTATGGCACGGCCTTATTAACCAATTTCTCAGCGGATAGAATGCCGGTACAGCAGTCATACATGATGTAGCGCCCTTTGGTCATTACAGATCGGTAAGCTAAAACATAATGTAATATGGAATCCATTCATAATCCTGGGGGCCCCTAACCCACTGAACCACAATTTGCAGTCAGCTGGCCTAACAGATGTTTCTAGGGGGGAATTGCGTTCTTCCTTAGATGTGTTTTCGACGGCTATTCGGTGACGTTGGATCCGGGCGAGGTCCACGACCATGTTTGCGTTCGTCGGCTTCCCACTGGTCGTCATCCAGATATCTCTCAATGGCTATTGCTTCCAGAGATGACTCTGCCCTTGTGGCCCCTTGAAGTTCTTTTATTTTCCGACGGTGTTCCGCTTGTTCTTCTTCGCCATCGGCAAGAGCCACATACGCCTTGACCACATGGTAATCCACCTCTTTCGTCAGTGTCTGTAGCTTCTTCTCCGCTTTCTCTTTTGCCCTTTGTGCTTCATTCTCCTTCGTGATGTCCTGGTTGCCAATTCTACCATCGACAATGTCGATGGGTAGGAAGATGAAGGATCGGGTGTGTAAAATCTGGGGCGTTGTGTTAAGAGCACTGACAGGGAGCTTATTGAGGCGAGACAGCTCCCTTCCCTGAGGTGGACAGATTACTGGGATTCTTTGCAAACAATACTTGTTAAACTTACGTCTAATCCAAAGCGTAGGGCAATCCCTTGTAGGGTATCTCGTTTGTTGAGATAGTACTTCCATGGGCCTTTCTCTGACGTGTTCAAGACGGATATCTGTCCCTCGTCACTGTTTGAAGGAAGCGCCTCCCGAAACGTGTCTGTATTGCCACTTGGAAGACCCGAGGTACCAGCGGAACTATGCGGCACTGCACCCACTGAGTTTGGTTCAGCGGTGTACCCAGGAGGTGCCAGTGAAGACTCAAGGTCGTCTAAGTCGTCATCGTCCCCAAGTATGAAGGTATCTTCGTCCTTCATTCCTCCATCGATATTCTTGACACTCCTAGCAGACTCTGGTCCTCGGAATGAATTAATGCCATTGGGCGAACGAAACCCTACAGCATCGATCCCACCGAGGCAAGCCAGACATGGATCGTACCTCTGTAATCTGGGATTTGCCACAATACAGCTGGGACAGATTGGTCGAAGGCAGCATGGGGTGATATATGCGCCCAACCGCTTCAGATGTTCCACATATGTCGACGATTCTGCATCTACGACATCTTGTTGTAGTGCAAATATTTCACCTAGAGGGGCTGGTGAAGTTGGTGGAGAGATTATACCCTCCTTCCTGAGCGGTGGTAGCGAACATGAGCACGCCAGGCAGAGGGTGGTGTTCTGATTAATACGCGCCGCAAGACGAGGATGTTGCGTCGCTCGCTTGGCAGAAGTCTTGTCGGACATGGTGTCAGGTTTAGAGGTTTAGAGCAGACCGTGCGTCATGAAACCTGCGGATACTAGATATTACGGATTTGTGAGACTCCTGACTTGTTCGAAGTAAGTATAGTAAGGCTCGCACAGCCTGGTGCCACTCCGGTATCCCCGGTGTGATGTAATCATTGTTTCTGTAGTACAATGTCCGCAATCGAGTTCATCGTCACTGCTCTCTGCTGCACAACGATGGTGCTTGAGCTTAGGGCTGGGAGTCTGACTCTCGTCAGGCTTCATATAGACAAACAGCACGACGAATCCGACTACAAAACTACGGAAACATCAAAAACTTCAATCTCCTCATAGGAGCAACAATCGCTAGCGTTACCTTGCGCAAGGGCTAGATATTTACAAGACGGGAATCTATCACCGTCCAACGTCTGGTTTAAGCCGAAGATGCCCTTTTTATCAATTGGCTTGGGCCTCGGGTGAGTAACTACGGCTATGTATGCCCAGAATTTGAAGCACATTGAACATACTATAGCCACGAGAAGTAGCAACCACCAGCGTGGGTTTGGAGCTTCAATCTCGCGCTATTGCCAATCTAAGCCATAAATGCGACAACAAGGCTGTAGATGGCCGCAGGCAGGTGGACCCGCCATGTCCGTGAAGCGCGTTTGAGCGTTGAGGTATGTAAGCGGTCAACATAACCCGCCTTTACAGAGTCGTGTAAAGTATAAATTGTAGGCCCAACTACGGGTGGTAACTCAACTCACTATCCTTTTCACGGAGACAGTAGCCTAACAGTCATGCTTAAAGACTTCAAGCTCGCTGGTTTGGCCATTGTTGCCAGTCTTCTTCTCAATACTGTTGTTGTTGCAACCCCTGTTGGCATCGATCGGCGACAAATATTGCCTTCCGTCTCCAGTCCGCAGTCAAGCGGGGTTGTCGTGCCTTCCAGCTCTCGTGCACCCATCCAATACCCTAGTAGCTCGGTCGTCGCGTCTAGCTCCCGTGCGCCAACCCAGTTCCCAAGCAGCTCTGGCATCGCGTCCAGCTCCCGTGCGCCAACCCAGGTCCCAAGCAGCTCGGTCGTCGCGTCTAGCTCCGGTGCGCCAACCCAG